>OX578149.1:111869990-112469990 GCA_951213105.1 Amaurobius ferox | reverse complement strand
TTTAAGCATTTATAGTAATGTACTATTGCTTAATCTGAAACAGGCATTTGTTTGGGTTAATTAGAATTAAATACTCAGACCTGAAGAGGAATTTTATTCTGATTGATCATCGAATTTGGGAAGGTTCTGTTCTTTTCTCTTATCGGCATTATGGACGTGAATTTGCTTCTATGGTGATGTTAATATTACTTTAATTGTATTTTTATTTTTTTTATTTTTACATAATTCTTATTATTACATTTCAAATATATATATATATATATATATATATATATATATATATATATATATTTATATATATATATATATATATATATATATATATATATATATATATATATATATTTATATATATATATATATATATATATATATATATATATATATATATATATATATATATATATATATAAATATATATATATATATATATATATATATATATATATATATATATATATACTCTTGTATCATCTCCTAAACTTGAACCGTAACCGTACAATTTAATCAGCACAAACGTAAATAGTACTAAACAAGCCGTGCACGTGAAATTTCATTCTTATTTGTTTTAAAAGTTTACAATTCTTAGCTGCAAAAGTGAATTTTCCGATAATAAAAGGCTGTTTGAGTCAGCAGATACTATTGTTTCAAATATCGAAGTGAGAATAGGCTGTGCTGCATGGAAGTTCTTTGACGTTTTATTTCGTGTTTCTCCCAGTTTATCATGGAATTTTTCAACATTTTCTCTCTCGAAGCTGAGTCTTTCGCAGCCTATACTTCAAATAAAACAAGGCGATGAAATATTATTTGTGCTTTTCTAATACAAATTTACCTTATGGAATGGTTTTGTTCAAACAATAAAATTGATCACGAATACAGCATTTTTCTTCGATGAAAATAAATGTCAATATTTTTGTGTCACTTTTCGGTCAAATGCTCTATGCCCTTTATTGGTTATTGTATTCTGGATTTTTTTTATAGTATATATTAATGCGTGCCTGGCGATCTCAGCGAAATTGCGTAACTCATTTTTCTATTAAACATGTGACATCCAATCTAGTACAAAGGCAAGAGTGTACAGACGGATAAATAACAAGAAAGATCAATCATGCTTAAAGCATTGATTATGAAACACTTTCCAACTCCAATGCAATTTTATTTAAACATCTCTAAAATGCAATACATTCCTAAGTAGTATTTTGAAACTTATCACAATACTACATTAATTTATTATATTTGAAAACTTAAACCTTCATCGGAAAAAATGAACTTCATTCAAATGACGGCATTAAAATATAATTTGCCTGGTTTAAACATCTCTAAAATGCAATGCATTCCTCGGTAATATTTTTAAAACTATCGTAATACTACGATAATTTATTATATTTGAAAACTTCATCGAAAACAACTGAAATTCATTCAAATGACGTCATAGAAAAAATAACACGCCTGGATCTCTCTATAAAAACAGCATTTCATTCATAACATTTTCCCATTCATTTCATTCATCAGAATACTATAATAATTTATTTTATTTAAAAGTTATGACCATGGATTTACAAGTAATTAAACTCTATGCTTAAAACTTCTTCGAAAAACATCGTCCTTCTCTGTATAAAATCAATGAATATTTCATTCATATCAGCTATGCAGACTCCATGATCTAAATATTTTTGCGTTAAAAAAATACAGCAATTCTAATACAACTCATCCTACATATTTTGCTGTTTACATTTCATATAAGTGAAAAATAGGCTTCGTTAGAGAAATAATCAAAGTTGGGTGCTCATTTAAACTCAAATATATTGTCATTGCGTTGTTTCAGTATGTAGATGCACATAATTTAAGCGAAAATAAAGAGGTTTTACGACGAATGCAACACTCAATATGAATTAAAAAGGACTTTAAAAATGACGATTTTGAGACAAGACGGATGCCGTATTATATTTTGAAGTTGGTCACGTGATCGTTTCATATCATGGTCACGTGATCGCTTCATGTAAGAGGTGTAATTATTATTTTAATTTTTATTTAAAAAACTACTGAATATATTTTGCTGAATTTTTTTTTATATATTTTATGGAATAATTTGAATATTACCTAAAATTTTTGAAGCAATTTGTGAATTTTAAATCCGCTTAAAAATGTTTGAAAAATTAGGTCCCATAGGGTTCAATGTATTTCATTTTTTCAACCCGGGTTCAATCCAAAACTAATTGGGTGATATTATTTATTTATATTCCCATAGGTCCTACAGACCGTCTGAACAACATACTAAAATTTCATTTTGATTAAGTCATTTTTACGGCAGTTATCGTGCTAACGGACAGACAGACAGACAGACAGAATGAACAAAGTCATAAACACTTTTCAACTTTGTTGTAAAGTGTTAAAAAATACCAACACCTTTCGTTATTCCAGCTCTTCGGATCGTACAGTAAAACAAAATGCACCATTAGTTTTGGAACAATATATTTAATAAAAAAGTGTGCAACTAATTTGCAGAAGGGATTGTCTTCATATTAAAATGTGTACCAACTCGATTTCTTAAAAAAATAATATTTATGATCCTCTAGGCCAAAGCACACCAAATTCCTATAAAATTGAAATATTTTACTCAAACCATTAGAGAGTTATGCCTGATTCAATTTTCCAGATCAGGTGTTGGAGTTCTCACATATTTCCCAAAATAAGTAGTTTATCAAACTAATTCCTTCTTCATATTGTGATATTCTATAACCCTAACAAAATTCCTACCATTTATCATTTTAAAATAAATGTTGAGTATACATTATTAATTATGAAATTCATATTGGAAAAAAACATGAATAGAAACGTGAGTAAAGTTTGTTCACAATCAATTCAGCATTGTCGAAAAGTTTGGGGTGCAACATTTTAACATTATTCCTTTCACTAATTATTGAAATATAGTTATATTCAAAACTGCATCATTTTGAAGCTTTTAGGAGACAATATATCAATTGTCGATGGAAATTGCTGGAAAGGAGAATTTCAAAACGGCAGTCCATGCAAGGTTTGGACTGTTGGCATATGTCCAACAAGCTATCTGACATTGTTATTTCATGTGTATTGAAAAAAAGTCTATAATTTAAAGTGTATTGACAAATTTGAAAGTAATGCTATGTCGGATTCCCGTATAAATCTTTACATTAAAAAAATTATACATGCTTTTTATATAAAATAATTTTAATTTCGAATTTCATTCAGATATGGACAACAATAAATCTAAACGTAAAATTCTAAACATAAAATAAGTGCATATATTTATTCAATGTGCATAGACTAAATGTGCATACTTTGCACTTTGTAAGGGTAATTGTACAACATATTTGAAACATATGACAAGTACGAACGAATAGAAAAAATATGTGTTAATGCTGTCAATTGTTTTAATGCGATACGCATTTATGTGCTTGAAAAATAAGAGCTAGTAGTCAAAGAAACATTACACAATTTCTAAGTAATTCAGACTAAGTAGAAATTAAATATAAGTTTTTTGGACGATTCGAATGCTAATCATTTCTTCTAAACTCGTAAGGAAAATTGTTTTGTCATTCCGTAAGCAACAAGTTTTTGGCTATAAAAAACTTCATTTCGTATTAACATACAGATAATTAACATTTAATTTACGCTGCCCTTTAAATTCAAGCGCTCTGCTTTTGATAAGGTATTTTTGTAAGAACTGTTCTATATCAAAGAAATTGGATTGGCATAACTGAAGGGTAGGTGGGACCTACATTTTACTGCCTTAAATATGGAGACACACTCTGATTGGGTTGTTTCCGTGTATTTGCTATATTTAGGTAGTCGGAATTACACAGAAATTTATAGTTAGCATAATGTCGACAAGAGAAATCTTATGATGACATAAAAATGAATATTACTATTTGATTTTTCGAAATAATGTGCAAATACTTCTGAAGGCGATCGTTTGTACAGATTACATTTATAATTACTAAGATATTATTCCGGGTTTAAAAATATTTTTGGTTTGACTGTACGGCAAGCGGGAATGACGAGCTGTGCACGGAATTTCATTTGATCAATTGTAACATAAATGGGAAATCGAAAATTGTTTCGTGTTGTCCTTGGAGTGTTTCTAGAGCAACAAACGCAGTTAGGTCTATTTCAAACTCCGCCGTCAGAAACTTTTAAAGAAGCACGTCCATAAATTTTTAAGGCACTTCTTACAGAGTGAAATATATTTTTCTATCAATCAAGTACTGCTGTAACATTTAGTCTCAAAAAAGTGTTGGAAAGTGCATGTGCTTTAATTTTTCGTTTCAGTAAACTCAGTAAGAAACGAATATTTCAGGTACAATCAACTTTATAGGCCAGATGAACCAAATATTTTTTTTTACAATCTGTACTGTGAATTAAAACAGAATCACGACAATGAATATGTTTTCTTTTTTACTTGCCTGATTATCGCATTCGTGCTGAGTTTCTGTGTTTAGAAAAGACTGTATGGTGTAGTCACCGACCTGAGAAACAGTATGCTATTGGACGAAGAGCTCATACTCAGATTAAACCATGAAAAATATGCATTCTCATATGTTAATTTCTAAAAGCTTTTATTTATCAATTCAATCCTTGCTAATGAAGAAGTTAAACATAAAATTTCCGAAATTGAATTATTCCAAAGCTGAATTCTAACAGAACACGTCCATAAATGTCTGACAGCACTCTTTAAGGTGCGTCTCGCGCGAAGACTTTCGCATAAAACAATACAATGGTCGGCGGTGCTTCCAATCTGCCCGATTGAAAAATCATGATTTTCCCCCACAAGCAAGCTGAAAGGTTCTATTTCAAGTTATTTGCTAACGTAGTGGAGTATTATTTAATTAGTAGGATTTGACATAAGAGACGCACTAAACGTATACGGAAGGCAATAGTAATGTGTCAAAAAGTGCTATCAGTAGGAACCGTAAACATGTTAATACATGTAATGCTTTCCACAGAACGCAGTAACATTTTTCTCGATTTCAAATGTGTATTGATGCTGACGAAAGGTATTTACAGCAGGCACATAACTGTACATAAATGTGAAAATACATTGCAGCATTTCGAAAATATTTTGATAAGATTCCTGTGCATCTAAGTGTTGCTTATTTTAACATTTCTGACTGCCATTTGTCAATAACTTTATTGTGTGCAATAAATACTTTCTGCTACAGTTTTATTGTCCCTTCAGTAGCAAATGTCACTCACAGCCTGGTGGCTTATATGTGAGCCGCTGTTTGAAGTGGTTATGAAGACGGGTGTTTCAAGTATGAGATTGAAGTAATACTCATTAATGTAGTGTATTTTAATGCTAATAGATGGTGCCCTATGTCCACTACATTTCAATTTATCATGAGTCTAACTCTAGAATGTTGATCTTCAATTTGTTCAAGTGTTTTTTTTTTATATTTGATATTTTGGTTCAATGTGGAAGCCAGAACTATGAGTGATGTAAACAAACTAATCTGGCTCTTTAAATGTTACACGTGGTATAGACATTATCATGTTTCCGACCCTTCTGAGTACTTTTATTTTTTGCAGATGAGAGTATTTCTGCAGTTTATATATATATATATATATATTGCGGAGCGTTTAGACAAGTAATTAGGGATTTGCAAAGGCTAACTATGTCCACTACATTTCAATTTATCATGAGTCTAACTCTAGAATGTTGATCTTCAATTTGTTCAAGTGTTTTTTTTTTATATTTGATATTTTGGTTCAATGTGGAAGCCAGAACTATGAGTGATGTAAACAAACTAATCTGGCTCTTTAAATGTTACACGTGGTATAGACATTATCATGTTTCCGACCCTTCTGAGTACTTTTATTTTTTGCAGATGAGAGTATTTCTGCAGTTTATATATATATATATATATATTGCGGAGCGTTTAGACAAGTAATTAGGGATTTGCAAAGACTAACGGAAGGCGTTTTTATTCGAAGAGGAAACTATTCGTGTTGTCAATTAACTTTTGAGAAATATAGATGACTGTTTCGAATCTTTTCTTTCTCAAAGACCCGTGAAATGATAGTTTTATTAAACGCATTGTCTTAACAACGTTGTCTTTGCGTGTATCCCTGTTGTAAAGATTATCATACAAATTTAAAATTTAGGTAGCCCAGTGGTTAGCATGCGGGAATTGCACTCTGTTGACCCGGGTTCGATTCCCGCCTCTGCCCAAACTGCCGCCGTGTGCACTCGGAGCACGATCACGTTAAACATGTGGGTCGGTAAGCCCTTCCGAGAGGTAGGTATTAGGGGAAGGAGGGTACGGTCTCTGAGGATGCCTCCTCCACTGAGTTCCGGCCTAAATTGTGTGACACTTCCCGGCCGTCCAAACATTTACCTTACACCTTTCTGCTAGGTAGTACGGTCTGTGTCTCAACAACAACAATACACTCACTGACAGAGAGATGGGCACATACACACAAGCACACACATATATAGATACCACGCTAAAAATAGTTTGTTTGAGTTCTAGAATATTCAAAACAGGAGATCCGTTGAAATTTCGCGTTCCTTCTTTACACGCGATTCCAATACTTTTCCTATATATTATCATGTATTGTAGGGAAAGTTAAAACGTTCACGTACAATAGGGTAAAAAAAACAGGCAAAAGAACAGGTAAAAGATAGGGCAAACACGTCAGTAAGGTCAATATGTTTTTATATGATTTTGTTATTTTTTAATTTTCGTAGTCTTTTATTAACTCGTAAGTTTATAGTTTTTAAGACGATTTTCTATAAGTTAGATCAGTAAATGGTCTTGAAGCTTTTTTGGACCATGGGCCACATTAGGATAAGTTAAAAGCGTCCTCGTAAATAAAACACGTGATCCAACATGTCCTCGAAACAGCTGTTGTGCATGCTTTATACTTAATTACTCTGATTAAGATATCAGAATCCATGCATGTCTTTTGTTATTAATTTGTCTGGCTGCATTCTTTATTGCAATGCAGCGTTCTTGAGCAGATGGTCACTGATGGACTTCCCGTCGTTTACGTAAAAACATTTATCATATAAAATACATAAGTAAAATATTATCGGTGGATATTAACAGTTCCCTTAAATGTTTCATTTTATATTTTTAGTATCTCATGCTCTGTTGGGCAACACAATACTGTTGCTAGTTTGTCCAAATGATTCCCATTAGAAAAAATGGCCAATGAGCCTTCCAGCTATAAATAAAGTAAAATAAAAATTTTGTCTTGTTATGGCAGAATTAGTGCAGAAACGAAATGCCCACCCAAAAATCATCTCAATTTTTGAAATTTTTTCTTTTCGCTTTTTATGGTCTTTGAAATAGAGATTCGGAATGAAATCAACTAATTAAAGTTTTCATATATTCTCACTTTCCAATGTATAGAAATAAACACTATTTCTATATTTAATGAGAACTACGATTGAAAAGGTATGGGCGTGGCCAAATAAACTATTGATGTATGTTGCGCCGGTTTTTATATTTAATCCTGAATGGCTAGCTCCCGGCTTTTATATTTAATCCTGAATGGCTAGCTCCCGGCTTTTATATTGAATCCTGAATGGCTAGCTCCCGGCTTTTATATTTAATTTGAATTAAATCCTATCAGTAATTTCTAAATAATGCTTTTCTTTTGAAATTGAACATAATTGCTAGGATGTTCCAATTGTTTAATTTCTAATACGATTGTATCACATTTTAATTGCTGTAAGCTTTTCTATTCAGAAGGGTATTTGCTATGTTCACCGGAAAGGAGTAAGAAAATGTAATTCAAAAATTATACGAAATGTTCATGAGGTAAAGGAAATGGACCACTGTCAATGGACCTTCTGAACGACCTTTAACATTTTTCTGCTTTCCGAATGGTAATAAACGGCTCTGGCTAAAAACCCCGTTAAATAACAGTGGGCAATGAAAATGCTGATCGGAAAACAAACATAGCAGACAAAACTGACATTTTACACTCCAATTTCATGAATTAAAATTAATTATTACGATCACTACTAAATTGAAAATGAGATCTCATTACATGCAACATTCCAAGCCCCATTTTGAGGTATATTTATCGTTTGCTTTTATGGATGAAATTACGAAAAGCTGGTTCGAGACTTTAAAATGACAACTTTTGAAGCACAATGTTTCCCAATGCGCTTGAGTTTATAACTTGATCCACGTTAAAAAAATATTTTCACGATATGTCTTAATAATTTGTTTCATCCACTTTTTAATTTCTTTCGTCGCGTGTCAAAAACAAATTGATATATCAACTTTATGTAGCAAATATATAGCTGACATCGCAAATTGTGCTTTATCGACGAGCGACATTTATGTTCTTCAAGTTTTTAAATTCTAAATCAAATTTATCTTTTAGTTTCAAAAGAAAAGCATGTACTTCCCACCAAAACATATACAATGATAGATCACTCAGTAAAATCAGTTTAGTAGTTCAGCCTGCATGTTGATATTAAAGATGCAGGCAGCACTGAATACTATAAGGCTAGGATGCTAGTAGTAAAAAATGCCATTTTAAAGTTATTTTTTAGTTTTGCTTTTCTCAGCTTTAAAACGGATTTACAGAGAAAATAAGTGAAATATTTTTTCTTGACGACTGAATTACAAACCCCTGGAAATTGGGATTTGTCAAGTATAACACACCTAAAAACAATAGATTCGGACATGACGACTTGACAAAGTGGGACGCTACCACGTTCCTAAAATAGCACTTTAAGTAAAGAAGATAACAAATGTACAATGTTGTCCCAAAATAGATGTTGCATAAGATGTAGAGAAATTCAACCACAGCAAATCCTATCACCTTTCTCCAATAGTTCCATTAAAATGCAAGGATTGGTCAAATGGAGAACAAAATATAGTATAGTCATAAAATCTGGAATTTTAGGGGTATTTGAACATTCTGTGGTCCTAATGAATTTGGAAACGCCTTCCGACTAAATATTAAGTAGTAAAAGAGCATTTTACCCTATAATAAGAGTTTGCACATTCAAACAACTGAAGCTAGAGCCTTTGTATCACCACACTTCCGACTGTCTTTGTGGTTATTGCTATTTATCAGAAATGATAATGCTGAAAGTTTTTTAGGAAAAAAAAATATACGGTCCATGTAAATTAGACGTATTTTATCACGTTCTTTCTTCGAAATTAAACTGTATATGTTAAACTACGCGAAAGACTAATTGTACCTTAAGATGTGTATTACCAAACGTAAAGAACATCAAAAGAATGTCTTCTAAGAATATGAATGCAGTTTTGAATGTAATTCATCAGCGCAGAACTTTTTTAAGTTACGTATGTGCAGTTTTCATTATTTTTCCAAAATGTGATGTTGGTATGACCTAGTTTTTCCGAAAAATTTAAAAGGCATTTCACCCTTAGCCCGATTAGGATATCAAACGTTTGCTTAATAAATGTTTTCCTGTCCCAGTCAAAAGAAAAATTATTAGGCAACTTATAGACAATTATTAGTCAATTTATTAGGACTTTTTATTCAATTTATTTAGTCAGAACAAAGATAGTTTTGCGAATTGCAAAACTTACTGCATTAACTTACAGAATTGCATACGTCATGTGATATCAGAAGACTTTGGGAATTCCCGTTATGCGCTATGTACCAACAATTTGTAAACTCTACAATGGGACTTGACATATTACATGAATTTTTCTAAGAGCAATATATAAAGCTACAATGTATTAACTTAAAATATAATCAAAATATGCAAAAAAAAATTACAAATAATATATTCCTAAAAGTTAATCGGTGGGCTGCATAAAAAAAAACGTCGAGTCGTATGCGGCTTGCGAGTCAGAAGTTGATGATCACTGGGATGGATCATTTAGTTCTGGAAACAGTTTTTTTTAACTTTGTAATGTACTACATATTGTTATATTCGTTAATTTATTTATAATTATTTTTTGTTTTTATTTATTGTATATTTATAATAATTATTTTTCATTGTCACAAGTCATTTGTAGTTAATCATTTTTATAATAATTCTAATGCAATTTTTTTCGAAGTTTATCAGTTTGGTTGTTTATATATATCTTGAAACCCGCTGTTTTCATATTTATTTTATCATAAAGTACATTATATTGTAGATTAATTTATTGAGAAACAGTTTTGAATCATTCTAATTTTTTTTTGCCATCCTCCTATATTTCTCCTATTGTCTTTTTAAATTTTAATATTTCATTTGAGATAGTAAAAAGAGCCCTTTCCGCCTTTCTCAAGCCCGTTGTGAAAAATATGCCAACTCAACCTCACGGGAACACTGAGCGTGATTTGTAAGACATCGCACATGATTAGATCCTGCGAATTAGAGCATGATTAGAGCCTGCATGATTAGAGCTGGTACCAGATCAAATACGGGTGAACCGTGTAGAGAACATGCATATAACACCATAACATGCGATTCCAGCTTTAAGACCAGGATATTGTAATGTATATGGAGAGCCATGACTCATGAATATGAGAGACCGGAAGGACATATCTGCGCTGCTCCGTTGACAAATACCCAGCACGTAATATGGCCGAATCATGACGGCACATAGAACAGCTACAATACCCGATCTTCAATGTTTGCTGTGCTTTTAAATAACATGGATTCTCTGAATCAAATATAAACCAGTAGCTATATTTTAAATGTTTGAGTTTCTTTCTTATATATTTGCTTAATCGTATTTACCAACAATACTTCAATGTGATATTAACATTGTTGTGAAATACAAAACTATGGAGTGATTTTTCATAAAAATAATGTTATTTTGTTAAATAAGTTTTCAACTAACAGAGATTCTAAAAATTACATATTGCTTTTCTAAAAATTTCACTAGTGTCAAACTGTCCTTTTTGAAATTAATCTTGCAATTGACGGAATCTAAAAATATTTATGGTGTAAAGTTTTAAATAACTTTAAAAATATTAAAATTAGATTAAGTATAAATATAAAATACAAAACTTGCTGTGGACTGCAAATGATTTTTTCTCCAGTCTCAAATTCATTCCTCTTCTATATTCCTATACAATGGTTTAAATTTTATCGTACAAAATAGTACATAGAATCATACTTATTTGAAATGATATCGAATTTGCTGTTTCTATATAATTACTTTATTATATAAAAAATTCGATGAGATAGCTTTCAGAATATTGATCATATAAAGTTTGAAAAACTTATTAATTATTGCCTTAAAGTTTAAGAACATTCTTCTTAAGAGTAAATGAAGAAGAGAAAGTGTACTAAAGGCAATAACTCGTCTGTGTTGCCTTATTTGATTCTCACTGTCTTATTTATCCTGATGCGGGACAAGGACTATATCATGGACTTTTTTATCATTGAAACTGATTAATACCTTCTTCCGAAAATAATGCTCTTTAACTAATCATAGATTTTATAATTTTTTTCAGACAGCAGTGCGATCGAATTTTGCTATTAATTAATAATTACTATTTACTAGGTTGAAAAACTTATTAACAATAGTCTTAAACTTAAAGAACATTCTTTTTAAGGATGATAAATGAAGAAGTGAACCTGCACCAATAAAGGCAAGAACTAGTCTTGTGTTGTCTTAGTTGACTCTCTCTGTCTTATTTATCCTGAAGAAAAAGGACATTTTGTCTTTGAAATTGATTAATATTTTTTATCAGATTCTTTAACTAAATTTTCATAAAATATTTCTAAACAGCAGTGTCAGCGAATTTTTCAATTCTTAAATAATTACTATCTTCATTTCTTGATTAAGATTATTTCTACTGATTTCCGAAAACCGAGAATATACCAGGAATGGCGTAACCTAGATTAATTGGAGTCTTTTTATTAACACTTTACAACAAAGTTGAAAAGTGTTTATGACTTTGTTCATTCTGTCTGTCTGTCTGTCTGTCCGTTAGCACGATAACTGCCGTAAAAATGACTTAATCAAAATGAAATTTTAGTATGTTGTTCAGACGGTCTGTAGGACCTATGGGAATATAAATCAATAATATCACCCAATTAGTTTTGGATTGAACCCGGGTTGAAAAAATGAAATACATTGAGCCCTATGGGACCTAATTTTTCAAACATTTTTAAGTGGATTTAAAATTCACAAATTGCGTCGGAAATTTTAGGTGATATTCAAATTGTTCCTTAAAATATATAAAAAAAATTCAGCGAAATATATTCAGTAGTTTTTTAAATAAAAATTAAAATAATAATTACACCTCTTATATGAAACGATCACGTGACCATGATATGAAACGATCACATGACCCACTTCAAAATGATATATGGCATCCATCTTGTTTCAAAATCGTGATTTTTTTAAGTTCTTTTTAATTCATATTGAGTGTTGTATCCGTCCTAAAACTACTTTATTTTTGCTTAAATTCTGTGCATCTACATACTGAAACAACGCAATGACAATATATTTTAGTTTAAATGCTCATCTAAATTTGATTATTTCTACAACTAAGCCTATTTTTCACCTATGTAAAATGTAAACAGCAAAATATGTAGAATGAGTTGTATTAGAATTCCTGTATTTTTTTAACACAAAATAATTTAGTCCATGGAGTCTGCATGGCTGATATGAATGAAATATTAATTGATTTTATAAAGAGAAGAACGATTTTTTTCGATGAAGTTTTAAGCATAGAGTTTAATTATTTGTAGCTCCATGGTCTTAAATAAAATGCTTAAATAAAATAAATTATTATAGTATTGTGATAAATGAAATGAATGGGAGAAAGTTATGAATGAAATCCTGTTTTTATAGAGAGATCCAGGCGTGTTATTTTTTCAATGACGTCATTTGAATTAATTTCAGTTGTTTTCGATGAAGTTTTCAAATATAATAAATTATCGTATTATTATGATAATTCTAAAACTATTACCGAGGAATGTATAACATTTCAGAGATGTTTAAACCAGGTAATTTATATTTCAATGCCGTCATTTGAATGAAGTTCATTTTCTTCGATGAAGGTTTGAGTTTTCAAATATAATAAATTAAAGCAGTATTGTGATAAGTTTCAAAATATTACCGAGGAATGTATTGCATTTTAGACTTGTTTAAATAAAATTGCATTGAAGTTGGAAAGTGTTTCATAATCAATGCTTTAAGCATGATTGATCTTTCTTGTTTGTTTTATCTCAAAACATTTAAAGCCTTCAGTCAAACAATGTATCCAAATATATTTGTTATTTCCTTTCAGTTTTAGTCGAGTTCTCTTGGGAAAGGGGGGAGAAATTTCTCTGTAAAAGATCAAGGATATTTTACCAAGTTGTACGAAAATCTTATGAGCACTAGAGTTAAACATAAATGATTTAATATACATGTTTCATTAGTTTATTATATATTGTTCATATACTTTATTAACCAGAGTGGATCATGATGGATCGTATAACTAATGGATCGTATGTAGCTGCTAAATCTACTAAAATATGCAGGGTAGCTTGATTATATATATATATATATATATATATATAATACGCAGAGAGATATGCTCAACTCTGTATTACTACTTCCTTTGTGATTATATACTGTTCAATACAGTTATTTCCTCAAAATACATCTATTTATATCTTTAGAAACAAGGAATGCCTTTCTACAAAAAAAGGGCTTGTGAACATTTAATGAAAACACTCAATTAAATTTGACGTTATTTATTGAACATCTCCTGACTGGTTCTGTTTGTTGACCAATCACCAAGCCAAGTAACATTCTAAGATCCTGGCTTGGAGACAGGATAAGTTTCGCATTGGGAGTGAGTAAGTTTGGCTACAGGATTATAGCTAGTAGGCTGTGAAAAGGACAAGAAGCTGGAGTAAGCTGAGGCTGGTTAAGCTGAATGAGTTGCGACTAGTCAAGTCGTTGGGTACGTAAAAAAGAAGGATAGTGGTTTTTTTCCCAATGGCCAGGCATGATATACCATCATTCGCCTATACTCCGGCCAGGACCGTGAAACCTGTTAGCCGTCACATGACGTTGCCCCGGCGCACCAGTGGGGGTCGGAACACATAGCGCCCAACAACACAACACCCATGCCTGATGGTGGGACTCGAACCCACAACCCGGCAGCCGAACGATCGCTAGGAAACGCTTGCCTTGACCGTACGACCACCGCGTCGGCAAAAAGCATAGTGTGAGTCCGTGGAATTCGCATTAATGGATACTCCTATGACCAGAAGGATCTAGTATCCCAGGATAGTCAAAACAAGGGTTATAAGCACTAGGAACGAATAGGATAAGCATCAAATATTATAACTAGTCTATTGTTTACTCAAATATAAAATATCACCTGGCCCGTCAAAGTGAATTTCATGATATATTTGTGCTAAATAATGGGCACGTGGAATACTGTCTATTTAGTATCTGTCACTATTTTAGTAAAGCAGCCAGCTGCTGTAATTTGAGTAAATGCACAATATGCAAGATCCTGGGTATCCAGTTACATTAAGTTTAGAGTTATGGCACTTTTGTTTGACATAACAAAGTAAATACGGATAGGTAAACCTGCAACCAAAATCGATAAATCCGTACAATATAGTTCTAACCAAAGTTCATAACGTTACACTAGAGCCCGATCGAGTATCAGATTTCTACAAGTGATCATAACTTAATTAATCAGGAGGCGTTTCCTGAAAAGAAGTTTGTTGAATATTGCATCTCTAAATTCCAGCAATTTTTGCAAAAAATAACCTTTATAGTTATTAAAACCGCGACCTCGTAAGTATCAGTTTAAAATAAATAGTACAAAATCGCTACTGTGTTAATTTCACTTTTGTAAGCTGTTGATTTCCATCAGAGCGATCAATCATTCATTATTATCCTATTATAGAATATTCTTCAAGTTGCAGCAAATACAGTGCAAAGTCAAAGCAAACATTACGCTAGTTTCCGGACTACACACCGCCCCACAGATATTAGCTTTAAATAGTCAGGAATTCAACTATAATTCAAATTCAGGACGTAATAACGGTATGCAATTTATACGTTTTGCAGATTTCTTAAAATGTTGATTCATTGCAAAAATAAAACAACTAGATATTTCACAACTATATTATGATAAAATGCTAAATATAATAATAGTTATTTAAAATGCATCATATACTAATTGTGTTATAGTGCCCTAAATTTCTCTCCTTACATTCATCTACCAAGCGGCAGTATTATATTATTTCTAATAGAGATATATCTCTATGATTTAGAATATTTAACAAAAAAATGCATTATCTATAAAACGAAATTGCCATTAATACAACAACATCTGAAGATACTTATAGTCACAAGTTTATTTTCTAACAGAAATCGTTTCAGGACTTAATTTTAAATCTAGATTTTTCTGCAACATTTAAACAAGATTCTTCCTATTGGTTTTCTTCTAAAATTACTAATTTATTACTTCAGTCAAATGAGATTGAAACATTAATCTTTGAACGTCAAGCATAATTATTCATTACGGGAATAAATCAGCTTTTATTTTTCGTTTCACAAAAAAATATTCGAATATTATTGCTAACTTGTGTGATTAAATTTAAGCTAATAATCATTTCACTTACATTTTTTGAATGATTTGTTTTGAAATTAAATTGTGTTTATTTCGATTCTAGAGTCTATTTTATGTGTATCAGTAATGGTATAGTTTTCACTGGTTGAAACGGCATTAAAAAGACCGTAAATAGTGTTTAGTACAGGATTTGCACAGTTTCTTAGCACTGGATTTGTCCTATATGCAGGTCTTTTGTATACTCTGTGCAGGTCTTTTTGCACAATTTGGTCTTTGTGCAGGCCAGGTTAGTTATACGTGAGTATCAAATCCAACCATTTCAAGAAAGCATAGAACATACTACAAAATAAATCAGTATATATTTAAGATATAAAGATATTAAGTAAAAGAAGGAATGTACCGAAAGTACTGCCTGGAGGAATGTACCGAAAGTACTGCCTGGAGGAATGTAGCAATTGGAGGTGAAATGTACCGAATGGTACTAATTATAGTACATTAAAATATGTCAAACCTGACATTCTTTTCCAATACATAAACATCAAAACATATTTTATTCAATGTACCCCATTTGTAGCCAATGTCCTTTACACAGGACAGTTATAACTCACTTAAAATATAGACCATATGTGCTTATTTGAGGATTTTATTGAAACACTCTTAAATACAGACTGAAGTGTTCATATGACTATTGTCTTCTGTATGACCCAGACCAGGGAGCTCACCTGAAGGTATTCCTACGCCAGGACAAAATGCATTCCGAGCACCAAGCAAACATTGTCCTTTATATTGTCTTTTATATTTTGTAAAGCTATAGTCACTTAACACATGTCCATTCTTTCAGTGTTGCAGTATTATTGTGAATAGCTTTCTCGCTGTTTTACCAAGTACGTAAATATTCTCTTATTTAAACATAATTTGCAGATTCGTGTTAACTGTTAACATAAATCTTCAAATGTCGGATTTATAGAAGCCTTGTTATTAATTTTGTGCATCAGTTTTGCGGAAATAATTGTTTCTGAACAAGAATTAGACGGCGTGCCCTGCTTACATATACTTGTCTAAATTCTCAATCATTATATATTTGAAATTCCTGTTTTAAAAATCAAAACTTCTTGAATTCTGTTCTTGAGAAAATAATGCCTAAATTAGCATTTTTCAACAAATCGAGCCTAAAATGCAATTTTTGAACAAATAGTTCCTTAAATGTCGATAAATTACTTTAGATCCTATCCTCTTTTTTATTTGGTCGTGTCGAAATGCAAATCATAAAAACTTGAAATTGCCGTATAATAATATCGCGACAGTGATCTATTAAAAGTGTTCTATTTAAGTAAATGCCGATACTCTAAAATTATTGAACCCGATCTCCATTTTTGTTCTAACCAGATCGTAAAGATTCAAATTTATAATTTAACTAACACAAAGGAAAATCAGAAAGACGCAACATATCAAGATGGCGACTTCAGTTTATAACTACTGCCTTTGCTACTGCCTTTTGGTGCCATGATGACTTTAGTAACAATTTCTTACCTAAAGTTGCCAGTTTAGTCGACACAACATTGAAATTTTATTAGAATACATTCTGAATAAAATTTTTATTTCAATTTTCGAAGATTCTGAGCGGAGTTAAAGATTCTTCGGATGTACAAATTATGAAATAGTAGTAATTACTTCATGTATTTTTCACCCGTTAGTATAAAGTGATTAATTGTGTATAGTTACTTGTTCGGAACGTAAAAATTAATTATTTCCACTTCTTAATGTAAACTCAATAAGCCATTTTTTAAATTAAATAATTGTCATCTAGCAAAATACCAAAGAAAAAAGGAAATTTCAAAATCGTAGATAAAACTCTGTAATATTTACAATAACTTTCTGATGCATTACATGAGGATCAATATTATTTTGAGATAGATACTATTCCTCCAGAAGACGAAGCATGATTAATAAGAACAATATTAACAATGATGCTTTAGAATACGGGAAAATCGAGGTAAAGGTAGACGAAGCCTTTTTGCAATGTACTGCTGGACCGATTGAAATTGTAATTGTCTATGAAACTGGAGATTCACAGATTAAGAGTGATGGTTAATAGTCAAACAATGGGACAGAAAAAAGAGACAAACTAGAAATGAAGCCGCAAATTTATGTATTTTACTAATACACGTCATCGTATATTCCACCTTCTACAAACTAATATTTTACCTTCTAAAAGTGGATATTCCACATTCTAAAAGTGGATATTCCACATTCTAAAAGTGGATATTCCACATTCTAAAAGTGGATATTCCACATTCTAAAAGTGAATATTCCACCTGCCATGTGCATATTCCTCAAAACGGATATTCCACCTGACAGGAATATTCCACCAAACGGATTCCACCAAACAAAACAATTTACTGCCAACAGATATTCCAACTACCAAGTGGATATTCCACTCGACAGTTAGGATATTCCACCATATACCACATCTATTCCACCTATCAAGTGGTTAGCATTGGAAGAAAGCCGTTGAGATTCACTTCACAACCCTGTGCACTATGTCTAGATACGGCAACTATCTACCCCTTGCATTAGATAATGCATACTATATCAAACCAAAGAAAGCATAATGTATTAAACAGAAAACCAATCTCCATATGCCAAGAATGCAACGTAGGACTATAAGCAATGTGTCTTATTACTTATCTAACTTCTTCTTAGAGAAACAAATTTTAAGCGCATTATGTAACGAATCTTGCCTCACCATCCGGGAATCAAACCACGGATCTTTGTACTGGACAGCTGACGCTATACCTTTGACTTATTGGGTATACCTTTGACCGCTATACCTTTGACTTATTATCACCTCCATAGGCTATTTCTATCTTTCAGATTACCTTTTTGCATGGTCTTCGATCTCCCGATTTGAAATCGTTTTTCAGTATACCAGAGTACACCGAATCCGTGTTCGGTGCCTATTACTACAGAAAGCTGTAAAATGTATAAAAAGGATTCATTCAGATGCAAGGATTAGAATGTCTTCCAATATAATATGAAATAAGTTCCCTAAAAATTATTTATTTAAAGTTGTCAATATTCCGATATTAAAAAAGAAATTACCAACAGTCTTACGCGTTTTATAAACGATGACAAATTTAA
Source organism: Amaurobius ferox (assembly GCA_951213105.1). Taxonomy (NCBI): domain Eukaryota; kingdom Metazoa; phylum Arthropoda; class Arachnida; order Araneae; family Amaurobiidae; genus Amaurobius; species Amaurobius ferox. The sequence goes on along the minus strand of OX578149.1, from coordinate 112,451,336 downwards.
ATAATGCCATTCTAAATTTAAATAGAGCCAATTTACTTAAAACATCAAAGAAACCAATCGAATTCAATTATTTTCTAGGACACGAAGAAGTTAAATTTGGTTTGTTTCAATCATAATCTGGTGAAACTTAATTCATTATTTAATTCATGGTATTGAGTTGAAAAGCTATATAGAAAACGCTGCGGGAATTAAATATGTCATATGATATCAAATATTTAAATTAGAGATAAGAATATTAGTTTCTAAATTTGAGTACAGACAATGAATAATTTTGAAAGAAATCTGATGTCAGCAGCACTTGACTTTCGCTGTAGATTCAAAATCATTTTGTAATTTTTTATTTCATTATGCATTAAATTCAGTTTAATTGCAAAAAATAACATGGCTTCTTTACTGATATTATATCCATTTTGCCTTTTGATTGCATCTCCGTTTCATTTGGCGTATTAATTCACTTTAAATACTGCAGGTGCTCAAAATTCCAAAAAACCAATGTATCGAGAACAGTTCATACTACAGTCATGGAGTCAGTCTTATTCGCTTAGTTGTCAAAAGTACCTAATTACTATATTTAAAAAATTTTAGTCATTTATTTCAGATTTTCCCTAATTTTGTGGGCATTTTCGGTGAAAAGAGTAGGGCATACTTTTTCGAATCGTAGCAAAATCTAATCAGAAACAGGATAATCGTCAACGGACTGAACTACAAAGTTTCAAGAAATAGTTTTTTAACTATAGTGTAATTCGTATTCATTTCCTCAAAACTAAAAATTTAAATATCTTGGAAATGATCCATTTTAGAGTAATGATGTAGATCTTATACTTTTATTCGAAAAGAAAATTCGTATAAAATAAACATTTAATTGATACATTTGAGCATATTTAATATTTCATTTGATATTTTATATTCGCCGGTCATTTCGCAATAAAAAGCAAAATATTTTTTCCGAATCGTACTAAAATATAACCAGCACAGCAATATCCCACAAGCGACGTATCTAATAAATTTGTTCAATTTGGTCAATTAGTTTGTAAGCTAGAGTGCTAGAGTGGATAATTACAAGTTTTCAGGGCCATTTTGCAAGAAAAGCGATTTTTTTTTATCCCGAATCGTACCAATATTAAATCAACACTAAAGCCACCCATAACTGACTTACAAATTTTTTTTTTGAAATTTGGTACATTACTTTTTAAGTTAGAGTGGATACATACATTGTACAGACAGACCGACAAAACGTGTAGATCCATCGAAAATTCGAGTTGCGATTTTCGGCACGTTACCAATACACTCCCTATACATTACCATGTATTGCAGGGAAAGTAATATTATGCTATTCACAAATGCAAACTTTATTACAAATAGATTTATTATTATTCATTCAAAAGAATAAAAATCATCAGGAATTGTTACTTTCCCTATATAATTTGTATAATGTATAAAGAAAATACTGTGAAGGAATCGAAATTCTAATTAAAGTTTTCGACGAAAAAGTACGTTTCAAGCATCCCTGAATTCGAATTGAAAGTTTTTCGATGATGTCTCTCTCTCACTCTGTGTGTGTGTGTGTGTGTCTCCTTGAGACTCTAGAGTCTATATCTGAAGAACGAATAGAGCGTTTAAAATAAAATTTGGTACACACATTACAATCAGTGTATAATAGAATCCTATTGATTTTAAACGGAATCGAATGTTCAGCACATTTTTTTCGAATTCATTTACCAATCATAAAATGAAATACCAATATTAAATATTGTGAAATGTGTTTGTTCACTTTTCATATGTAATATTATGCAATAAATGTGCTAATTTCATTCTGGTGCATCTAATTCGTTTCATCCATGAGAAAATATACTTTGAGTAATAGCTTTGTAATTTGACACTTAACAATTCACTAACAGTTATTCATATATAAGAAATGTTCCTTTCTCATTTTGACTGTAATATTTGGCGATAAATTTGATGGACTTGTTACCTAATTTAGCAAAATATCGACAACTATGCGATATTTTGCCCCAGATGGATATAAAATAGCGTCAAAATTGCAAAAACCACAGTAGTAAAGAAAGGGGGGAGGGTAACCCCAATCCGGTGCATGGGAGTAGGATGACGTCATCAAGGGATCACGCCGCGTGGGGTCATCCGACATCGGCTTATCTTATCGTTTGATCGGCTTATTTGATATCTTATCGGATGACGTCATCTGTTGACAAAGATAGCAGGTCTCGCCCGATAATGAAGAAGACCTTGGAGGACATCTTGAAAGTTTTGGTGTCTTCCTCTGTTGGGAGAATGGGATAAGACCTTGGAGCACATCTTGATATTCTTGGTGGCTCCCTCTACGGGCAGTTTGGAGAACTGTGGAAGATAAAAGGAAAGAATGGTTCTGGAACGACCTGGAATCGAACTCGAAACCCCTCGCACCGTAGCCCAGCGCGTTATCCATTCAGCCATGATTAATTAGTGTTGGTAGTGTGAATTAATGATATCTTTCCTGCGAAATGAGTGGGAAAGCTGGTTACTTAGAATATTTTGCGGTTTTCTATGAGTGGATTTAATGAGTGGGAATGAATTAGGTTAAGATTTTAATTAATTTTTAATGAATGAATAAAATGTATTATGAAAAAATGGAATGTGATCATAATTGAATTTTAATAAAGAGCTTAATTTTTTAAGGAAATGTGTTAGGTTCGGACGTCATTACTTTTTTCATGGAATAAATAATGTTTTGGAAAGTATTTGAAGTTTGGGACGATGGTGGCTCCCTCTATTGGCACATTAATGAAATACATGCGTGTTATTGAATTTTAATAGAATTACGTTCTGTGTTAATGAATATTTTAATTAGATTGGGGGATAGTCAAACGTGGACTTAATATTTGGATTTCATAATTTTTTTTAGTAAAGTTTCATGCTCATAAATGTTTTAAGTAACGAAGATAATTAATTTTTTACGTTGGTCGTTCATCAAAATTTTAAGCACGGGATGTATGTTAGGGAATACGTGTGTTATTGAATTTTAATGACTGCTTAATGAAATGATTTTTGTGGTAAGCCATTGAATGAAGAAATGAAGAATTTCCAACACTTCATAGTGAAATAGCATATCGCATTTTTAACAAGAGATGTTAACTTTACCTCAACTTGGGAGCAGCATTTGACCATTTTAGAAGAGGTGTGTGCGTATCAGCCATGATTTGACAGGTTTCAAAAGCCTGCAAGATTTTAATGGCACGTTATAATAATTACTGAACACGTTTCGACAATTTTTTTTTTAATTTTACTGGGAAATGTTGTCAGATTTTTTTAATGATATTCATAAAAATGTTAAGAAACGTCTAACGCGAAACTTTAACTGTTTTAATTCACACTGAATGTCTATTTTCACAGCAAACATACCATGTGAGATTTTAATGCCAGGTTATAATACTCACAGAAAACGACTCGACACTTTTCAGAATGATTAGATGTGCCACGAGATTTTTTTTATGCCAAGTATCAGAACCTGCTGAATCCGTTTCAACTGTTTTTAGCTATGAAAAATGTCTGTATTGATTTCTCTTCAAATATATGGAAAATGGAGAATTCAAGACTTTGCTATATTTAAGGAACTATTTTAAATGAATAGGTGCACTGAATTATCAGTGAATGCAAAAGTTGGGAGATATCTTAAAATAGGAAAGTGCAATGTACTGAAAGTTTCTTAAGCTAACCACTAGGTTGTGCACAGATGTGATATGCATATGCATGGAACAAATGTGTAACATGGATGTTCTTACCAAAGTCTTCAAAAATTCCAAAGAATGGAATCCATGTTATTTTTAGTAGTATGCTAGGTAATTTTAAAGAGTCATCTAAAATGTTACATAGGCCCTAAGACGCCTTTGTCGCTTAAAATTATGGTATTTTAATGAAATTTTTCAAAAATTGCGAAATACTTGGTGGATAATTACCAATTAAGATATATGTTTTTAATGTTACAGCAGCATCTAAAGCCATTAAATAGGTATATTTTTAAAACTGTCACGAATTTTAGCGGAATAGAATAACACTTAACGATTTTTTAAGGATATGTAATTGTCAACATTGAATTTAAATGAAAGGGTGTGACCTTCTAGGGTAAGTGCAGTACATTGTAATAACATTAAAATATGAAATATATGTGCATTTAACACTTTAAAAGAAACATGTAATGAGTTTTGATATCTTAATACGAGACATTATTGTTATACAAATAGGAATATCATGATTCAACGACTGCAGGTGCACCATAAAACCATTCAATTCTTGATGAATGCCCGCATTTGAATGTACATATTTAACAACACGTGGAAAATGACATGACTAAACTGATATCTACGACAAATTTTACACTTCCTACGAAATAAATCCCAAACTTCGTAGACTTTTAGGAAACTAGAGTCGAATTTTCACCTATTCTTAGAGATTGAAACACCACATTCTTCATGAATCTTCTTACTTTTATAGAATGTAACATAACTTTGCACTTATTTTTAATGAATAAGTGTATATAATTTCAGAATTGTAACACTGCACATAAATTTTATAAATTAATCTCTGTAAAGTGTAAATATCGTCCATTACGAAACTCACATTGTAGACATTTGACATGATTCGAATAAATCTATTTTTAATTTTTGTTTATATTTTATTTTAAAAAGCGATATTAGCAAACCTGTTACACTTGAATGCATAGATACATAACCTACGAACACATAGCATTTTTAAATAGAACATGTTAAAAATGAGTAGATGAACGTAAATAAAGAGTTCAATTTGAGAGATAAAAATCCGTTTAAGGAATCTATTCTTTATAAAATACACATTAACCATTATTTGTTGCACGTTTAAACAAACAAGTTAAAATAATTTTCTTATTGCGCATTCATAGTCCTCTGATTTGAATGACTTGAAAAAATTTCGATCATACCAGAAAAATACTTCTTCACCACGCAACAAAACTTTCTTTGCTGTGTTATTAATGTCAAGATTTAGAAGTACTTGTTCAGCCACTCTGTTCTGCATTTCTAATGGAGTGCTGTAAAGGCATTCGTGGTAACTTTGATCTTCAATTTGAGCAACGCAGACAACACATTTGAAAAGTTTTCTTACGTTCCACATCATCCGGCCGTCCAAATAGATGCTCAAGTCCTCAGGACGAGCCAGACGGTCTGGGTCTTCAACATGCCACATCATGCTCTCATGAATACAAGAGATTAATTGTTCGAATGCAAAATTTTTGTCACAATTAACTGTAGTAGAAATGTTATAGTGTCCCTTATTTTTAATATTTGAGCAGGAAGCCACTCTAGAAATATACTTTCTCGAAGTTCCATACTAATGTTCTTGACACAATTAATTAAACATGCTATTTGATTTTTATCTAAGGTAATATGACACTGCGTTAGACAAAATTTTGAATCATATAATTTAATTATCTTCTGTAAATGAAGTTTTCCATTGTCATTGAAACAGAACAACTCATTGCGACTGACGAAAGAGGTATCCGCATATAGACTATTGAACGACCACAATTTTTGTGAAAATTCACTCCAAGTAACAGGTTCGATTCCAGCCACTGCCAAAACTGCCGCCGTGTTCATGCGGAGTACGATCACGTTAAACATGTGGGTCCGAAAGTCCTTCCGAGAGGTTGGTGGTAGGGGAAGGAGGGTACGGTCCCTGTGGATGCCTCCCCCACTGGGTTCCGGTCTAAATTGGGTGGCACTTCCCGACCGTCCAAACAGTTACCTTACACCTTTCTGGTAGGTCGGACGGTCTGGGTTTCAACAACAACAACTCCAAGTAACAGGTGACAATGTAACCCATTCACGCTTGGCACTAGTTCATTTCGTTCGTTAGAGACATATCTCCATTCATGCACTTTTAGCTTCTCATGGCGAAGTTTCAAATTTACATAGACGCCAGAACCTAAATGCCAACTACGGAGCGCATCTTGCTTGGAATCTGAAAAAGTAGATTCAGTTGAAACAGATTCTGTAGTGGGGGCTAACACTCCGCTGTGTGTTAGAGCACAAGAAAGCAGATCTTGAGATGAGTTTCCGTCCTCGGTGAGGACATGTGAATAGGCAGTGGTAGGTGTTTCTGCTGGGGCTATAGAAGACATACGATAGGTATCTAACCAATCCACCACAAGCTTTGATGAGGGTGAATTAATCACATCTGAGACGATATCCACAGATTTTGTTTCATCTAGGACAGGAACCGACAACTCCACACTATTTCCACTAGAAATTAACTGTTCGAGTGATGGCACACTTTGGATTTTAGACATTATTTGCAGATAATAACATCCAAGTACCACATTCACAGTATAAGATTTATTTTTAAAACACTAAGATCTTGAAATACTATAAATTTGTCGCAACTATGAATGAACCGAACCTATCCACGCAACGTCCAAGGTTGAAATGTCTTATCGGGCCACGTCTTAAGATTAATCACGTGACCTAAATTGAGTACCGTGTGCAAATAGATTACATAAAATAAGATATGAAGGGGTTAGAACTTGTAATTTTCAATGAATTGCACAACATTGGTTTATGCTAAGCGCAATTGTCATCTACGTGGGAGACTGTCTACATTTGTTTTATTCATCGAAATCATAAAGTGGAAATATGTAACAAACTTAGTTTAAATTCATAATTTTTAATCACACTATCATTAAATACATGGGAAAATTTTGTATATTTTTATATCTTTAGGGGATATGCTTACCACATCGCACAGAATATACAAGAATAGTTAGCAAAAACATGAACATAAAATTACAGAATGAGGTCTTCACCAGTCGACATCCAAACTAGAAATGAACGATATGCACACTAACTGCAATACTAAAATGAGAGCTTATCTTATCTAAGATCTATCATATGATGACGTCATCGATCCAAATTTCACAAGATGGCGTCATAGTCCAAAGCAGATCTTTCTTAATTACTTATTTTTTAATTACAAAGAAAGTTTTGTTGCGTGGTGAAGAAGTCTTTTACTGGTATGATTGAAATTTTTTCAAGTCATTCAAATCAGAGGACTATGAATGCGCAATAATAAAATTATTTTAACTTGTTTATTTAAATGTGCAACAAATAATGGTTAATGTGTATTTTATGAAGAACAGATTCATTAAACGGATTTTTATCTTTCAGATTGAACTCCTTATTTACGTTCATCAACTCATTTTTAACATGTTCTATTTAAAACTGCTATGTGTTCGTAGGTTATGTATCTATACATTCAAGTGTAACAGGTTTGCAAATATCGCTTTTTAAAATAAAATAAAAACAAAAATTAAAAATAGATTTATTCGAATCATATCAATTGTCTACAGTGTGAGTTTCGTAATGAACGATTTTTACACTTTACAGAGATTAATTTATAAAATTTATGTTGAGTGTTAAAATTCTGAAATTATATACCCTTATTCATTAAAAATAAATGCAAAGTTATGTTACATTCCATAAAAGTATGAAGATTCATGAAGAATGTGGTGTTTTAATCTCTAAGAATAGGTGAAAATTCGACTCTAGTTTCCGAAAAGTCTACGAAGTTTGGGATTTATTTCGTAGGAAGTCGTAGATATCAGTTTAGTCCTGTCATTTTCCACGTGTTGTTAAATATGTACATTCAAATGTGAGCATTCATTAAGAATTGAATGGTTTTATGGTGCACCTACAGATGCGAAATTATGATATTCCTATTTGTATGACAATAATGTCTCGTATTAAGATATCAAAACTCATTACATGCTTCTTTTAAAGTGTTAAATGCACACATATATTTCATATTTTAATGTTATTACAATGTACTGCACTTACCCTAGAGGGTCATACCCTTTCATTTAAATTCAATGTTGACAATTACATATCCCTAAAAAATCGTTAAGTGTTATTCTATTCTGTTAAAATTCGTGACAGTTTTAAAAATATACCTATTTAATGGCTTTAGATGTTGCTGTAACATTAAAAACACATTTCTTATTCGGTAATCATCCACCAAGTATTGCGCAATTTCTGTAAATTTCATTAAAACATCATGATTTTAAGCGACAAAGGCGTCTTAGGGCTTATGTAACATTAAACATTCACTCTTATTTAAGAACCAAACAATTCACTAAAATAGTGACATTTTAGGGTCTTAGACCTCTAGGAATATCGAAAACACATATTTCTAATTCCTCGAACATGCACTATGTGGCGAGTAATTTTTGCTAAATTTCATTTAAATGTTGTAATTTTAAGCGATAAAGGAGTCTTAGGCCTTGAGTATGATTAAAAATTAATAAAAAACTCCTAGTTCACCAAACATTCGCTAAGAATGAAACAATTCGGTAAAATAGTAAAATTTTTGGGTACACACATGTCTGTGAAAACGCTCGATTCGTGTTCCTTAACTCGTTAAATTCTAAACCTCGGTATTAAAATTACATCCATCACTCTAAAAATGGTTAAATCGTATACAATGCACTATATCGTTAAAATTATGGATGAGATACACTATTTCACTCTTTACAGTTAAATTTACCTCATTTTTATAACTCAATTAAAATTCACTAAAAACCCATGGTCGAAAAATAATGATCACACTGTGTATTCCATAAACATTCGATTTTTCATATTGAAACCTATTATTTAATTAAAAAAAATAATCACTATTTTAACACAGAACATGATTATCGTCCTTAAAATTCAACTCATTTTTATAACTCAATTAAAATGCATTCAATCATTAGTAACTTAGCGGTAAAAATTTATGATCGTCGCTAAAATCATTTAAACCCTAGCACTGAAAATTTGTCACAAAATTCACTCATTACTGCCTTAGCGTTAAAAAATTTGATCAGCAACGCACTAAACATAATTAAACCTATCCATTCATACCGAAATTATCCAAGTTTCCTGAAATTCATTAGTCCTCTATTCAATTAAAATTCACTCACACAATGGTATTTTAGCGCCAATTTTTTTCTAATGTATGACATGCATGTATCATTTTTTTTAAAAAGTAGAAAATCGAACATACCCGTTCTTTGTAGAAATGGATCGTGCGATTTTTGAATACATTACATGCTATTTTCTAAATTAGAAGTGGCATACACTCATTTTTTTTAAATGTATGACATGCATGTACTGTTTCTACATATAAATAGATCTTGCTATTTTCTAATACATAACATTTTATATGACACTTTAAAATTACCCAGCATACTATTAAAAATAATATGGATTCCATTCTTTAGAATTTTAGAAGACTTTGGTAAGAACATCTATGTCACACATTTGTTTCATGCATATGCATGTCACATCTGTGCACAACGTAGTGGTTAGCTTGTGAAGCTTTCAGTACATTGCATTTTCCTATTTTAAGATATCTCCCAACTTTTGCATTCACTGATAATTCAGTGCACCTATTCATTTTAAATACTTCCTTAAATATAGCATAGTCTTGAATTCTCCATTTCCCATATATTTGAAAAGAAATCAATACAGACATTTTTCACTGAAAAGTGTCGAGTCGCATTCTGTGAGTATTATAACCTGGCATTAAAATCTCACATGGTATGTTTGCTATGAAAATAGACATTCAGTGTGAATTAAAACAGTTAAAGTTTCGCGTTAGACGTTTCATGACATTTTTATGAATATCATTAAAAAAAAATCTGACAACATTTCCCACTAAAATTTAAAAAAAAATATCGAAACGTGTTCAGTAAGCATTATAACATGCCATTAAAATCTTGCAGGCTTTTGAAACCTGTCAAACCATGGCTGATACGCACACACCTCTTCTAAAAGGGTCAAATCCTGGTCGCAAGTTGTGGTAAAATTAACATCTCTTGTTAAAAATGCGATATGCTATTTCACTATGGAGTGTTAGAAATTCCCCATTAGTTCATTCAATGGCTTACCACAAAAATCATTTCATTAAACAGTCATTAAAATTCAATAACACACGTATTCCCTAACATACATCCCGTCCTTAAAATTCTGATGAACGGCCAATGTAAAAAAATTAATTATCTTCATTACTTAAAACATCTATGAGCATGAAGCTTTACTAAAAAAAATTATGAAATCCAAATATTAAGTCCACGTTCGACTATCCCCCATTCTAATTAAAATGCTCATTAACACAGAACGTAATTCTATTAAAATTAAATAACACGCATGTATTTCATTAACGTGCCAATAGAGGGAGCCACCACCGTCCCAAACTTCAAATACTTTCCAAAACATTATTTATTCCATGAAAAAGTAATGACGTCCGAACCTAACACACATTTCATTAAAAAATTAATCTCCTTATTAAAATTCAATTATGATCACATTCCATTTTTTCATAATACATTTTATTCATTCATTAAAAATTAATTAAAATCTTAACCTAATTCATTCGCGCTCATTAAATCCATCCATAGAAGATCGCAAAATATTCTAAGTACTCAGCTTTCCCACTCCTTTCCCAGGAAAGATATCACTAACTAATCATGGCCGAACGGAAAACGCGCTGGATTACGGTGGGAGTAGTTCCGAGTTCGATTCCAGGTCGTTTCAGAACCATTCCTTCCTTTTATCTTCCACAGTTCTCCAACCTGCCCATAGAGGGAGCCACCAAGACTCTCAAGATGTGCTGCAAGGTCTTTTCCCATTCTCCCAACAGAGGGAGCCACCAAAACTTTGGTGGCAAGTTTGGTGCATATGTCCTGCAAGGTCTTCTTCATCATCGGATGAGACACGCTATCTATGTCAACAGATGACGTCATCCGATAAGATAACAGATAAGCCGATCAAACGATAAGATAAGCCCATATTGGATAACCCCACAGGGCGTCATCCTGCACTGGTGCACCGCTGCACCGGATTGGGGTTATACCCTCCCTTCTTTACTAACGACGCTAAATTAACGAAAATAACTCACAATTTAAGAATTCATTGTAAAAATATTTTAATATGTGCACTATATTGCTTATTGCAGAGGCTATCAATAATGGTAATAATCAGAGAATTATGAATTAATCAGGAACTTTGAAATAGTTTTTGATGTTTTTTTTTTCCTGAAAAGCTCCAAATGTACAATTTAACATTAAAACATTTTCCAATAGATCTTATGAATATTTTTTTCATTGTGAAAAAAGTAAATTCGGTGTATTATATAAGGAAAATCATGTACTACCTACATCAATTTTTCTCTTTTTTTTTATTTGCATTTTGACGTCCGAAAATTGTACTTTTCCTATAGCGTATCCTCATTTTTTGAGCACATTCCTTGTATTTAATAATTTTAACCGTTTGACGCAGATTGGACATCAGAGTCCAATTTGTATTTTATTTTAATAGGCTTTCGTTTTAATTATGCAAATTTTCTAGACTGATATTGTTATAAAAGAAAGTTCTATAATAGCTCATAATTTCCTAAAATGATTTTGGTAAAATATTTATGTTTTAAATTATTTTCAGAAAATGGTAATTTGGAAATTTTCGTCTTCCGACTTAAAAAATTTAATTACCCAACTACTCATAATAAGTATGCTTGTCTATATGCATGTGCAGTCTGTAGCAGAAAATCCAAAAAATATCAAGAAGACCCGAGATGATGAGCCTCGTCGATATACTTTTTGGTGTCACAAAAAATTAAAAACTCTAGTCTAAACCGTTCTAAAGATATTGCACGTTTTTCAAATCCTTATCACAAAATTTACATTAAATTAAAGATATATTAAATGTTGCGAAATATGTTTACTTTTCATATACAATATTATGCGACAAATTTTTAAACATCATTCTCATGGATCTAATTTGTACAATTCGCGAGAAAATATACATTGTGTAACAGTTTTGCATTTTGACACCGCAGCATTTCGCCAATAATTTTTCGTTTACGTATAAGACCTTCTCTCAGTCTGTCGGTAACGTTTGGCGATAAATCTGGAAATTTTTCAACTAATGTGGCGAAATATCGCCAAATATAGGATTTTTTTAATGATACCAAATTGTGGGATATATCGCCAAAATTCCGCACATAACACTAAATTAACGTAAAGTAAGTAATGCCAAAATAATGATTTAATTATGAAAATAGTTTAATTTATGGACTATATTGTTTATTGTAGATACTGTCAATATTGTCATGTCGCAAATCTGCGCCATGAGCCTTTTCGTGTTTTTCTGTGTGAAAAACATCTTTCTTTCCTTCCGTGCCTGTGCTGAGTTTCGGTAAGCCTCGTCTGTATTGATTTTGCGTTGAATTCTGAGTTTCGTCGAGAATTCGTTGGAGCGGCTAGGTTTTCTGTCTCGGCTGGGATGTGTGACGTGTGTTCGGAGGAGCTGGACTGTTGCCGGGGCGCGCTTGCCTGCCAATCAGGAAGCGGCGCGAAGGAGAAACTTTTCTGTGGCCTCGAGAGACCCAGAGATTCGAGCTGGAGTTTTCGACTTGTGAAGTCGCATCGTGAAATTGTCTTAAAACTTAAGACAAAAGGGTTTTGGCCAAAATGGCTAAGGTGGCCGAAATGGAGCATTTGTTTCGTATGAAACCGCCCTTCATTTTCCGGAGCTGAATGAAGAAGAACCTGGAAGATTTTCGACGTTCCTTTACGATAATTCTAAATTTTACCTTTTTTTATTCCAGGAAATCTATCCCGCGGACCCTGTTGATTCCATGTTGGTTCTGAGATGAATGCATGCTTTGTACGGATTGTCTGGCAGATAGCCATGTTAAAGAGAGATGACCGAATATCCAAATTTGAACTTTTATTTTGACGTCCAGCAGTGTTTTCCCGTATGGAACTTTTCGGCGTTTTTGACTAATTAATCGGCTATACAGGTAAATACTTTTCATGTCGGAACCAGAAGTTCCCTTGCACCACAGGCATAGAAAGATAATATAATTGATTATAATGGCTTACTGAGTTGAAAGTAAAATATAGTTGATTTAATTTTATGATTTAAGAATAACATATTGATTTAAAAATAAATATTGATTTGATAATATTTCTGAACAGAGCATTAATTAAGAATGTTTGTTAATGATAAAGAAGGTTCTGAGTATTTTGAATGATAATTAAGAAAATATATTCATAAATATGCAAGTCATTAAAATAAAAGGATTGTTCGATTGATAAATGTGCCCTGTGTTTTTTGCATTCTCTCATGTTCTTGCTCACTGTATACCATTTAGGATATAATTCTCCTAAACTGGGAAACCTCTTTCGAAATGAACCTTGGGTTAATATTGGTGTTTATGTTGAAGTTAAGTATGTTAATTACAACTTCTTTTGTTTTGCTAAATTTACGATCATTGGTCTTGTGTGTAGCGGAATCGGTACTTGCAGGTTAGTTCTGAAACCGCTACCACAATATTGATAATTTTCAATGTAGACTCGCATATGTGGAAATATAAGTTAATTAGGTACTTCGAAATAGTTTTGCATGCTTTCATCTGGAAATGTGTTAAATGTACAAATGAGCGTTGAAACTTTGTGCCGTGAAACGTGTATATAATTATTACTTTCCCTGCAATAGATGGTAATGTATAGGGAAAGTAGTGGAATCGTGTCGAAAATCGCAACTTGAGTTTTCGACGGATTTACACGTTTTGGGACCTGTAGAACACGAAACAACTATTTTTAGTGTGACTTCTGTGTTTGTGTGTGTGTGTGTCTGTCTGTCTGTCTGTCTGTGCAATGCATGTATGCACCCTAACTCAGAAACTAATGCACCAAATTGAATAAAATTTTTTAGGTAAGTCACTTGTGTGTTACCCTTGCGCTCATTAGATTTTAATGCGAATCGATATAAATGGACCTGCCTTATTTTACGAAATGGCTGGTAAAAATCTTATGTATTCGCTCTAGCTAAACAGTTATTTGACTAAATTTAACAAATTTTGGTAGATAAGTCACTTGTGGGATACTCTGGTGCTGATTAGATTTTAGTGCGATTCCGAGAAGAAAATTCTGCCTCATTTTACGACATGTCCCATAAAACTAACCCTACTACTCTAAGGCTAACAGTTCTTGAGATACTTAAGTGTTTTCGAATTTTTCATGCCGCTTCTAAAAAAATATCCCGTTTTCAAATAAACACAAAAACTGAATTAAAAGTGCAAATTAAGTGTTATTTTGTGAAATTAAACTTAATTTAATGAAATATTAAAGAAATGAAGAGAAAACGAATTTGAGCACGCAGGGAAAGTCATGTGCTGCCCAGTGCCCATATCAAATTTTTATCACTGTGAAAGATGTAAATTCATCGAATTATGTAGACAAAGTCAAGTGCTGTCCATATTTGATTTTTTTTCAAATTGTTTACTTTTATTAAAATACGATATAATACACTATAACTATCGTAACTTATTACAGGTAAAAGATATTTCTGTATTTCATAATTAGCTCTTAGTTTACTGTCATCTCAAATACACCTAAATGTTACATTATAGGCTGCGATTGTATTAATTTTACAAATTAATTTTTCATGACATTTAAATATTAAAATCGAAAGGTCAAAAAAAAATAAAGTGTGTAAAATTTCTCTAATTTTTTTTTATAAAATATTTTGTGTTTCTCATTACCATATTATTTTCGTGAAAGTTATTTTAATGACAAATACGATGTACTGGCTGTCAGACTGTATCCTTAGCATTCTGAATCTTTAGATAAGACTAAGCGTTCTACCTCATTAAGTAGCTACAACTACTTAATGACTTTTAGATAATGTTTTGTGGATTCGCAAGAATATCTAAAGATACGTAAAAATTTAATGCAATTTTTTTCATTTTTTTTATATTTGCTTTAAAGAACCTTTCGTAAATTCTTAATATTATTACTTTCAATACATACGTCTTATTTAATAAATGAATATGTCTGTGTGCATGTGTGTGTCTGTCTGTCAGTCGGTCATGAAATTTGGTACACAGGTATTTTAAGACACGGAAAGATGCACCTTGGCGTTATTTTTTTTAAATTCGAATTAGTTTTTTAGTTATGTTATGTTATAGCCCGATTTAGCAATATTCACGAACATTGATTCCCTGGCGATATTTATAATGTAACAGCAACTCCTTTAAATATTACACACTGCACAAAAATAAAAATATAATTTCCTAAACCCATCCATTAATTAATTATAATTTTTTATTAATAATTTAGGAGTGATGCCGTATAACACCCGATACGAGCAAATTTCTCTGTTATTTATATGAATACAATTTATTATTATTTTTATTTTTATAAGATTAATAAATTCAATTTGTCGTTGCTTTAACACCCGGACATGGCCGAGTACGTTTACTAGTAGTTTAATGTATAGGGAAAATTTTAAATTGAGTCAATATAAAATATTCCCTTAAATTTCCCTACCAACTTCAAATAAAGCAGTCTGTTTAGAGACCGCCATTTTCCTGATTTTCCTTAAACAACTCGGTCGAAATGAGGATGAAAAGACCTTTTATTTTCTTGTTTGTGAGCCGAGATGTATTATTTTATATTTTGAGGTGTTTTCGAATATTTCAGTCTATGACTATTTGATATGGGTATCGATATGAATTTGGTCTTCAAAAATTTAGGATTATTTATTCAACTTGAATAGATAATTATTTGCCCCCTCCCCCCCCCCCGACTCAATATTCTTAAAATTAAAATATCTTTTACAGTAACAACATTATTTAAAATATATGTAGGTGTTTCAGAAGAGCATTATACCTAATTTAATAGTTGCAAAAATTGACTGAAATTCCGAATCTCTTGACTTACACCCGAGAACTCCGTCCATACGAAATATTGCTTTGAATTTCCTCACCATCATGGAGAAAAATTGTCTGTTGAAAACCGCCATTGTTCTCTGATTTTGCTCAAACGGACGACAGATTATTTTAATCTTTGCTTCTAAAACAGGCAGAAGGCTATTCTTGTTTGTGTTTTACACAGTTTTATTTTCAAAGTGTTTCATTTTCCAGAAATATCTACACTGTTAAAGCGCTTCTAATAATGAGTATTAATACGCATATATTTTAGTAGTAATATATGCGCATATAATTCTTAGCATGTTAACCTTTACATTTCAGCGTAAAGTTCACTATTTCTATATCAAAACGAAATACCAACTAAAAATTCCACACCTCCCTGTAACCGGCCACACACTTAGCTACAGTAAACCTTCGGGTCTGTCGTGTGGTCTGGGTTTTCAAAACTTCAACACTTCCCTGTAAATATCTTGTCTTTAATGGGGTGTAGTACGTTTCCCCTTCTAAACAGGGCTCAATTAGAGCCCTGCCTTCTAAAACTCATGCCAAGTACAGGGCCAAACAGGGATTAACTTTTACAATAGGAGTGTCCAAAGCATTTAAACACGGGGAACAATACATAAGTTTCTTCTTGTCCAGATAAAGGGTGAAGGGAACACTGTCACAGACGTCGTACCAGCCAAGATTTATTAACATATGGTTGAGTACTCAGCCAGGCAACCAATGAAAAGTTATCAAACTAGACGACATGGGAATTAAGTTTCGTTATTCATGATGCCAAAGTCTAGAGTAAACTTTGAAAAGAGTTGCCAAAACACATGCAATATTATAGTTAAAAATAGTTTGTTAATTTTAAAATGGCAATATCCAGGCGTAAACAACTTCCGCAAAGGTATTACATTGCGTTGTTTACACAGGATCCGTAATGGCCAAGGTAATTTATTAATGTTGTTGGATTAAGATAACAGTCGCAGTTAACAAATTCGGTCTCGCTTGAGAGCCCGAGAACATATTGCGCGCGTTTTTAATTCCAATGTCGTCATATGCGCCGAAATGAGGTGAATATAATTAATAGGTGAATATAATTAAGTCAGGCCTGCTACGGGATGAAACCCCTCTGGTACCAGCACCGCTCGTTGAGGGTAGATTTAAAGTGGTGCATCTATTGTACAGCCGTAGTAAAAAGGTTAAGTAGTGTTTTCAAAAATGAAAAGTTCAGATTTTGGCATGTGATCAAAACATTTAAAACTAATGAAAAATAACAAAATATTTTTAAGTATTTATACAAAATCAAACCATTATCACCCAAAATTTTTATTTATGGTGATAATGATTTCAAAGGACAGCTATTTCATTTCACAGTACACAGACACCGGAGCTCTTATCGAAAACGTTCGCAGACAATTGTCTTGCCAGTGACGGGACAGGCGATTAATGGTCCATGGAGTAAAAATTCAAAATTATAATTTCGCGAATTTTACACATTTAGTTAAATACCGTCAGTTGAAAATGTAGACATTGTGTATGTAGATAAGTAATATCTGCAAAAATAATGCAAATGTGATAAAAATGACTCGATTTATGAATTTAAATTTATTATGTGAACACGCTACATGGACTGCACGCGCCCACGCAGCGGGCCAAATGCGGAACGTGAGAAAACAGTGTGGCAGAACGATTTGAGACAAGAGGTGTGTTATGGGTTGCATGTAGGAGGCCGTTTCATCGATGTTTATCATTAACAATTGCATCTGAATGATACCTGGTTTCAAATATTACCTCTAGAAATGAAACAGCTAAATAACGGACCGCTAGCTACAGGCAATGAAACTTGTAAATCCTGGAAAATTATAGTATTTTCATAATGTATATTAAGCATTCATTCATAATTTTAATCAAGTTTAAGGAAATGCAGCAACTTTTTTAGCATAATAATTCAAACAAATATATTCATATTAAAACTTATTCTGAGAGTGCGTGTTCATAATACAATGTTTAAATTTTGCCTCATTGCAAAACGTACTCAAAACATACATTTTATATTTTATAAAGATTTGTGTGTGTGTTTATGTGTGTGTGCAGTCTGTAGCAAAAAATCTAAGTGTCATGTGGTCATGAAATTTAGTACACATATACTTCATCCGGAAAGGTGCATCTTGGAGTTTTCTCTTTTAAATTCGAATTTGTTTTTTAATTACTTTATCTTTTGCACGATTTAGGCCGGTTTTCAGCAATATTTACACAAATCACTTACTTTGCGACCAAAAATATTATCACATACTTTTTATCCTGATACCACACTAAAGAATGAAAAATTCTCTTTCATACAAACTTTGAATGGAATCTATGGGATTAATAGGCGAATTTTCGTGATTTTTAAATAATATATACTTTTAAAAACGTCCCCTATATTTATATTACGATAGCAAAAGTTATCCGAAGTTTGAATTGCGATCCGAAGTTTAAAATTTAACGTCAACTTCTTTAAATATTACACACCGCTCCAAAACAATACAAAATATATATTTTCTGCACCTATCCGTTCATTAATTATAAATATTTGTAATGAGCGACATGTTAAAGTTTTCAATGATCGGATAATTTCCCTCTACGTTTCAGAGCTTGAGCATGCGTTTAAGGCCACAGAAGACTCCTTTACTCTCCTAGAGGAAGTATTTCCTTTTGAATCCTTTATTTTCTTTCTGTTCTGGATCGGACCCATTTTAAAGGAAGAGGGCAGAGGATACATTATTGATGGGGTCGTTGCATGGGTGGTACATAATTGAATTTTACGTAATTTTCACTTTATATATATGAATAGAAATATGTTTTTGTTGTTTTATATTAATAAATTAAATTTATTCATGCTTTAACTCCCGGGAAACGGCAGATATATTTACAAGTTGTTAAATAAGAAGCATATATACATGCAATATATCGGATAAAAGAAATAAAGTTCATAAAGCACTTATTTTCTGTAATAACGTCAAGTTAAAGTTTAACGAAAACTTTGTGACATCTGCTTTTAAACCAAAGTGTGATGTGCCATTTGAATACGCTGCATATATTTGTTATTCGGAAGACATGCAGCATAGTTCTTTTCGGAGTTATCCACAAAGATAAATCGTTTTCTTGTTATATATTTCTTGACGTTTTCACAGATTGTTGTAATCTGACGCACTTCTCAATATGACATCGATTTTCAGAAACCATGTAACATATTTTTATCGAAGCAGAATAAGTTTATTATTTTGTTTGTTTTTTATATCTGAACTTCATGGACATTTTCTACCTATTTATTTCGGGCAGTAAAACTACTATTTTTTACGAAACTGTTTTCAGGTATATATTTTTCTAAGATTTTTTTTTTTCGAAAGACGGGGGATTAAAATTTATAGTTATGTGTGGAAATGATATTCATTCGATGATATAATGATGTAATATACAACCTCAATTCACCACATTAAAAATAGCAGAAACAATTTACTACAAAATAGACACTTGGCTTTAACGAATTTGTAAAATTTAATTGAAGTTGAAATTTATTTAGAATAAGAAATTATTTAATGACAAATTCAATTCATTGAAAAATATTAAATATCAGAATAATATGAAATTTAAAAACAATTCATAACATTGGAATATTTTAAATACATTTTAGAATTTGTGAGAGCAGAAATAGATCTCACACGAAATGCTGTGTGTGTGGTGAGACACTTTTATGTACAAATTTATGGTGTCTGAAACGGCAACAATACGTCCAGTCAAAATGACGCCAGGGTTTACCGCATGTGAACCCAAAGGTCAACTGAAACCATAAATTAGGGGACTGAAGCCAGAAGGGGTCGAACGAACTCTTAAAATAACGTAAAGAACAGCATTGGATGGAATGCTAGCCAATTAAGATGAAGCTTGTTACATCACATTCAATGCTTCGAATGAGAGCAAATTGAGGAGTGACACCCCCAAGGGAAAAAGGAGAGAACCACAGCCTGTGACCTAAAAAGACCACTGATCAACGACAAGAGCAGTGATGACTTAATAACGACAACAACGATGACTTGTTCTGATACTTCCCCGACATTATGAAATAACGACGACTAAAAATGTAGAATGCTCCGTAGATATTTAAAAATAATGGATAGACATTGATTTGTGCAGAGTTACAGCAGTACAGTATGTTCAACGAATTTACGAGTCGGAGCATTACACCAAGAGTTAATGCCGGTAAATGGACGACATATAAATACGGATGCTGACCAAGTGCAAAACAAGTTTGATGGTATGTGCCCATTGAAAATGATATCTAGTCATAACCACTATTTAGGATTTTCCGTACTGGTCACATGTGTCACCTCCGCTGAAATAATATAATTAAATATTGTAATTGAATTATTTAAGTATTTATGTTTTTTAATAAATGTTTTTGATAAAGTTAAAATTGTGTGATCCATTTAGCATTTTATTAATTAATAATTCATTTACAGGACTCACGCAAAGGTTAAATAATCGGAGGGTTATTGCAAAACACTACGCACAATAATGATAAATACTGTTAATTATTAAGTTCTTTTATTTTTATTTGAATTCCCACAGAATTATTAAAATCTTGAAGTTAATGTAGCACATAATATTGTTTTGTTCTCTAGATCTTTTTACAGCCCCGCAACCACACATTGATGGTTGTGGTGCGGTGTGGCATAAACCTGGCTGTAAAGTCGCCGCAAGGTTATGTGGAACTAACAGCCCTTGTTAAGCAGCCATTGAGTATACATGGAAACCAGTGGTTTACAACTACTGTGTTTGTCTGTGTCAAGTCTGATATGAAAACTTTAATTTATATGTATCCCTGAAGGAAAAGATCTGTATATTATAGTCTTAAATGAAAAAAGCATTTCTTAAAATGAAACCATGGGTCTACGGTGTTGAAGATCCAGACCGTCCGACTTGTCCGAGGACTTGAGAAACTATTTGGACGGCCGGTGGGTCTACTGTGTATCGCTCAAGATATATTTAGATGCGCAATTTTTGAAACGATCTGCATAACTGCTGTAAAAATTAAAAAGTGAAATTTAACTACACTGAAGTTTTTATTACTTCAGCCCAGATTCCGTACAATATTAAGTAAATTTGAAAAATAAAATCTTATTTATCTGGTTTGCTTTCTTGTTAGTAAGAGAACATTTTTAAATAGTGAAGGATTTGTTGACGGCAGCAGATAATACCATTTCATATTTCGAGCTGTTGGACAATAATCTGTCCAAATAAAGCTGTAAGAAAATCTGAACTTTAAGAAAGTTATTTGACGTTTTGTGTCTTGTTTCTTTCAGTTAATCATTGCATATGTCAGTGTCAGCAGTTTTTCTTATCACGCGCTTTTAATCTGGCATCAAACGAAACATACTGAAGAAATGCTTTCCTCTTTTCAATACTTTAAAATATAGATCATGCCTTCTAACAATTTTTTAGTCTTTCAAGTTGTTTATACCATTATTGTAGAAATTTTTGCATTTATCTGTGTTCATCTTTTACTACGTTACCCTACAGTACCTACATAGTATGGGAAAGTAGGGGGCACATTGAAACACTTTTCAGTTAGTATTTTTTATAAATATTTTTAATTATATCTTAACTAAACACTTACATCTTATACATTAAACATGTCCGCATGATGCATATATGTCATTAATAAACTTTTTCTTTCATAACCTTTCCAGTGTCCTAAGGTTCTCCACCCAGTTGAACATCTTAGCACAGTGCTTTTAATATATTAAACAAGATGACAGAAAGAGAATTGTTATAAGCAGCAATTTTTGCAAATTTCCTTGGAAAAAGCCCAATTTCAGTCCTTCCACGTCGTCCGCACTCCCTGCTGCCGAGCGCATAAAAAGCACAAAACCGATCATAGATGCTTGTATCTAATATGAAAGTGTCTCCTATATTTTGAGGGAGCCTTTTATAGACAGATTTTGTGTTTTATAAATATTATTTTCACACTTTTGTATGACCTGAGCTAAATTGTAAACGGATTTTATACGTGCTACATGGAAGGATTGAAATATTTATTTCCCATAAAATCTGACAAAAGTAGTGGTGTATAACAAGTTTCTTTCTGCCACTACATGTATCAATTATTCATGCTACTTTCCCATAATAACTAAGGCACCAGACCTTGTATGCTGGTATCTACAATGGGTATGCTGATTTTTATGGACTTTGCCTTCGTAATTTTGTGTAGCCTGATTCACATTGTGAACAAATTTTATGCGGACTACTTTGAAGAACTGAAATTATCAGTTTCCATACAATCTTACAAAAATTTCAAATTGCATCAAGTTTTATGTTGCTAATGCAGATATCTATTATTCCATCCTGACGAGCGTATATTAAGTGCGAAACCGGTCCATGGATGCTAGTATCTAAAATGCAAGTATTTTCCGTACTTATTTATTAATTATTTGCAAAATCACATTAATTTACATAGTTTATTAATAATTAAATTATGTTGAAGTGAAACCACAGAGTGCAAAACGAAATTGTTTAGCATTGTTTCGACATAAAATCTGAAAATATATAATTTGGGTCCTTGGTCTGTCAAGTCTTTAAACTAAATGTGAACATCAGGTATGGTAAACTTTAATAACATTTCAATTTTATGTAATAAAGTATTATTTAAATTTTTTTACATACATATTTAAAAGGGTTTTTATATTATTCTGATGATTTAATACAGCAGATTTCTCTTTAAAACATATTGCCGCAAGATGAACAATTTAATTATTTCATGCAAAGGAAAAAAAAATAACATATAACAATATGTCTAAATTGCCGTTATTATATGTCAAGGAAACTTTCTGTAGTTTGAATGAAAATTAATTTGTCTACGTTGTTTTTGCGATTTGGGATTATTTATCAAACTATAAATATGTCATATTTTAAAATTGAATTTTCATTTTAATAAGAAAGATATCACATGGCACTTTAAATGTCAAATTCTTGTCTTTATAAATCAATAAACTAATTTAATACATATCAAAAATATTTCGGCAAATACGATGCACTTCATATTACTAAATTATTATTTTGTTGAGTGGAACAATGTGAAAATAAATGTCTTCAAACATCAAAAGTAACTCCATTTGCCTAAATAATTATGGTTTATAGTTTTATATTAGCAGACACTTTCAGATCCAGATTTTAATTAAATTGTGCAGTTGCATACTGAAAACTGATTTGCTATTAAGAGAGTGAGTCAAAGTATAGTTTGTATATGTGGTGTTACAAAAGAAGAAAAAACACATTAAACCCATGATTAGGAATACCCCCCCACCACCCGCAATAACCCACCATTACCTCATTACAGGAGTTCCTTAATATATTAATTAATTCAAAACACTATACAATAAAATCCACATGTTTTAACTTTTAAATAAATAGAGTTTATTCACACATCTATAATTACCGGCCACCCAACTAGCTACCATAAGCCTTCGGGCTGGTCGTGTGGTCTGGGTCTTCAAGACATCTTTAATTGGTATAATTAAATTATCTTAATTTTAATAAACGCTTAAGGATGAGAAAAGCACCATGTTATCGACTTATCAGTTTTTGATATTGGTGTTTTTAAATAAATTAAAACGCTGTGAGCTTACATTGGATTTACACGATGGTGCCTACTATTTAAATATGACGTAATATTAGGAATAAGCTCTTATTTACTTTTATAATTATTGAAATTATATATGATGGTAATAAACTGTCTAGAAAAAATAAAATGCATTTCACATCATTGAATAGTAAAAATAAATACTGATCAATTATCTATATTAGTTAAGGGTTTTTTTCATTTTTCATTAAATGCATACATGTAAATAGAACGTATTGTGGACTGGGCCTTCTATGAATATGAATCAATAAATTGCCAATAATATCTGTGAATGTAGACAGCATATCTCTTCAACGAATTGGGGATATTGAATGAAATTCAATACGATTTATTTTAATGGATATACTTAGGGACTTAGTAATATTCGAAGAGGGAACGTCAGAGAAAGTTCTCTCAGTTTTCAAATAATTCTTTCTAAAACTGCAAAAAAACTATAAAAATATGTTACGACAAATCCTATTTTTTGGAGTTTTCTATGTGAAAGTGATAGCATACATAAGGCACTAAGGGAGATTCTAAAAATATTTCAAAATTTTAACTATACTATTAAAAAAGCAATAATCCCATTTACTAATTTTAAACGATGGGATTCTTTTTGTATATAATAGACTCCATGTTTTAGGTCACAAGCCCGTTTGTTTCGAAAATATTAAATATTTGCACTTTTTCACGTAGAGTAAGTATATCTACCAAAAAAATTGGGATTCGTAAAATAAAAGTCTATAAGTATTTGGTTCGTAAAATGAAAACCTGATATTTTTTAATAATATCAATTTATAAAGACATAATCTATTTTATTTATGTTTTACCAATGTGTAAGTTTGTTAATAAAAGTAAGTAATGTATAAGTAAAGCACGGGGCCTTGCCTATAATCAGTATTAAAATGGATTGTTATGTAAAATACAGCGCATTCCAGAATGTGTAATGTTTCGACACATTTTTCTACCGTGTGCAGAAATGTCAGAAATATGTAAGAAGGTACTCAACTGATCATTCCTCACCATCTGTAGAACGCATTTTCGAGGACAGAATCGAAATTTTGGCCATTTTTGGCGATATATTTAGCCATTTTTGGAGACTTTAGTCATTTTGCCATAAATCTAGCAATCGACGATTTAGCCATTTTCCAGAACTTAATTTGTGTCAAAACTGATGCATTTGATTCGTTAATCTAAATAATTTTTTTTTATAAATTTATTTATTAAATGAATTTACAATTTATTATTTTTATACCTAGATAAATCTTACATAATGAAAGCAGATGTATGTCTGTGTCACCTGAAGCGGAAAAGCTGAACATCAAACAACTTCGACATTTAGTGCATTGTTAGCGGAACTCCCTTGCGAGATATGTTTTTAATTAAAAAAAAATTAAATTTGAAGAATTAAGTCCATTTTTAGTCATTTCGTCAAATTTATTTATCCATCGCAGGAGCAAATGATATTCTGTGGTCGAGTTAAATACAAACGATCGTAGAAAGACAAAAAAAAAGGTTAAAATATCGCAGATGGTTCACGAACGATATTGTAAGATCCGTTTCCTTTGCCATTTTCTAAATTCGTGAATTTCAAAGATAAATTTTCATATTTTGGACCATATAATTATTTCAATATTATATGTTCTCCGAAAATTTGACTAAAAATCAATAAAAATTCGCTTAGATAACAAGCATTTATTTTTATGAATTTTTCTTCTGGTGTAAAGGAACATTTGACTTTTTTTGCGATTTCAAATGTTCTCATTTATTTGTGTTTGTTTTAAGAAAAATCAAAATTTTAATATTATGAATTTAAAATATAAAAATATTTGTGTCGACCTGCTCATGACCGACGAACCAGATGTTTGTGCTCATTCGTATCGAACTGCTGGCTGCGTGCTTATATAGGTCCTATAAAATTAATTATTTTTGGGCGTATTAAGGGGGCATAGGACCTTTAAACCTTCAAAAAATCAATTTTTCAATTTTATTTTATTCTGAATGTTTGAACATTTCTGAACACTGTGCAAAAAACCGCATTCTAAAATTCGCATTATTTCTAAAGTTATGAGCTTTTATGCAACATACACTTTTGAAAATTTTCTCATGTCAGCCATCGCCGCCATTTTTAAAGGGACGTCACTATTTGTTTACGTTTGCAGTTTGCTGTTTTGTCATGTAAATCTAATACTTTTTCCACCACCATGTCTTAATTATTTATTTAATTATTTCTGCAGCAGCAGGAAGGCAACTACTCACCTCTACTGAACTGCTCAGCCCAGTTTGTTTATATTCTAGAGCCGTTAACTTGTTTATAACGTGGAGAATTTCTTCTGAGTTTTGCAATTTCTTTTCATTATATTTTCTTACTTTTTACGATTGATTTGCGGCATTTATGTTGTTTAAGCATAAGAACTTTGAACTAAAATACAGTTAATCTATTTTATAATTATGCATTACAAACTTCTTCACGTTTGCATATTTATTTGTGTAAACTTCAACGTACAAGACTGTTTGGTGCAATTTTTTAATATAAACTTTTTGCTTTTTGCATTCTAATAATGGATACACCGGCAACTAAATCTCGTTCTGGGAAAAGAAGACGTTTTCAATGAAATATGTATGTAATTAAAAACAAAAACAATCCGAAAGTGTTCGAATGAAAAATGTTGATTCTACGCCTAAGCTAAGTGCTTCAAGTAAAAAAACTGTTCAGCTCAAAAGATGAACTTTCACTTGATAAGTCACATATTTCATCTGAAGAACATTAATATAGAATAGTTCATATATCAGTACTTTTCAAGGAGCTTGCAGATGTTTTGTGCTGCAAAATATGTCATGGAACAATAAATATACGTGAAAAATCTTCAATGGGTTTAGCATCAACATTTCTTGTATATTGTGATAGCTGTGATGAACTAAAGTCTGTGAAAAATTCAAAACTGCTTGGTGTTAAGAAAAATATTCCAGAAATAAACAGAAGAGCTATATTTTCTATGCGATGTATAAGGCAGGGCTTATCGGCTTTATCTCCTTTTTGTTGTACGATGGGTCTTCCAGCGCCTGTTTCTCAGAAATCATATAATATAATAAAATTAATCGCAGGACTTTAAATGCCACATCTGTTGTAGCTAAATCTTTAATGAAAACTGCTGTCCAGGACGAAAGAGAATTATCAAATGGATCGAAAGATATTACTGTAAGTGGAGATGGTAGTTGGAAAAATAGGGGGTATTCGCCACGTGTAGGTGTGTGTACACTAATCTGAGCAGAAAGCGGGAAGGTTATTGAAACCGAAGTAATGTCTTCTTCTTGTAAAGGCTGCAACAGCTACAGAAGTAAGAAAAGTGGCCCTCGGTATGAAAAGTGGAAAAATAATCATAAAATAGTGTGTTCGAAAAACCATTCGGGTAGTGCGGGAAAAATGGAATGTGATGGAATTTCGAGTCTCTAGCACTACATATGAAGTTTGAAAAGCTCGTAAAAGGCAGAAAACATTTGATTTTCAAAGACAAGAGGAAGAGGAAAGAATTACTTATGCATCAGGTGCATTTTGATGCTAAATTAGATATAAAATAACACAGGATGTATAATAAACTACAGCCAAACATTAATTAGCCGAACTGCGATAACTCAAAATTTTCCATGTGCGAAAGTCATATTTGTTATATATTTTTGTAATTTTAAGCAATTTCAATACGTCAAATTTTCTGTAACTCATTCTTTTCTTGTCACTAGAGTTTCAGTTTATCAAAGTACCACTGCAGCTGTTTTTCTCAGGTAGGTGATTTTACAACTTGCGCACAGCATATTTTAAAATATATTGTACCAATCACTTTCAAGTTTTTGCTCTTACTTGTTTCATCTATATATACAATTTATACAAAAGAGATTCCTCCTAAATAAGTAAAAATTTAGTAAATGTTTTTCATCTGACTGACAAGAAACTTCTTCACGAAGCTGATGTTCGAGCTTCCGAAGCAACATATAGAGCTCAAATACTTCTTAAAAGGCAGAAAAATTTTGATTTTTCAAACATAACAGAATTAGGAAGGTGCTATTTATGCACTGGAAGCATTCTAAGGTCAAAATATTATAATAAGTAACACTGAATATATTTTTAAACTTAAAAGCGGGTATCTCAGATACGTGATTTTAGCCCTTGTGCGCAATATATTTTAAAATATATGTAGCCAATCACTTTCAAATTTTTTGCTCTTACTTGTTTCATCTATATACATAATTTATAGTTAAAAATTCCTCATAAATACGTAAAAATTTATTAAACGTTCTTCATCTGACTAACAAGAAACGACTGTGCGAAACGTCTGTTCGAGTTTCCGAAGCAACATATAGAGCTCAAATACCCCTTAAACGCAGAAAAATTTTGATTTTTCAAACATAACAGAATTAGGAAGGTGCTATTTATGCAATGGAAGCATTCTAAGGTCAAAATACTATAATAAGTAACACTGAATATATTTTTAAACTTAAAAGCGGGTATCTCAGGTATGTGATTTTAGCCCTTGTGCGCAATATATTTTAAAATATATGTAGCCAATCACTTTCAAATTTTTTGCTCTTACTTGTTTCATCTATATACATAATTTATAGATAAAATTCCTCATAAATACGTAAAAATTTAGTAAACGTTCTTCATCTGACTAACAAGAAACGACTGCGCGAAACGTCTGTTCGAGTTTCCGAAGCAACATATAGAGCTCAAATAGCTCCTAAAAGGAAGAAAATTTTTGATTTTTCTTACATAACAGACATAGGAAGGTGCTAATTATGAACTAAAGGCATTTTAAGGTACAAAATAAGATAATAAGTAACATTGAAGCATTTTTAAATTATAAAGCTATTTTTCTCAGATATGTGATTTTAACACTTGCGCGCAATATATTTTAAAATATATGTAACCAATCACTTTCAAATTTTTTGCTCTTACTTGTTTCATCTATATACATAATTTATAGATAAAAATTCCTCATAAATATGTAAAAATTTAGTAAACGTGCTTCATCTGACTAACAAGAAACGACTGCGCAAAACGCCTGTTCGAGTTTCCGAAGCAACATATAGAGCTCAAGTAGCCCCTAAAAGGAAGAAAATTTTTGATTTTTCTTACATAACAGACATAGGAAGGTGCTAATTATGAACCAAAGGCATTTTAAGGAACAAAATAAGATAATAAGTAACATTGAAGCATTTTTAAATTATAAAGCTGTTTTTCTCAGATATGTGATTTTAACACTTGCGCGCAATATATTTTAAAATATATGTAACCAATCACTTTCAAATTTTTTGCTCTTACTTGTTTCATCTATATACATAATTTATAGATAAAAATTCCTCATAAATATGTAAAAATTTAGTAAACGTTCTTCATCTGACTAACAAGAAACGACTGTGTGAAACGTCTGTTTGAGTTTCCGAAGCAACATATAAAGCTCAAGTAGCCCCTAAAAGACAGAAAATTTTTGATTTTTCTTACATAACAAACATAGGAAGGAGCTAATTATGAACTAAAGGTATTTTAAGGTACAAAATAAGATTATAAGTAACATTGAAGCATTTTTAAATTTTAAAGCTGTTTTTCTCAGATATGTGATTTTAACACTTGCGCGCAATATATTTTAAAATATATGTAACCAATCACTTTCAAATTTTTTGGACTTACTTGTTTCATCCATATATATAATTTGTACTTCAAAATAAATAAAAGTAATTACCGGATCTGTTAGAATGTGCGCATGACTTAGGATGTAGAGAATTCACCTTTTTCTTGATTCCCTCGTCCCCCTTGCGGGTGGGCAATCCATATAGGCAAAGAAATAATATTCTAAAAAATTGCTCGAATCATTCGGAGGTTTCAATACCGTACAAAACCAGAGCGGGAAATATACTTATTAAAGCAGGAACAAAGAAAGCAGCTTTGGAAATTATACAAATAAAACATATTGAAGACATTCCAATAACTGTAAAGTTAAACTTTGACAATATCTTATCTGAATATGTTATAAATGGTATTGACACAGATATCACATTAGAGGAGATAATGGAAGACCTGAAGTACCAAAACATAAGTATTTATGAGATTTGCAGATTTAAAAAAAAAATAGAGAACGAAATGAGACCCCTAAAAACAATCAAGTTTCGTACACCAACTATAAAATTACCAGAAAAAGTCCACATAGGAATGCAAATATACTATATTAAACCCTTTGAGGAAAAACCCAGGCAATGCAAAAAATGCTGGATGTTCGGGCATGGGTACAATAATTGTAGATCACAAGTTACATGCAAATCATGTACAGGTAATCATGACGAAAGAGAATGTCCGAATCCAACAGTCCTAAAATGCAGAAATTGCAAACTGGATCATGCTGCCGATAATGAAATCTGTGAAGCTAAACAGAAGGAAATGAAAATTTTAAAATTGAAAAGAGAGGGAAAAATTACTTATAGGGAGGCAAAGAATAAGATAAACTCTTCATATGCAGAAAAGGTAAAAAATGACTTAAGACAGGAAGAAAACACGCCAATCAATGCCGTAACCCAAGTAGAAATTCCGGTAGAGGTTATAACTGAAATAGTTTTAAGAATTGTGCAACCCCTTATGGAGAAAATGGAACAAACTTTAGCAAAACAAAATATGCTCATACAACAAGTATTGGATAGGCAAAATTTACAACCAAATTATGAAGAAAAAGAAAAAATTGACTGCAATCAAGAGGAAGAAGAATATACAGAACAGAAAAATAATAGACAGGAACAAAAAATAGAGACAAGGACGGAAGGGAAAGAAAAAAAAACAAAAGAAAAAAGTCAGCAAAGAATTAAACGTATGAATGAGGAGTCACATATAAAGAATAACAACAATAAAAAAAATATGAAAGTAATGAACAAGAGGAAAAAGACAATTTTCATGATGAGGAAATGGTTGTTTAACGTTGGTTTTTGGTCTGCTGTTGTTCGGTTTGCGTGTTTGGTTTTTTGGGTGTTTTCTCGTCTTTTTCTATCATCCAGTGGAACATTCGTGGCGCTAAAAAGCGCCGCCCTGATCTCAACTTTTCCCACTCTTTCCGACAGGCAGACATAATTTTACTTCAAGAAACTTTCCTTAAACCTCATCATTTGTTTTCCCTCAAGGGCAAAGTTATTTTTAGGTTTGATCGCTCTAACCAGTGCAGCGGAGGAGGTCTCCTCATTGCAATTAAGAAAAACATAAGTGCAAATATTATTAAGCAAAGGAGTTGTCCGGAAATAGAATTTCAGGAGATGAAAATTTATAATCAAAAACATAACCTCAATATCATTAACATATACTGCAGGAAAGGTATACAGAATAATAATATGCTAAAGGAGATCAAAATAGAAAGTAACACGAACTACCTCATTGCAGGAGACTTCAATGCCTCGCATAAAAACTGGGGTTTCTCCACCAACCAGAGTGGGGAAAGACTATCCGATTGGATCCAAGATCAACACCTTCTTATTCTCAACCACAAGACTGGGACAAGGATAGATGGGAGGGGTGCTTTGTCGGCCCTGGATTTGACCCTTTGCTCGCCAGATATTGCAGCAGACATTACTTGGAATGTTCTCCCGGATAATCTGGGAAGTGACCATTTCCCTATCATTACTAGATTTAACCATTCTGTTGGAGCTGAAACCTACGGCAGGATAAATTTTGACTGGAAAATTTTTCATGAAGAAATTAAAAAATATGAGGAAGACTTAAAAGATCCCGAAAAGTTTTGCAAAATAATGAAAAATACAATTAACAACAGTAAATCTATCCAGGAATTGCCTAAACCGAGAGTCCCATGGTGGAACATAAAATGCAGTTTTATTCGAGCAAAAATGAGAAAACATCTCAACAAAGCAAAGAAACATAACAGTTGTGAAAATTGGAACGAATATAAGAAATACGAAGACAAACTAAAAAACCTTTTAAAAACCCTTAAAAGAAGTCATTGGGCAAATATTTGTAAAAGAACGGCAAAAGACAATAACATCTACAAAATCATCAGACAGATCAACAGTTGCACCGGCTCAGCTCACCAAAGTAATAATTATATCAGCCACAACAATAGTATAGTGACTTCAGCTACAGATCAAGCTAATTTGTTCAGCCAACAGTACAACAAAAAGCAGGAATATCCAATCTTACCGATAAGCTTCGTCGACACCGTTTCCTCTTCGCTTAATAAAGACCTTACTTGGGCAGAATTCAAAACTGCAATTAAACATATCCGCCAATCGACTCCAGGGCATGATGGAATCACAATAAAAATGATAAAAGACCTTCCGGAAGCAGTACTAATCTCTCTTTGGAATATTGGAAATATTAGTTTTAGAACAGGTAGAATCCCCGCGGACTGGACACATACGATTATTATCCCGATCCTGAAACCCTATAAAAATCCCAATGACATAAAAGCCTATCGTCCTATTGCACTTACTTCAACAATAGCCAAAATAATGGAAAGAATGATTTTAACAAGATTAATAAGTGATACATATTATAAAAACAAGTTGTTTCACAAAAATAATTATGGTTTTCTGCCGCATAAGAGTTGCATCACTTTATTGGTAAAAGCTCAACATGATATCCTGCTGGCAAAGAAAAAAAAATTACATCTTCTGCGTAACTATTGATCTCAAAGCAGCATATGACTCCATTTGGATTGACGGATTACTAAAAAAAGCGGCGAACAAAGGCATCCAAGGAAATATAGGCTTATGGATACATAATTTTTTAAATCAAAGAACCAACCAAGTTAAATGGAGAAACGCCCTCTCAAATAAGGAAAATAGTAGCCAAGGACTTCCTCAAGGTTGCATTACTAGCCCTTTCTTATTTATGCTATATATGAATGATCTATTTAAATACATTACTGAAGAAGTTACATGTTTAGTTTATGCAGACGACATCATTTTGTACACCGATGATAAAGAAGAAAAAGAAGCAAGAAGGAAACTTCAAAATGCCATAAATATCTGCAACAACTGGTGCAAAAAATGGAAGTTATCTATAAATCCAGAAAAATGCCAAACAATAAATTTCTCCAATAAAAAGAAAAAGATACAATGCAGAATAAAAATAAATAATGTAGTTATACCGGAAGTTAACAAAATAAAAATATTAGGAATCATTTTTGACAGAAACTTAACCTGGAAGGATCATTTTGATTACTTAAAGCAAAAAAGTGCAAAAGCTTTAAACGGTTTTAAATACATCGCTTCGAAAAAATGGGGAGCAGGTTCAACCCATCTATTGAAGATAGGAAACGCAACGATAAGAAGCCAAAGCGAATATGGATCTCTGATATTCAGTACAGCAAGCAAGACGCATTACAACAAAATTAATCCCATTTATAATAGTATGCTCCGTATTGCAACAGGTCTTCCGAAATGCACCCCTCTCAACATCCTTTTTGCAGAGACAAATTCGACTCCACTTCATGAGCGGCACGAGACGCTGGCAAAAAAATTTTTTGTCAAAAATGTATTTTTGGGAAATTGGTCCCCTTTACATGAAACCATTTGGAATCCCCATCCTCAGATTTATGAAAACTGGAAAACTGAAAAGGCTCCCATCACCACTAAAATGAAAAACATATTTGAAGACTTTGGAATTTACAAAACTGACCTTTTGAAGTGGACCCCACCGATTGGTAACATCAAATACAAGATATTCACTAATGAAATGGATTTCCAGAATAAAAACCTTCCAGATCAAATCATACAGGCTTATTTTAACAAGTTCATCGAAAACAAATACAAGTACATTCTTATTGGAACAGATGGATCTAAAACCGATAACGGGAGTGCAATAGGAATAGTTATCCCTAGCCTCCACATTAGCAGAAGCTACTCGACATCCAGTATAAACTCGATCCTTACTATAGAGGCGCTGGCCATTTTAAAAGTTGTAGAAGATTGCATAAATAAAGAAAATAAGTACATAATTTGCACGGACAGCCTAAGCTCACTTAAAAGTCTAAAAAATATTGGGAAAAATTCGCCTTGTATTATACTTCATATCCACAGGGCTCTTTTGGAAAAAGCTAATGAAGATAATATAATACTCATTTGGACACCTGGGCATAAAGGCATACAAATAAATGAACAAGCAGATGCGGCAGCAAAACGGGCTCATCTATATAATACTATTTCTGGAATAGCGGGAGAAGATTTAATGAAGGCCATTTACAACAAAGAAAAAGAAAACAACAGGAATAACTGGTATAAATACAAGAATCAAAGGTTTTTCCCCCATATTAACCCTTCCAATATATGGTTTAGAAACAGTTTGCTTAGTAGAAAGAACGAGGTTTTAATACAGAACGTCCGTGCCAATACGCTTTTTCTTAATTCTGTCCTCTATAAGATGAAAATTGTTGATACTCCGAATTGTTTGATTTGTAAGAATGAAGAATCTATAGATCATTTTCTCTTCGTGTGTCCGTCGTATTGTGATGCTCGTAAACCGCTTTTGGCGTTCATGTCCCATAATAATATTAGTGTTTCGTACTTGGATCTCATGAATCATTTTACCAAGGATCTTTGCTTTGAGCTGGCGTTTTTCTTTTCTAAAATCAACAGATTTTAAGGCCGTGCTGTTTTCTTTCTTTTTCTTTGGTTTTTTCCCTTGGGACAGAAGGCGGAGTGCCAAGTCCCATCCTCTACACTCTAGGAGAGTGTGGTAGTTAGTTAGTTAGTTAATTACCTTGGCCATTACGGATCCTGTGTAAACAACGCAATGCCTTTGAGCAAGTTGTTTAAGCCTGGATATTGCCATTTTAAAATTAACAAACTATTTTTAACTATAATATTGCATGTGTTTTGGCAACTCTTTTCAAAGTTTACTCTAGACTTTGACATCATGAATAACGAAACTCAATTCCCATGTCGTCAAGTTTGATAACTTTTCATTGGGTGCCTGGCTGAGTACTCAACCATATGTTAATAAATCTTGGCTGGTACGACGTCTGTGACAGTGTTCCCTTCACCCTTTATCTGGACGAGAGGAAACTTATGTACTGTTCCCCGTGTTTAAATGCTTTGGACACTCCTATTGTAAAAAGTTAATCCCTGTTTGGCCCTGTACTTGGCATGAGTTTTAGAAGGCAGGGCTCTAATAGAGCCCTGTTTAGAAGGGGGAACGTACTACACCCCATAAAAGACAAGATATTTACAGGGAGGTGTGGAATTTTTAGTTGGTATTTCGTTTTGATATAGAAATAGTGAATTTTACGTTGAAATGTAAAGGTTAACATGCTAAGAATTATATGCGCATATATACTACTAAAATATATGCGTATTAATACTCATTATTAGAAGCGTTTTAACAGTGTAGATATTTCTGGAAAATGAAACACTTTGAAAATAAAACTGTGTAAAACACAATTAAGAATAGCCTTCTGCCTGTTTTAGAAGCAAAGATTAAAATATTCTGTCGTCCGTTTGAGCAAAATCAGAGAACAATGGCGGTTTTCAACAGACATTTTTTCTCCATGATGGTGAGGAAATTCAAAACAGTATTTCGTATGGACGGAGTTCTCGGGTGTAAGTCAAGAGATACGGATATTCGGTCAATTTTTGCAACTTTTATTTAAAAGGTAATTTTTTTTTAGTTTTTACTCTCTTGTTTTTTGAATTTGGCATTCCGACTAGGTCCCGCTGAATTTGTTCTTCAGGATTTGTTCTCTTACACTTTACATAACTAACAAAGGAATTTCAAGTAAAATCTTCTCTTTCTCTCTCTCAGTATTTCTGTAATTTTTTTTTTTGTGACACATAAGGTGATCAGAATTTGGAATTTAGCATATTTTGATAATTTTGAGCTAAATTTCTGTATATAAATGTTTCAAAATGATTCAGAATGAAGGTAATTTTCTGAAATGATAAGATATTAAAAATAAATTTTGAAGAATGAATATCTAAGAACTTTGAATTAATATTCAAATATTTGAAAAGAATTTGAATGAGTGAGTAAACCTCATGTCTTAATAATGACCTTAGTTTTCATAATTAAACTTTATAAAATATATTTAATCTTTTACAATGGTACTTTTGGTTAGTCAGTATAACTGAAAGTGACATTTGCGTATTTGAATAATTTTGTTGGATAATATTATATTTACATAACTGTGTACATCAAATTCATATTGTTATCATTTGCATTCATATATTCGCATCATTTGTTGCTTGAATTGGAAAAATTTGAGAATTTGGTTTTGCTGTCATGCAAATGTGCCCATTTAATTGTATTATTGTATTTCATATGTGTATTTTTTTGTAGAGGTTCAAGATGTGTGGCATTTCTTGTCACTCATTTCGGCTCATTTAGGCCTTTTTCCTGTGGTGATGACTGTCTTGGCCAGGCATTCGGATCTGCAGAGGCGTTGCGTTTGGCGTGGTTGTGTGGACATGTACATACTTCTTGCTTCTAAATTTCCTTAAACTGTTTTACACTTAAATGTTCCTAATATTCTTGTACTTTTTATGTAATGAGTTGTGTGAGAAAAATAATTCTCACAGGTTCGAAAAAATTTTTTGACCCCAAGGGGAGGGGACTGTCATATCGGCATTCTGTTCGATATTGACTTTTGTGTTAACGCGGAGAGAAAAGTTCTCCCTTTTTCTTTGCCTGCAATGTGCTAACCCTTGTACAGATTAACTTTCATTAGATTTTTCGATTTGACTTTGAAATGTGGATCTGTTCTTTTATTTTGTTAATGCCAGTGTTTGGGAGTTTGCGTCTGTACTCTGACGTAGCGTTTTGGAACGAGAAATCAAGAACTTTTGCTCCTCGCTCGACCAATCGGAATGCTTCTTGCGAGTGAAGTTTCGTGTGCGCGCTGGTCGCTGCGTGCTCTTCGTTGGTTTGATTTCACGGAGTTCGGAGGTGTTGGAAAACGGTCTTAAAAACTTAAGACAAAGGATTAGGCCAAATGACCCCTTCACCGTTGGGATTATCGATTTCTCATGAAGTCTAATCCTGGAAGATACCAGAAGGGGAAGAGGAGGATTGACGAAACTCTAAATTTCAAAATTTTAATTCTTTTAATTTTATTTTAGGCATGAATTTCCCGCAAACGCAAATTGACCATACCGGACCTGTCTGCCGTTTTGGAAGGTTTTCAACAAGGGTCTTGGCATCCCAGATGTGACCTTGCTTCCGGATAAAATTGATACGTTGAGATATTATCTTTTGTACATCTCGGAAAGAATGAGAACTGTTTGACTACCTACCTGGAGTGAATTTTGTGAACAATAATTGTAGGAGGTAACTTTCGTTTCAAGCGAATAAGCTCGCTAAGAGATCGGTAATAAATTAGTAATCATTTAATAATACAGGCAGAGAAATAAAATTGATTAATGTAATGATGCAATTTAAAGTATTTATCTATGAACACCTTGTTGAAATTAAGGAACAATTACTTGCATATATGCCTTTGTGTGAATATGAAATATATATGTTGAAATTTAGCAGTGCAAATTTTTGGAATTATCTTGTGTGAGAAATTTAAGTTCTAAAATACATGTTTGCATTTAATAAATTAATATTGTTTAAATTTAACTTGAATGATTTTATTTTTGCTTCACACCTAGTTTATTTTATTCTTGCTGCTACCCATCTGGGAATGAATTCTCCCATACAAAAGACTGAGCTATTGCATGAACATTGGTATTTAAATAATAATTCATCTCTTTACTCAATGTACTTGAATGGCCTGTTTTCTTTGCGGATCGTGGTTGTCCTTCTTGCCTGCCGAACCCGATCTGACACTCTCATTTCGTGTTAGACTGTAAACTTATGTGCACTGAATATTGAAATCCAAGCATTTCTGAAATTATCGTCTGATTTTATCATTATGTTTTGACAACATATGCATGTTGCGTTTTATTTATTAACACTTTCCAGCAAAGTTGAAAGTGTTTATGTCGTTGTTCATTCTGTCTGTCTGTCTGTTTATCCGTTTGTACGATAACCGCCGTAAAAATAACTTTTTCAAAATGAAAATTTAATATGTTGTTGAGATGGTCTGTGGGACATATGTAAATATAAATGAAAAATGTCACCCAATTAGGTTTGGATTGAACCTGGGTTGAAAAAGTGAAATATATTGAACCGTATGAAACCCAATTTTTCAAACATTTTTATAAACAAAGTTAAAATTCAAAAATTGTTAGAAAATGGAAATATTGGAATTGTTGGAAAATTTTTGGAAATATTTAAATTTTCTCTTAAAATATATATACAAAAATTTCAGCGAAATGTGTTTAGTTTTTAAATAAAAATCAAAATAATAATTACACTTCTATTATACGAAGAGATCATGTGACCAACTTCAAAATTAAACATGGCAAACGTCTTTTTTTCCCGGCTTAAAAATGGTGATTTTGAAAGTTCTTTTAAATTTATATTTAGTGTTTCATCCGTCCTAAAACCGCTTTATTGTTGAGCATTTTCTGCGCATCTATATATTATGCGCAAACGCAATTACAGTTTTTTTAGTTTAAATGACAGTCAAACTTTGATTATTTCTACAACGAAGACGAATTTTAATGGATGCAGAATGTAAACAAGTGATTGTAAGGTGAATTGTATAAGAATTGCTGAATTATTTTGACACAAAATTATTTAATTCTAGAGACAGGAATAAAAGTGATGTGAATAAAATATTCATTGCTTTTACATAGATAGCCAGACGATTTATATTTATATTTCAATGAATTACATTTCGATTTCATTTGAATAACCTTTTATTTTTCGGATGAATTTAGAAGTTTTCAAATTTAATAATATATTGTAATACTGTGATATTTAAAAATATTAACGCTGAATGTACCGCATTTTATAGATGTTTAAATAAAATTGCATTTCAGATGGAAAGTGTTTCGGAATCAATGCTTTATGCATGATTGATCTTTCTTGTTTATTCTGCCTCTGCGCACGGTAGTAGAAAACTCGAGCATTTTGTTTCGGTGGTGTGTGAATATACCGATAATTTATTTGAACGTCATTGAGTACAGTGTGTACAGCACACAGTGAAACTCTCTGCGCAATTTGGTTAAGTCTGAATATCGCCACTTCAAAATTAACAATCAATTTTTTATATTGTAATAATGGGAAAACTTGGCGTTTTGACAACGATTCTCAAAATCCGTGGCGTCACGAATGACGAAATGCTATGCTCACTGGCATCACAACTTATTGATTGGCCTCCAGCTCATAGCTCAATCTTACATTAAAGAACCTCGAGCAACAAAGCAAAACCATTGTATTAATTAAAAACACGTAATTTGGAAATTGAGTGATGTTATCTGCATTGGTATTATTTAAGCAGAGAATGCTTATATTGGTAACCGGTAATGTTATATTATTAATTATAATATTTTACAAATATTTCTAAAATAAAATTTTTGAATAATCACTGTATGACAATATTATGTCTTTATTTTACTGAGAAAATATTTATCTCTTGGACATAAACATCTATTTTGTAATAGAACTATAATGTCAATTTAAATTACTGTAGAGGTCAGGGCAATTATTCTGGAATTTAGTTATACTGAAAATGATACTACTGTCCTCTTCAAGTGGCACGCATGAGGTATAATAATTCTTAATAGTGTTTAAATATGTACCATTATTATTTAAAATTTAATGTAATTGTGATTTATCTGTCTCTTCTTTAAATTATAAATAGATTTGAACTATTCTAAATTTAGAAACTATAAGGTATCATTGTTAAAACACCGTAAAACTGTTGTTAATATCTATCATTAGTTGAATATTACACTTTATATGTATCTTGTACTGCTTGATTTACAAAGAGGAACAACATTAGTGTAACATTTGATAGTTTAAAGGCAGACACGCCCGTAACAATGCTACTGTAATGAATTAGCCACGCCCATTTTTTAAATCCGAGATTTGTTTTGAGATGTTTTTTATATTTAAGTAGTGATTAAGTGCTATGAATAATGGCTGGATGTAAAATTTTATAAATTTCGATGAAGTGGAGGTGGGGGTTGAAATCCTTATGAAAAGACCGGCCAAGAGAAACTAAAATAAATGCGTTTTAACCGACAATATAAACTCTATTCTTCCAAAGCCCTAAAGTTCTGAAACTCTTCTTTGTCGTCTCTGAAGGAGTAATATAGAAAATTATCAAATAACATGTGAAAAATTGAAAATCAATAGAAAATTTGAGCTTTGGTCAAGTCGTCTGATTTGAAGACTGAAGACCACATATATTTTCTTCAGAAACTTGTTTAAATTGTAGTTATATTACTGGATTTCTCAATATTTACGGAAATATTTCATAAATAATTATGTATAATTTATTGACATTGATATGAACATCTGTCAGAAATATAACTGTAACAATTACTATATTAATTAATGTAAAGAAATTGGTGCTATATTTCTTCTAATAAGGTTCTCTCTCAAGTAGCATGACGACGTCATGTGCGACGTAAGTCATGTGGATTGCAACATAAGACCTAAACTCTCCTCCATGGATGGAACAGGGTAAGCGGTTTTTGACAGATTTGCCAAATTTTCAATGTTTGCAAATTTATTGTACTCCTTGCTAATGGTTACATTTGCTTTTACAAATGCAATTTTCTGCTATAACTAATTCCATAACAGGCCAGCTGTAGGGATTTTTCCCAACGTGTTTGGGTGAGTCCAAAAATATTGCTGTAGAGACAAAGGGCTTTTTTACCAAAAATTTCATACACGTCGGGTTATTTAGATTTTTGCATTTTAAAATGTTTAAATTCAAGCATTTTAAAATACTAAAATGAGAATGGGACTTTTATTATTTTAAATATTTATTTTCAAAGGTATTTTTGCAGAATACTATATAATTCATAAGTATATTATATTTTAAACAAGAAAGATCAATCATGCATAACGCATTGATTATGAAACACTTTCCAACTCCAATGTAATTTTACATAAACATTTCTAAAATGCGATACATTGGTCGGCAATATTTTTTAAATTATCGCAATACTACATTAATTTAATTTATTATATTTGAAAACTTAAAAAGTCACCGAAAAAAATGAACTTCATTCAAATGGCAGCATTGAAATATAAATTGCCTGGTTTAAACATCTCTGAAATGCATTCCTCGGTAATATTTTTAAAATTATCATAATGCTAAAATAACTTATTATATTTGAAAACTTCATCGAAAACCAATGAACTTTATTCAAATCACGTCATCGAAATATAAATCGCCTCTATATAAAAGCAACATTTCATTCATCCCTTTTTTACATTCATCACAGTACTATAATATAAAATCACAGTACTATAATATAATTTTATATAAAAACTTGAAACCATGGAGGAGCAAGTATTTTAACTCTATGCTTAAAACTTCATCTAAAAAATCGTCTGGTTCTCTGGGTAAAATCAATGAATATTTCATTCATATCAGCTATATTGTAGACTCCATGTGCTAAATAATTTTGCGTTAACGAAATGCAGCAATTCTTATACAACTCATTCTACATCTTTTGGTGTTTTTTGTTTCTCCATAAGTGAAAAATAGGCTTCATTGCAGAAATAATCAAACTTTGATGATCATTTAAACTCAAATATATTGTAATTGCGTTGTTTCAGTATGTAGATGCACAGAATTTAAGCAAAATTAATGCGGTTTGAGGACGGATACGACATTAATATGAATTAAAAAGAACTTTAAAAATCACGATTTTGACACAAGATGGATGCCATATTTTATTTTGAAGTGGGACACATGATCTCACCATATAATGGTCACGTGGTCTCTTCATATAATGGTCACGTGATCTCTTCATATAAAGGGTGTAATTATGATTTTAATTTTCACTTAAAAAACTACTGAATATATTTTGCTGAAATTTCTTTTTACATTTTATGGGAGAATTTGAATATTTCCTAAAACTTTCGAAACAATTTGTGAATTTTAAATTCGCTTAAAAAATGTTTGAAAAATTAGGGCCCATAGGGTTAAATGTATTCAATTTCTTCTACCCGGGTTCAATCCAAAACTAATTGGGTGATATTATTTGCTTACATTCCTATAGGTCCCACAGACTGTCTTATCAACATACTAAAATTTCATTTTGGTAAAGTCATTTTTACAGCAGTTATCGTGCTAACGGACAGACAGAATAAACAAAGTCATAAATACTTTCCAACTATGTTGTAAAGTGTTAAAAATGTACTTCAACCAATTACATTTTTAACTATTGAAATTGACGGCATATTTGTTTTCAAAGGTGTTTAATCAACAAGAAGAGATGATAAATACTAGGATAAATTTTTGCATAACATAACATATTCTTCTCAAGTCAGGCTTAAAATTACGCACCAGATCTACAAACCAAAAAGGAATAATTTTTAGATAATGTAAAATAATTTTGTAAAAATTTGGTTTCTAATCCTTCTAAGCATCATTCTTAATACTATGAAAAAATCATTTTTATGGCTTTATTTAAGTATTACATAATTTCTTGTTTGTAGCCACTTATTTTATGACAAAATCAGATGACAAAATGAATTTTTAAATTGAACGAATCGACAATATTTAATTGTAATAAACGCAGGATCGTTCGCTTCAAACATACATACACATTCGATATACTTCATACGTGTAAAACACTGCATATAAAATTGACCACTGTTTTAACTTGACTGAAGACGAAAAAATATCTCTATATTACGACACTCGCTGCATAAAGTTAAAATATACTTCGGCATTAAATATTTTTAACATTCAGTTACTGTTGGAAATCATACTGTTACGAACGTAGCCTCTGGAATCGTAGGTGTGCACGCTGTCTACAAGAAGGAGTCCAAATTTCTGGAAAACTAAACACCTTTATTTACAAGCACAAAGTAAACAGGAATAATATAATATCAAACAGAACGTAAATGCTCCACAAATTTCGATATTATTCTCGATTTTATTATTTGGATATTATACTGACGAAAATAATTTCAGAAAACAGATACTATTATTCTCAAAACATTGACAGTTGTCACAGTTCACTGTAGCTCGTATCTTAACTCGTCCACTCAACTACCGATGACTCCTTTTTATAGGCTCTCTCTATAGGAAATTCTAGAATTACCTAATATTTAACAGACTATCAGTAATGGAGATGATTCTCGCCAAAAGGTCGTCAAATTGGCGATAGATCACCAAATCTGGAAACTTTTGTTAAACACCAAAATTTTGGCAACCCTACGATGACGTCATGTTTAGGTCATGGAAATGTCCGTCGCGTGTCTTTCTGGTCTGTCATCCAGAGAGAAACAAATGTATAGAGTGAGAAAATAGTATCCTGAAGAATGGAAAATTACGCGTTTGCAGCAGTATTTATAAAACTTCTTATAATTATTACATAGATAATTATTATTATGATACCAGCATACACGTAGACAATTTTATATTATTATTTATGATATCTAACAGGCCAGACAAAGGATATGTGAGACTAGGATACACGTAGACAGATTTATATTATTATTTATGATATCTAACAGGCCAGACAAAGGACCCAGTCTGGTTGACACCAATTTTACATGAGCCCTGTCTCGAGTGATCAGGAAAGCCATAAAAGAGGGGGGGCTAAATATAAATATACGAGAGTGGTTCAAAGTTCAACCAATAAGGATGATATGTTATAGCATGACCCTGAGGTTAACCAATGATTGCCTAAGATGCGTATCTAGACCTCAGGCAAGAAAAGGGTGGCAACAGACAGAAGGATGATGAGAATATAGTTGGAAATAACAGTTAGAGTCGGGATTCAGACATGCAAACTTTTTACAGAGATGGACATATTACATGAATATAGATGAGAATAGTTAGACGCTAGGATGAGCAGTAAACCACAGACAAAATGCGAACATATGCATTGAGTCCGGCACAGGTGCATAAAGAGATGCATCAAGGTTCTCATTCAGTGCCGTCAGAATGACAGATATGCATGAAGTTCCATACAGAGGCAGGATATGCACATTAAAGTCCACACGGAAGCAGACAGGTGCAACAGGCGAGATGAGATGCGGATATGCATCAATAAGAGGTTGTGGTCACATAGAGATGGTGAAATAAACAAGTTTCGATTATCAACCCAATGCAGGTCAAAGGTCTAAAAACAAAAAAATTAGGTATTTGCAAATCAGATTATAAAAGGTCATAGTCAGTTTAGGAATTTTTGTATGCCTGGTCTCACATACCCAATCTCATCATTAAATATTAGTTATTGCAATTAAATTATGAATAAAATGCAATTAATAAATAATGTTATTTTAAAGTTAAAATGGGTGCAGTTAATTGTGTAATAGCATCATGTTAATATATTTTATTTCAGGAACTCGCACAAAACATAACATGGTGGGTTTTAATTAGCGGCACAACGCAATATTTATGACTATATGATATTACGGCCATGTGTATTGTTTAACTAACTTCTATTGATAATCTTGTTTGTTTGTGCACCACAATTATATCATATTTTTACCACGCTATTTTAATAGGCTATATAAAATGATTACCAGAATATATTATTTAATAGGACATCGCACTTGGTAGAAGTTATCAAGTTTACTCGTGATGGAAATATGAAATTCAAAATACTGGTAATAAGATTTTTAAAACAATGAGACTTCCTGATATTTTTTTTATAAATTTGCCAATACTTTTCAGGTGCTAAAATTTACTAAATTTTAAAGATTCCTAAAAAAATAAATAAAATAAATGCGGTTTCAGGATATTAAAAATGTCCACTGAATTTCAGAAAAGTTGAAGTTTAAGAAAATATATATATATATATATATATATTTTCTGGTATAAATACACTGCTGTCCACTGAAATTGCTACACCATGAAGGCGCCATGCAACAAACGTCAAATTTGCAAGAAAGTTTCTACACGCTGGGATACGCAAATGATTAGCATTGCAGCTCATGCGCACAAAGTAGGTATGAGTAACGCTATCTACATCCTATATAAGAGGGAAGATTGCAGAGAGGGTTTCTTATTCGGAAATGGCATGTGAACGTCGTTTGTTTGTGCAAAGTTCGTTTTATGCCTCGCGTAAGAAGGAGAAACTTCTACCATCATATGTCGAAGTTCGACTATCGGGACTGCGGTTTATTGTTCCGCGACATTGCTATTCGCGTTGGTCGGGATCCCATGACTGTCAGGCGAATATAAAATCGATGGGTCCTGGAGGGCCATACTGAACGCCATGCAGGATCACAGCGGCCCCGAGGTACTACCGCCCGAGAGGAGAGACATGTTGTCCTCTCGGCCTT
Organism: Amaurobius ferox; assembly: GCA_951213105.1. Taxonomy (NCBI): domain Eukaryota; kingdom Metazoa; phylum Arthropoda; class Arachnida; order Araneae; family Amaurobiidae; genus Amaurobius; species Amaurobius ferox. The sequence continues at coordinate 112,406,562 of OX578149.1, read as the reverse complement.
GCGGGACCATACAGCTACGTCACGTAACCTGAGTCAGGAACATGGATCTTTTGCAAGACGACACGTGTCCGCATGGACAGTGCGACGGCGTTTGCAGCACCACGGACTGTCAGCACGGCGGCCATTGTTGCGGTTTCCCTTGACGCTGCAGCAAAGACAGGCGCGACTACAGTAGTGCGACGAACGGCGATACTGGACGCAGGAGTGACACCACGTCGTCTTTTCAGACGAATCCCGGTTCTGCGTACAGCATCATGATGGACGTATCCGTGTCTGGAGGCCGTATCTGGAGAACGAACGTTGAAAGCTTGCATTCGTCATCGTCATACGGGCCCAGCACCTGGTGTGACGGTATGGTGTGCAATTGGGTACACATCCCAGGCACCTCTTGTTCGCATAGCCGGTAATGTGGACAGCAGTCGTTACATTTCTGACGTGTTAAGGTCCGTGGTTGTGCCCTATCTTCGATGCCTGTGTGACACCATCTTTCAACAAGATAATGCATGACCGCATATTACCGGTGCTGTCCTGACCTTCCTCGATACAGTGGGGGTTCGACTGTTACCCTGACCAGTACGTTTTCCAGATCTGTCACACATTTAGAGCATCTGGTCATGGGTATCCAAGAGACTGTCATGCCACCACTCGCCAGTCACTACGATTGATGATCTCTGCCATAGAGTTGAAGTCGCATGGAATGACGTATCCGTATCCAAGCAGAATTCAATTCGATGCCTAGTAGGATTACAGCCGTTGTTGCTGCCACACGTGGTAGCTCTGTGTGCTGAATTCTGCATGCTGTGTACCCCAAACCACCTGCAAATTTAATCAAATCTTCCTCCCATTATACTGTATATGTACAATGAATAAGATTCTGCTATATGCTTTTCTTCCTGGTGTAGCAGTTTTAATGGCCAGCAGTATATATATATACAATCTTGGCTATTGAAAAATCATGATTTTCCGCCACAAGCAATCTGCAAGTTGCTATTTCAAGCAGGGCCAAGCGACCGCTTGGGGCCTCATGTTTGTAGAGGGCCTCAATGTTGTGTACGTTGTTTTAATTAGGACTTACTGGTACTTTTTTAAATAATCATTAGTGCAACATAGCTAAGCCAACATTTTATGGCGTTTTACATTTTACCTTTAGTTATTTGTGCACCAGTATTTAAATAATGTTTTGACTAAGACCTTTTTACCGTATAATTCTTACGGAAGTGATTTGGGGGTATCATTTTATATATGTTTTGGTCTGTTCAAGTTTCGGTATTTTGTGATTTCAGGAGAGCTTTAAGGACCTCGACTTAAAAGAACTATGGATCTATTCCCTCTTCTTAACTATGGAACTATTCATTCTTCTTAACTATGGACCTATTCCTTCTTCCTAACTATGGACCTTTAGGTATTAGATAGAAAAACCATGGTTATAGGGCCAAATTATTAATCCATTGGGAAAAGGTAGTTTCGGGCCAGGAAATATTTTTATATGATAAACAAAAATCCCTAAAATGTTGTTGACGCGGAGGCCCGAACTTCTATGTCAGAACTAAATTGAACTAAATTGAAAAAACTGCCATAATGAATTCTTATTTATTTTGAACAAATAAATTGTCGGATAATCGATTTTTCGGTTTACCGATTTTTAAATGTGTGACGTTTTACTGCATTTAATGTTCAGATGGAGCCTTTATTGGAAGTTCAATTGGCGTCTCAAGTGACCTTGGGAACCTACTGATTTCAAGTTATTTGCTAACGTAGTAGAGGATTATTTAATTAGTAGAATTTGACATAAGGCGCACACTAAACGTGTATGGAAGGCAATAAATACGTGTCAAAAATTGTTATCCGTAGGAACTGTAACATTTTGACACTTATAATGCCTTCCAAAGAACGTTGTGACTTTTTTCTGGATTTCAAATGTGCTTTGATGCTGACGAAAAGAATTTATAACAGGCTGCACATTAGATTCCTGAGTATCTAAGTGTTGCTTATTTTAACATTCCTGACAACAATTGGTTAATAAGTTTATTGTGTACAATAAATACTTCTTGCAACAGTTGTATTGTCCTTTTCGAGACGGGTGTTTCACCAATACGCCAGTAGAGAATGTTACTCACAGTCTGGTGGCCTATATGTCAATCGCCGCTTAAATTGCTTCTGAGGATGAGTGTCTCATATATGAGATTGAAGTAATGCTACTCATTTAGTATTTGTTAATGCTAATAGTCGGAGCCCCATGTCCACTACAGTTGAATTTGTCATAGGTCTAGACTGTTGATCTTCGATTTGTTCAAGTGTTTTGTATTTTTGATATTTTGGTTCGATGTGGAAGGCAAAACTGTGAGTAATATAATCAAACTAAGTTGGCTCTGTAACTCTTGCACGTGATATAGACATTGTCGTGTTTCCGGCCCTCCGGATTATGAAACACTTTCTAACTGAAATGCAATTTTATTTAAACATATCTAAAATGCGATACACTCAGCTCTGATATATTTGAAATTATCATCGTACTGCAATAATTTATTATACTTGAAAACATAAATCTTCATCCATGTGAATGAACTTTATTCAAATGACATCATCGAAATATAAATCGTCTGGCTCTTTATGTAAAGCAGTGAATATTTCATTCATACACTTTTGATCCAAACTCCAGTGTTAAATAATTTTGCTTGAAAAATTCAGCAATGCCTATACAATTCATCTTATAGTTACTTGTTTACATTCTGCTTCTATTCAAATTAGGCTTCGTTTAAGAAATAATCAAAGTTTGACAATAATTTAAACTCAAACATATTGTAATTATGTTAGCACAGAATATAAATGCATAGAAAATGCATTAAAATAAATTGATTTGAGCATGGATGCAACACTAAATATAAATTTAAAAGAACTTTAAAAATCTTAATTTTTTCACTGGCAAAAAAATATGATTTTTACTGTCACGCGATATCTTCAGATTATATGGTTGTAATTATTATACTGAATTTTACTTAAAAATCTACCAAACATATTTTACGGAATTTTTTTATATATTTTATGGGATAATTTGAATATTTCTTAAAATTTTCGAAGCAGTTTGTGAATTTTTAAATTCCATTAAAAATGTTTGAAAAATTAAGTCAAATAGGAACCCGGGTTTAGTCCAAAACTAATTGGGGTATATTATTCATTTCCATTTTCATATGTCCCACAGACAGTCTCAACAACATACTAAAATTTCATTTTGATAAATTTATTTTGACGGCAGTTAAGACAACTGCCGTCAGAACGGACAGACAAACACACAGACCGACAGAATGAACAAAGTCATAAAAACTTTTCAACTATGTTGGACATTTTTCAAAATAAGTAAAAATGAAACTATCGTCTCACGGATTCGAATCAAACATTGCTGAAAAAGAATGTTCTTTGCTCTTTCCGATGGTGTCAAGATGGAAATATTTTAGGCCGCTAAAGCATCGATTTGTGTGAATAACGGTCTAAATCGGGGTAAAATATGACAAAACTAAAAAGCCAATTCGAGATTAAAAGAAATAATACCCAGTTGTACCCACCCATGTCCTGAAGTGCATGTGTATCAAGTTCAATGGTCTTACGAAGGTAAGATTTCCTGCTGCAAACGGCAGATACTCACGGACACACACAGATGCATTAACCTATTATATCAGATTCCTACTGTGGCGAATAAAAATAAATGATTGAGTATTAGCCGTGATTTTAAAATGACATATTTCCGATTTGATAACCCACCAATTATCCCTAGTACTAGCATCTCTAAAATATATGTAAATAAATGCACATTACTCATTGAAATAAACATTTTTAAATTTAAAGATTAACATTTATTACAACACACATTATAAGCAATATTTAACTTATGTAACAGCTTACTAAATTTTTAATCAAGGAGGAGAAGCCATCGTGTCAGACATCATTATCTTTAAATTATATTTAAACAGATCATGGACTCAACCTGATTCGCATAAGAATGGCACATACCTCGGTAATTTAATTATTGGTATTTTTTGTAATTCCTGGCCCTAAGCAGTACCGAAGCCACTTTCCCAATTTGGATGACATGTATTTATTGCGGTCATAAACTTCAGTAGCGTCCCAAGGTTTCTTGAGGCTCCAAGCGAACTTCCACTAAAGGCTCCAACTGAACATTAAATGCAGTAAAACGTCACACATTTGAAAATGGGTAATCCGAAAAATCAATTATCCGACAATTTATTTGTTCAAAATAAATAAGAATTCATTCAGATTTTTACGTTAAGTTCTGACTCTTTGTTTATCATATAAAACTATTTCCGGGCCCGAAACTACCTTTTCCCATTGGATAAATAATTTGCCCCTTGTTATATAACCATAGTTTTCCAATCTAATACCTAAAGGTTTATAATTAGGAAGAAGTATGTCCATAGTACTTTTAAGCGAGGTTCATTCTGCTCTCATGAAATCACCATATACCGAAACTTCAATAGACTAAAACATATATAAAATGCTACCAAAAAAAAATTCCGTAAGGATTATACTATGAAAATGGTCGTAGTCAAAACTTTATATACGTAAAGACTGATGCACAAATGGCTAAAGATAAAATGTAAATCTGTATCAAATGCCATAAAATGTCGGATTAGCTACGTTGAACTGATGATTATTTTCAAAAATGTTAGAAAGTCCCAATTAAAATAACGCACACAATTTTGAGGCCCTCTACAAACATGAGACGCCAAGCGGTCGGTTGGGTTCCTTGGTCCAGTGTTTCTTTCAGGATTTCTTGGCCGGGATGGCGAATGAAATTTTAGGTAGGGCAATTTTTTTATTTGTCTTATATAAATATACTTAAATGCTGTCACATAAATAGAAACTAGGCTAGCATAAAATGTCACCGGGGGAGGCTTCAGTCCCCCGGAGGTATGCCTGAATGAAACACTGCTCGGGATGCTCCTGATGAACTTTCTGGACCAAGACTGTCGAAACTGGCGTCACTTGTCTGCGCCTTTTGTTCCATATCAAATACCAAATCTGAAAATGCTGCCTACCGGTCTCACACCTACTAATTAGACAAGGCATTAAAATTTGTAGTTGGTTTTTTCATCTATCTCGCTTTGTTACAGAGTTCGTTATCCTAACTTTTTAATTCCGCTAGGGGCGCTGAAATTATATTTAATCGATCAGGCATGGTAATTTACTGCTGATGCACCTAACATGGACACTAATGGATTTTTCCTTACAACGTTACTATGGTGCGTAAAGACATTACTAAGAACTCTATATGAAAATAATATAATTACTATTTTCATTACTATTTCCTAGGAATGTATTTTCATTAAAATTTCCTAGGAATGTATTTTCATTAAAATTTCCTAGGAATGTATTTTCATTACTATTTCCTAGGTAGCCTATATAAAAGTAACAGCATTACTATTTTCATCCTTACCACTGATTTCATTAAATAATCTGATGTGGACAGACATGACTTTCCGTAAAGTTTAAAACTCATTTTCTCTTTCTTTCTTTCACAATTCATTGAATTGAGTTAAACTGCACAAAATAAAGCTGCTAATTATTTGAAATTGCATTGAATTTGCAATCTTACTAACATTTTCGGTTTCATTTTTTCGACTGGACGTATTTTGAAAGGTCACTTGGCCAAAATGCGAATAAAAGAAAAAATCTCGAAAATTGTTATTCCTACTGTTATGAGATTGGTCTTATTCTTTTCATTGTCAACGATTGCATATGAAAAAATCTGATGTGGGCAACACATGACTTTCCTTATATAATGTAATGAATTTACTACTTTTACAGTAAAAAAAATGTTTTTTCTTAAAGCAGATACTAATATTCTTTTCAAGATATTGAATTTTCGACAATTAGTCGTCATTTTTATCCATTTGGCGAGATTTTCGTTAATTTGTCAATATTTCAAAAAGTCGCCAAGTTGGCGACATTCCGTCAAATTCGTCGCCAAAATCTTGCCAATCGTTATGCACTAAGAAGTAAGTTATTCTTACAGCAGATAAATGACTATTGGCGTTCAAATACAAAAGTATTACTCAAAGTCTCTTTTTTCATGAATGGAACGAGCTAGATGCACGAGAATGATGTCACCCAATTTATCGCATTACATATGAAAAGTGAACATGTTTCTCAATAGGAATTTTTTTTTATATTATATGACTTTTTGATAATTTTTTTGAAAAATTTACAATATCTCGAGAACGGTTCATGTTAGCGTTCTAAAATTTATGTTAATCGTTTTCTAATGAAAAATTACATAGGAAATGTCTATTTTCGTAACTTTATTAGTGGTTTAGATTTTTTGACGGTTTTTTTCAAAATTTCATTCGGAAATTTAGGGGTTCTGAACATTCGATTCCGTATAAAGCAATAGGCTTCCAGTGTTTAAGGATTGTGATTTTTGTACCAAATTTGGTTCGAATCGGTGCATTCGTTCGTCAGTTATCGTCTCCACAGACTCACTGACACACACACACACACACAGACATCACTTCAAAAATGTTTGATTCGTGCTCAGGGATGCTTGAAACGTGCTCTCCCGTCGAAAACTCGAATTTGAATTTTCGACCCCGTCACAATACTTTTCTTATACATTATGTATATAAGGAAAGTAAAAAGCATTTAATTGATGCATTTGATCATACTTAGTTCTTTACTTTCAATTTGACAATTTTTGCGGGCTAGTCTGCAGAAAAAAGACCATTTTTTGCAAAAAAGTTTGCATAAAAAAACCAAAAAATGTTTTTCGATCAGCATTTTCATTGTCCCCTGTTATTTGACAGGGTAAATAGCCAAGGCCGTTCATTACCATTCGAAAATAAGAAAAAAAAATATGTTCCGAATCATACCAATATCTAATCAATACTAGGGTAACTCACTACCATATATTGTGAAATTTGGTCAATTAGTATTTCAGCTTGAGTGGATACATACATTGCACAGACAGACAAACACATACACGCACTCACTCACAGACAGATGGACACCCACCCACACACACACACACACAAACACACACACATAGACGCCACAGTAAAATAGTTTTTTCGAGTTCTAGATTGTACCAACAGTGCGGATTTCACTAAAGGTCGAGTTGCGATTTTCGACTATTCCAATATTTCCCCTATACATGACCATGTAGAGTAAGTAAAGGAACAAGTTTTGCAGTTGGATTTTTATTTGATTTTATTCAAATGTTTGAATTTCTAAATGGTGAGGAAAATATTCCTAATAGCAAAACGACCACTGACATCAGAAGATAATATTGTTCTAAACACGAGCTTCATGGCTGGGCAGCTAGAAATGTATTCGGCATTTTGTTCTAATTGATACATAACAGCAATTAATCAACACATAACAAACAACTAATCAATACATAATTATCTTTACATAACAGCCAACATTCTAACAACTATTGTTTCTAGTAGTTAAATAGATTAAGTTTGAAACATAGAACTTATAGTACAGTAGTATAAATTCGCACAAACTACTGGTAGAATTAATCCGCATCAAAGATACTTTACTATTTGCACAATAGAAAGTTAGTAGAAAGAAATTACAAGTTTTATCTGCAAAAAATCTGATGTGGACAGCAAATAACTTTCCCTACAGACTCAAATTGATTTTTTATTTATTTATTTCATAGTTCATTAAATTGAATTTAATTGCACAAATTAACACGGATAATTATTTGAAATTACACTGAATTTGTAGTTTAATTTCAATTTTCGTTTCCATCCGGTGACTGGACGTATTTTCAAAGGCGACTTTGTAAATATACAAAATAAACTAAAATAGGTAGAGAACTGTTAGTCAGGTTGGTCTTAATCTTTTCGTTCTCAAAAATTATGCATAAGACAAGCATTTGATTTATATATTTGAGCATATGTTGTATTTTATTTTGGATATGAACGACGTTTACGGGCCATTTCACAGAAAAAGACTGAATCGTTTTTTTTTAATTGTACCAAGATTATTGTCATAGTCATTTGTATTTTATTTGTCAAGTATATTTATGAAAATTCTTACGTAACTTTTTAGAAGTATATTAATGACGTTGTTTATATATCTTTCGAAAGCTGCTGTTTCCTATTTATTTTATAATAGGGCAATTAATTTCAATGTTCAATTTATTGAGAAATTGTTTTGAATCATTCTAATTTTTGCTCTATCATCCTTGGTTTCTTATATTTTCTTTTCGAATTTTACTTTGGCAATGATTTTTTCCTGGCTTGTGAGAAATAACTATTTATTTCTGATGACACCATGATAGCCCACACGTGACTTACCTAATAAATTTTGTGAAAGTTTGTCATATTGTTGAGTTAGAGTGGATATAAATATTGAACAGACTGATAGACATACAGACAGACACTCTAAAAATAGATTTTTCGAGTACTATAATGTTCAAAACAGTAGATTCGTTGAAACTTTAAGTACCTTCTTTAGATGTGATTCCAATACTTTTCCTATACATTATCATGTATTTTAGGGAGAATTAAACACATTCACGTGTAAGAGGGTAAAAAGACAGGCAAAAGAACAGGTAAAAGGTAGGGCAAACACGTCAGTAAAGTCAATATGTTTTTATATTTTTTTGTTATTTTTTAATTTTATAAACTGGTAATTTTATAGTTTTTAACACATTTTTTATAAGTTAAATCAGTAAGTGGTCTTGAACCGTTTTTGGACTACGGGCCACATTTGGATAAGTTAAAGGCTCGTGGGTCAAACACGCAGAAACGTCTATTCTCGTAAATAAAACACGTGATCCAACATGTTCTCGAAACAGCTTGTTCGCCGATTAAAATGTTAAAATCTATGCTATTAGAATCTATATATGTTGATTAAGATGTTAGAACCTATGCAAGGCCTTTGTCAGTAATTTCTCTGGCTGCGTTCTGTATTGCAGTGCAGCGTTCTTGAGTTACTTCTGCTCAATGGATTCACCATCGTTTAAGCAAAAATATTTTTACATCGAATGCATCAGTAAAATATTATCGATTGATGTTAACAGTTCCATTAAATATTTCATTTTATATTTTTAGTACCTCATGCTCTGTTGAGCGGAAAAATATTGTTAGATTGTCCAAATGATTTCCTGAAAAAAATTGGCCCATGACCCTTCGAGCTATAAATAAAGTAAAATAAAAATTTAGACTTGTTATGGTAGAATTAGAGAAGAAACGAAATAGACAGTTATTTCAATTCCAAAAATTATTTCAATGTTTGAAATTTTTTCTTTTCGCTTTTTATGGTCTCTGAAATAGAAATTCGGTATGAAATCAACTAATTGAAGTTTTCATATATTCTCTCTTTCATATGTATTTAAATGAACAATATTTCAATATTTAAAGAGAACTCCGAATAAAAAAATATGGGCGTGGCCAAGTAAATTATTGATGTATGTTGCGCCGGCTTTTTTGAATTAAACCCTGTCAATAATGTCTAAACAAAGCTTTTCCTTTTAAATTGAATATAATTGCAAGGATTTTCCAATTGTTTAATTTATAATAGGATTGTACGGGGCCCCAAAATATTCAAATCGCATTATAATTGCTGTAAGTTTTCTATTCAGAAGAATATTTGATAGGTTCACTGATAAGCAGTAATAAAATGTAATTCAAAAGATTATATGAAATGTTGATGAGGTACAGGAAATGGACCCCTGACAGTGGACCTGCCGAACGACCTCTAATATTTTACTTCTTTATAATTAAACGGCCCTGGCTATATACCCCACCAAATAACAGGGGACAATGGGAATGCTAATCGAAAAACAAACATAGCAGACAAAACTGACATTTTATACTCCAATTTCATAATTTGAAATTCATTATTACGACACTATTAAATTGAAAATGAGGTCTCATTATATGCGAAATTTCAAACCCCAATTTGAGGTAAATTTATCGTTTACTTTTCTGGATGAAATTACTAAAACCTGGTTCGCGACTTTTAAATGACGACTTTTGCAGTGACGTGTTTCCCAATGCGTCTAAGATTGATTCACGCTAGAAGAGTATTTTCCCAAGATGTCTTTATAATTTTGTTTCATCTACTTTTTACATTCCTTATATACATAATGTATAAGGAAAGTATTGTGACGGGGTCGAAAATTCGAATTCGAGTTTTCGACGGGAGAGCGCGTTTCAAGTATCCCTGATCACGAATCAGACATTTTTGAGGTGATGTCTGTGTGTGTTTGTGTGTGTGTCAGTGGGTCAGTGGAGACGATAACTGACGAACGAATGGACCGATTCGAACCAAATTTGATACAAAAATCACAATCTGTAAACACTGGAAGCTATTATTTGTATACGCAATCGAATGTTCAGAACCCCCCTAAATTTTCGAATGAAATTTTGAAAAAATCGTCAAAAAATCAAAACCAATAATAAATTTACGTAAATAGACATTTCTTATGTAATTTTTCATTAGAAAACGATTGACATAAATTTTAGAACGCTAACATGAACCGTTCTCGAGATATTGCACATTTTTCAAAAAAATTATCAAGAAGTCATATAAAATAGAAAAAAAAATATTTCCTATAGAGAAACATGTTCACTTTTCGTATATAATATCATGCGATAAATTGAGTGATATCATTCTCGTGGATCTAGCTCGTTCCATTCATGAAAAAAGATTCTTTGAGTAATACTTTTGCATTTGAACGCCAATTTATCTGCTGTAAGAATAACTTATTTCTTCGTCCATAACGCTTGGCGAGATTTTGGCGACGAAAGTGGCGGAATGTCGCCAACTTGGCGACTTTTTGAAATGTTGCCAAATTAACCAAAATCTCGCCAAATGGATAAAAATGACGATAAATCAATGAAAATGACGACTAATTGTCGAAAATTCAATATCTTGGAAAGGATATTAGTATCTATTAGAAGAAAAACCTATTTATTGTACTGTGAAAGTAGTAAATTCATTTCATTATATAAGGAAAGTCATGTGTTGCCCACATCAGATTTTTTACTTTTTTCGCCACGTGTCAAAAGCAAATTGATATATCAACTTTATGTAGCAAAAGTGTACCAGAAATCGCAAATTGTACTTTATCCACAAGCACCATTTATGTTCTTCAAGTTTTTAAATTCTAAATCAAATGTATCTTTTAGTTTCAAAAGAAAAGCGTGTACTTCCCACCAAAACATACAGAATGATACGTCACTCATTAAAATCAGTTTAGTAGTTCAACCTGCAGGTTGAGATTAACGCTGCAAGCAGCACTGAATAATATAGGACTGGAATGGCTGTCGTAAAAAGTGCCATTTTAAAGTTATTTTTTAGTTTTGCTTTTTTTATCTTTGAGAAGGCTTTACAGAGGAAGTAAATGATTTTTTTTTCTCTTGAGGACTGAATTTTAGACCTCTGGAAATTGGGATTTATCAAGTATAACACACTTTTCAACAACAGATTCGGATATGACAATTTGACAAAGAGGAACACTGCCACGTTCCTAAAATAGCACTTTAAGTGAAGAAGAAAACAAATGTACAATGTTGTCCCAAAATAGATGTTGCATAAGATGTAGAGAAATTCAACCGCAGCAAATCGTATCACCTTTCTACAATAGTTCCATTAAAATGCAAGGATTGGTCAAATGGAGAACAAAATATAGTATAGTCATACAATCTGGAATTTTAGGGGTATTTGAACATTCTGTGGTCCTAATTAATTTGGAAACGCCTTCCGACTAAATATTAAGTAGTAAAAGAGCATTTTACCCTAAAATAAGAGTTTGCACATTCAAACAACTGAAACTAGAGCCTTTGTATCACCACACTTCCGACTGTCTTTGTGGTTATTGCTATTTATCAGAAATGATAATGCTGAAAGTTTTTTAGGAAAAAAAAATATACGGTCCATGTAAATTAGACGTATTTTATCACGTTCTTTTTTCGAAATTAAACTGTATATGTTAAACTACGCGAAAGACTAATTGTACCTTAAGATGTGAATTACCAAACGTAAAGAACATCTAAAGAATGTCTTCTAAGGATATGAATGCAGTTTTGAATGTAATTCATCAGCGCAGAACTTTTTTACAAGTTACGTATTTGCAGTTTTCATTATTTTTCTAAAATGCGATGTTAGTATGACATAGTTTTCTCGAAAAATTTAAAAGGCATTCACTTTTAGCCCATATAGGATATCAGACGGTTGCCTAATACATGTTTCCTTGTCCCAGACAAAAGAAAAATTATTAAGCAACTTATAGGCAAATATTAGACAATTTATTACGACCTTCAATTCAATTTGTTTTGTCAAAACATAGTTTTGCCAACTGCATTAATGTACTGCATTAACTTACAGCCTTGCGTACAGTCGCTTGATATCAGGAGACTGGGAATTCCCGTTATGCATTTTATAAGAGCAATTTGTAAATTCTACAATGGGACTTCCTATTGCATGGATTTTTCTAAGAGCAGTATATAAAGCTAAAATGTCTTAATTTAAAATTTAATCAAAATATGAAAAGAAAAATTACAAATTTTTTTTTTCATAAAAGTTAATCGGCTGGCCGCATAAAATCAAACATCGAGTCGCATGCAACTTGCGATTCAGAAGTTGAAGATCACTGGGTTGGATCATTTAGTTCATAATTTTGTAATTTACTACATATTGTCATATTTGTTTATTTATTTATAATTATTTATTGCATTTGTTTATTGTATATTTATGATAATTAGTTGATATTTTCATTGTCATAGTCATTTGTAGTCATGCATTTTTATGGTAATTATTACGCAATTTTTTTCGAAGTTTATCAATTTCGTTGTTTATAAATATTTTGAAACCTGCTTTTTTCAATTTATTTTACCATAGAGCACATTATTTCGGAGTTTAATTTATTGAGAAAGAGTTTTAAGTCATTCAAATTTCTTTTTTGGCATCCTCGTAGATTTCTTCTATTGTCTTTTCGAATTTTAATATTTCATAGTTTGAGATAGTAAAAAAAGCCCTTTCCACCTTCCTCAAGCACGTTGTGAAGAATATGCCAACTCAATCTATCACGAGAACACTGAGCGTGATTTGTAAGACATCGCAAAAAACTAGATCCCGAGGATGTCACTAAGAGATCACTCTAGCTAGCACTAGTTCAAATACGGGGAAACCGTGTAGAGAACAAGCATATAACATCATAACGTGCGATTCCAGCTTCAAGACCCGGATATTGTATAATGAGAGTCATGACTCATGAATATGAGAGACCGGACGGACATATCAGACCTGCTCCGTTGGCACATAATATGACCGAATCATGACGACACATAAAGCAACTACAATACCCAATCTTCATTGTTTGCTCTGCTTTTAAATAAAATGGATTCTCTGAATTAAATATAAACCTGTAACAATATTTTAAATGTTTAAGTTGGATTTCTTTCCTAGATATTCTCGCAATCATATTTATCAACAATACTTCAGTCTGTTTGATATTAACTTTGCTGTGAAAAATAAAACTATGGAGATATTTTCCATAAAAATATTGTTATTTTGTTAAATAAGTTTTTAACTAACAAAGATTCTAAAAATAATATATTTCTTTTACAAAAATTTCACAAGAGTCACATTTTCCTTCTTGAAATTATTCTTGTAATTGACGGAATCTAAAAATATTTATTGTATAACGTTTTAAATAACTTTCAGATTATTAAAACGGGATTAAGTATAATTATAAAATACAAAACATGCTGTGAACAGAAAATTACTTTATCTCCTGTCTCAAATTCATTTGTCTCCCGTGTTCCTATACATTGGTTTCAATTTTATCGCACATAAAATAGTACATAAAATGCATACATATTTGAAATTATATCGAATTTGCTGTTTCTAAATAATTACTTTGTAAAGTAAAAAATTTGATTAGACACATCATTTAAAAGATGAAAACCTGATTAATTATAATCTTAAAGTTAAATAATATTCTTCTTAAGGATAAATGAAGAAGTGAACCTGTACCAACGGCAATATCTCGTCTGTGTTTCCTTAGTTGATTCTCAATGTCTTATGTATACTGATGAAAAAATACTTATTTTGTCTTTGAAACTGATTAACACCTTTTTCCGAACTTCATATTCTTTAACTAATCAAAGTTTTTATAATTTTTCCCAGACAGCAGTGTGATCGAATTTTTCTATTCATACGTAATTACTATTTACTAAGTTTACTAGATACAGTCTTTCCTTAACCAAATACAACTTTGAATTGATTGTGTGTGAGGTCTAAATAACCTTTAGTTAGTATTTACTTCAGTTTCGCTATAACTTATATTTACTTTAGATTAACAACCTCAGACTGGTTCGGTTAGTTGACCAATAACCAAACAAAGTAACATTCGGAGTTCCTGGTATAGAGACAGGATAAGTTTCCGATTGGGAGTGAGTGAGGTTGTTGTTGTTGTTGTTGAAACCCAGACTGTCCGACCTACCAGAAAGGTGTAAGGTAACCGATTGGGAGTGAGTGCGGTTGGCTAGAGGAGTATAGTTTATAGGCTGTGAAAAGGCCAAGAGGCTGGAGTAAGCTACGGTTGGTTAAGCTGGGTGAATTGCCGGGAATAAAGTCGCTGGTTGGGTGACGAAGAAGGATAGGGAAATTCCGTGAAACGCGCAATAATGGATATTTCTATGACCAGAAGGGGTATCTGGGGATGGTCAAGGCAAGGTCTATAAGCACTAGGAAAGAATTGGGTAAGCATCAAAGCATTATAACTAGCCCAATATTTACTTAAATATAAAATATCACCTGGCCCTTCAAAGTGCATTTCATAATATATTTGTGCCAAATAATGGGCACGCGCAATTCTGTCTATTTAATATCTGTCACTATTTTAGTAAAGCAGGGTGCTGCTGTAATTTGAGTAAATGCACAGTACGCAAGGTCCTGGATATCTAATTACATAGAGTTTAGTGTTATGACACTTTTGTGTGACATAGCAAAGTAGTTACGGATAGGTAACCATGCAGCAGCCGAAGTCGATAAATCTGTACTATAGATTTCCAGTCAAAGTTTATAACGCTACAGTTGAGCTCAATCAAGGCTCTAAATGTTACACGTGATCACTACTTAATAAATTAAAACTTATAAATTATCAGGAGGCGTTTTCTTAAAATAAGAGTGATGGCCATTCCATCTCTAAATTTTAGTACATTTTTTATGAGAAAATGAGCTTCATTAATTTTAAAACCGTGAGCTCATAAGTATCAGTGCGAAATAAATAGTACAAAATCGCTATTGTTGTAGTTTCACTTTTATAAGCTGTTCCATCATAGCGATGAGTTATTCATTAATATCATATTATAGAATATTCTGCAAGTTGCAGCAGAAACAGAGCAAAGTCAGAGCTAACATTACGCTAAGTTTCCGGACTACACACTGTTAAAGATATATTAGCTTTAAATAGTCAGGAATTCAACTATAATTCAAATTCAGGGCGTAACAATGGCATGACAATATATATGTTTTTGGAGATTTCTTAAAATTTTGTGTGAGCACAAAAAAAACAACTAGATATTTCACAATTACATTATGATAAAATGATAAATATAATAATATTTATTTTAAAAGCATCATATGCTAATTGTGTTATATTGCCCCAAATTTCCCTCATTACATGTATTGCCCATGCGGTGGTATTATATTATTTGTATTAGAGATATATTTCTATGATTTAGAAACTTTAACAACAAAAATGCATTCTCTTTAAAACAAAATTGCCATTAATACAACAACATCTGAAGATTCTTAAAGTCATATGTTTATTATATAACAAAAATCGTTACCGGATTTAATTTAAAATCTAAATTTTTCTGCAAAATATAAACTTGATTCTTTCTATTTGTTTTCTTCTAAAATCACTAATTTATTACTTCAATCAAATGAGATTGAAACATTAATCTTTAAACGTCAAACATAATTATTCATTACGGAAATAAATCTGTTTTTATCTTTCGTTTCCACAAAAAAATTGAATTTAATTGCTAGCTCATGTAATTAAATTTTATCTAATAATCATTTAACTCATAACTTAACGACGCCTGTTTTTACTATTTTACAACACTTTGACCCGAGAGGTCAGTTAGGCCATAAACCTAAGAGGCTACATATAGCCACGAGAATGGTTAAAACATTGACCAATTCTGGAAGATGTCTAATCGCATTGCCCTAAGGTCGACCAATCAGTCCGACGAGAGGCATTACAGACCCCAGGCAAAGAAGGCTGCGACCGAAGGTTCTAGAGTGATATTCAGACTTTTACACAACAGAAAATTACTACGGCAGATTTCACGAGAACTTCTAAACTATGGATTTCACAATGACTTTGTGATAAATAGAGATTGTACAACACTTTGGCGCGAGAGGTCAATTAGGCCTTACACCTAAGAGGCTACATATAGCCACGAGAATGGTTAAAAACGTTGACCAATTCTGAAAGATGTCTGATAGCATTGCCCTAAGGTCGGCCAATCAGAACGACGAGAGGCGTTACAGACCCCAGGCAAAGGATGCAGCAACCGAAGATTCCAGAGTGATATTCAGACTTCTATATGACAGAAAATTACTACGACAGATTTCACGAGAACTTCAGCGAGAGATTGTACGATGGTAGAAGAGAAATAAGAGTTGAGCATCAGCAGGAGGTGCTGCATCCCCTGCCGATGACTCATAGAGAAGGGTTCCTTATTGGGGAGGAAAATTGCCTCACTTACGAGGGAGTTTGGCGGAGGGTCTTTAGTCCAACAGAGAAAGAGGGATGACTCACTAAGAAAGGAGGGTCCGAGTGAGGAACTTCGAAAGAGGCCTCGGAGGAATGCCCTTTGACCGGAGGAACTACGAAAGAGCCCTCCAAAGGATCAACTTTGACCAGAGTGCATCGCACAAAGAAGGGAGGAGGCACAATTGCGAAAGTTGACCTTTGACCGGAGTGCATTGCACAGTCTGATAATCTAGAGATGACCTTTGACCGGAAGAACTTTGAGAGGTATCGCACTCGTTGACTGACCTTTGAACGGAGGGAGCTTCTTAGCACACGTTCTTCCTCTGTGCTGCTCGATGACAAACTGATTGAGTCTTGTTCACGATTACACATAATACAATTTTTGAAAATAGTTAAGTATAATACACTACGAGTTTAAATTTGTTTTTAAATACCCAACACTTAAAATGGTCAAATCCTGTTCACGCTCTTATCAGTGGTGACGTAGATAAAGCGCCCTCTGGCGAAAGTTGGTGAGGTGCTACCAACTATTGGCATTTCTTTTTTAAATTTCCAAAATAATTTAATTTTCGACTTGTCCGCTGTGTCAGCCGGCTCACGCTTCATAGAATCTTATCGTCGAACTGTTTGTTCTCTGTGAAAGTAAAAGGGATATATATTACTTTCAGGGTTTTGCTCAGACCATATTGAGTAGTGTTTTTTTAAGGCGGAGCTATATTAGTTACAGAGAATGTATCTAATAAATGGGGTAACCATTAATTTTTCGATAGTTACCAATTGTTTTTCAGAGTGTTTTAAAACACATTTAATATTAAGTTACGAACAGAATATAAAATTGTGCGTGAACAAGATTCAATCATTTTAAGTGTGTACTTAAAAACATGAATGTAATACTGCATTATACTTAGCTATTTTAAAAAATTGTGTTAAGCGAATATGATTTGCCCATTCTAAATGTCTGTGTGTATGCGTGTGTTTGATATATAGCAATGTGATTTTAAGTGTGGATATGTTTAAAAATAAATCTAACAGTATATATCGATGTGGTTTTTATAATAATAATAACGAAATGATTTCGAATGTTTAAAAACAAAAATATAATAGTACACTATTTTTCGGATATCCAGTGAACACAAAAATTGTATTAAGTGGATTTATTTTAGTAAATAGGATTCAACAGTTTTAAGTGTTGTGTACTCAAAAACAAAAATGTAATACTGCAATATACTTAGCTATTTTCAAAAATTGTATTAAGTGAACAAGATTCAACCATTTTAAGTGTTGTGTATTTAAAAACGAAATCTATTAGACAATTATGAAATTCCACTCAATATAAATTGTGCGTGAACAGGATTTGACCATTTTAAGTGTTGGGTATTTAAAACAAATTTAAACTCGTAGTGGATTATACTTAACTATTTTCAAAAATTGTATTATGTGTAGTGAACAAGATTCGACCATTTTCAATTTGTGTGTGTTTATTTAAAAACAAAATGTAATATTAAATTATGAACTGAATATAAAATTGTGTGTGAACAAGATTCAACCATTTTAAATGTCTGTGTGTGTGTATGTGCATTTAACACTACGATTTTTATCATTTACAGAATATGTTTAGCAAGCTTTAAAATAGATTTTACGATTCTAAATACGAACGGAGTGATTAAACTAACATTTTAACGGAATGTAAATATATGCAATACAAATATTTTGATGAGCTTATTTAAAGTTTGAATATATAGACACATTTTATACATTTTAGGAGATGTATGCTACACACAGCACTGAAAATAGTTTCAACAATTGGAACTCACGAACGACGTCTTCACAACTTGCTGTCCAAACTGCAAATGAGTTATAACCACTTATTACTCTATTAAAAATGATATCTTATCTATAATGACGTCACCATTTTCAGCGGTTGCCACTTATTATTTCTTAATGATATATTTTTAATACTATGTCGTCCTAACCACTGATTTGCCATACATAATCTGAATAGTATATGTAATACATGAGTTTAAGGATATAGTGCATTGTGTATGATTTAACCATTTTTAAAGTGATGGGTGTAATTTCAATACCAAAGTTTAGAATTTAACAAGCTATATGGAACCCGAATCAAACAATTTTACAAATATATGTGCACCCCAAAATTTTAGCATTAAGTTCAAAATAAATAAATAAAATAAAAGCCACTGAATATGATTTGACCATTTTTACACTCGACATCGTAATTTTAGTACCATTATAGAATTTAGAAGTGAGTGTACAGTTTCGACTACTTTTACAGGACGCCAACACATTTTAAAATCTATTGAATAGGAATCGACCATATATATCTAGATTTTAACACCCACTATTAAAACCTGAAACGAGTAAGTATTATGTGAGATTTTATCGCACTAACATTTTAAAGTTTTAAAAATGTCCGAAATAGATGTATTCCATGGGTAGACATAAATGGAATGGAGTGTATTTCTTTTCTCGTGAACAGGATTCGACCATTTTAAGTTTTGTGAATTTTAAAACAAAATGTAATAGAAAATTATTCTTAGATATTTTAAAAAATGTGTTAAGTGTAGTGTTCTATACTAAAACCATACTATGTGGTTTTGGTATGCCCATGTTAAGTGGGTTTTGGTATGTCTAAAGCACTCTAAGTGTTTGTAAACATTATTTAACATTCTTTAAAATCTGAAAAATAAAAATAAAGTTTTTCCACATATACCAAACGATAAAATTCAATTTTTTTTTCCGAAATCTGAAAAATAATCAAATCCATGCCAAGTGGTTATGTTAGTTCCAAAAATCTTATAAAGTGACTCCCGCACAATCCATTCATACCAAAGAATACAATAAAGGGCAGATATTTGTAAAATGTGAATTATCGAGACGCCTTTGTACTAACCACTGTTGTACCCCACACAAGCTATTCTCACCAAAGAATACATTACTTGGAAGATATTTAAAAAAAATGCAAACTGTCGCGACCCCGACAAGCTAACCACTTCGTTGATGCACTCAATCTGAAAAGAATAATCTCTCACGAATTTGAAAGAAATTGAATAGCACTTAGCGGTTTTTAAAGGATATACGATCATTAATGTTGAATCTAAATAAATGAGCGACCCTCTGGAGTAACATAACATAAGCTCTAAAACTCCTTTATAGTTTAAAATGATCATATTTTAATGAAATTTAACAAAAATTGCACAGTACTTAGTGTATGCCTATCAAATAAGAGCTACCTTTTTAATGTTACAACAACGTTTAAGAGAGAGCTCATTAAATCACTATATATTTTTAAAACTGTCTTAAAGGAGAATAGAATATCACTTACTGTTTTTATGGTTATTCGATTATTAACATTGAATTTAAAGAAAAGAGTGACTCTCTGAGATAAGTACACTACATTGCAATAACATTAAAAATATGAAAGATATGCAATTAACACCTTAAAAGAAACATGTAATGAGTTTTGATATCTTAATACGAGACATTATTGACAAGCACATTGAAATGTCACGATTTCTCGGCTGTAGGTGCATCATAAAACTAACCTGTTCATAACAAATGCCCACATTTGAATGTATATATTTAGCAACATACACAGACAATGACAGAACTAAACTGAGCAACAAAATTTTCTAATCAGAACTCTACAACAAAATTTTAGACTTATTACAGAATAAATATCAACTTCGTAGATTTTTAAGAAACTAGAGACGAATTTTCACCGATTCTTTGAGATTGAACATAACATTCTTTCATTCTTTTTGAATTTTCATACTTTAGAGGATGGAACATAACTTAGCATTTATTTTTAATGAATTAGGATATTTCAGAATTTTAACATTGATTATAAATTTTATGATTTAAACTCTGTAAAGTGTAAATATCTTTCGTTATGAAACTCACACTGTAGACATTTGATATGATTCGAATAAATCTATTTTTAATTTTTTTTATATTTTATTTTAAAAGCAAGATAAGTAAACCTGCTACACTTAAATGTATAGATACATAACCCATGAACACATAACATTTTTAAATGGAACATGCTAAAAAAAATTAGTTAATGAGCGCAAATAAGGAGTTCAATTTGAAAGATAAAAACCATTTAATGAATCTATTATTCATAAAACACATTAACCATTATCTGTTGTATATTTAAACAAATAAGTTAAAATCATTTCCTTATGGTACATTCATAGTCCTCTGATTTAAACGACTTGAAAAAATTTTGATCATACCAGTAAAAGACTTCTTCACCACGCAACAAAAAAACTTTCTTTGCTATGTTATTAATGTCAAGATTTAGAAGTACTTGTTCAGCCACTCTGTCATACATTTGTAATGGAGTGCTGTAAAGACATTCATGGTAACTTAGATCTTCAATTTGAGCAACACAGCCAACACATTTGAAAAGTTTTCTTACATGACACATGATGTTGTCATAAATACAAGAGATTAATTGTTCGAATGCGAAATTTTGTCACAAATAAGTGATGGTAGAAAGGTTATAGTGTTCTTTATTTTTAATATTTGAGCAGGAAGCAACTCTATAAATATACTTTCTCGAAGTTTTTACTAATGTTGTTAACACAATTCTGTAAAAATGCTATCTGATTTTTATCTAAGGTAATATGACACCGTGTTAGACAAAATTTTGGATAGAAAGGAGTTTTAGAGCTTATGTAATGTTACTCAAGAGGGTCGCTCATTCATTTAGATTCAACATTAATGATCGCATATCCTTTAAAAACCACTAAGTGCTATTCAATTTCACTAAAATTTGTGAGAGTTTATTCTTTTCAGATTGAGTGCATCAATGTAGTTGTTAGCTTGTGGGGGACGCGACTGTTTGCATTTTGTTTTTTTAAATATCTTCCAAGTAATGTATTCTTTTATGAGAATAGCGTGTGTGGAGTACAACAGTGGTTAGTTCAAAGGCGTCTCGACAGTTCAAATTTTAAAAACATCTGCCCTCTATTGTATTTTTTGGTATGAATGGATTATGTGGGAGTCACTTTATAAGGTTTTTGCAACTAACATAACCACTTGGCATGGATTTGATTATTTTTCAGATTTCGGAAAAAGACAATGAATTTTTTCGTTTGCTGTAAGTGGAAAAACTTTATTTTTATTTTTCAGATTTTACGGAATGTTAAATAATGTTTACAAACACATAGAGTGCTTTAGGCATACCAAAACCCACTTAGCATGGGTATACCAAAATCACATAGTATGGTTTTAGTATAGAACACTACACCTAACACTATTTTTAAAATATCTAAGAATAATTTACTATTACATTTTTTTTTAAATTCACAACACTTGAAATGGTCGAATCCAGGTCCCGAGAAGAACAAAATACACTCCATACCATTTATGTCTACCGATGGAATACATCTTTTTCGGACATTTTTAAAACTTTAAAATGTTAGTGCGATAAAATCTCACATTATACTTACTCGTTTCAGGTTTTAATTGTGGGTGTTAAAATCTAGGTACATGTATGGTCGATTCCTATTCAATAGATTTTAAAATGTGTTGGCGTCCTGTAAAATTTGTCGAAACTGTACACTCACTTCTGAATTCTATAATGATACTAAAATTACGATATCGACAGTAAAAATGGTCAAATCATATTCAGTGGCTTTTATTTTATTTATTTATTTTGAACTTAATGCTAAAATTTTGGGGGTGCACATATGTTTGTGAAAATTTTTGATTCGTGTTCCGTATAGACTGTTAAATTCTAAACCTTGGTATTGAACTTACACCCATCACTTTAAAAATGGATAAATCATATAAATGCTGTATATCATTAAAATCATGTATTACATATACTATTCAGATTATGTATGTTAAATCAGTGATTAGGACGACATAGTATTAAAAATATATCGTTAAGAAAGAATAAGTGGCAGCAGCTCAAAATGGTGACGTCATTATAGATAACATCTCATTTTTAATAAAGTAATGAGTGGTTATATCTCATTTGTAGTTTGAACAGCAAGCTGCGAAGAAGTCGCTGGTGAGTTCCAATTTTTGTAACTATTTTCAGTGCTATGTGTAGCATACATCTCCTAAAGATGTATAAAATATGTATATATATTCAAACTTTAAGTAATTTCACCAAAATTTTTGTATTGCACATATATACAATCCGTGAAAATGTTAGTTTAAAACACTCCGTTCATATTTAGAATCATAAAATTTATGTTAAAGCTTGCTAAACATATTCCGTAAATGATAAAAATCGTAGTGTTAAATGCATATACACACACACAGACATTTAAATTGGTTGAATCTTGTTCACACCCCATTTTGTATTCAGTTCGTAATTTAATATTACATTTTGTTTTTAAATTAACACACACACACATTTAAAATGGTCGAATCTTGTTCACGACTCACACATAATACAATTTTTGAAAATAGTTAAGTATGAGTTGCACTATGAGTTTAAATTTGCTTTTAAATACACAACACGTAAAATGGTTAAATCTTGTTCACTTAACACAATTTTTGAAAATAGCTAAGTATATTGCAGTATTACATTTTTGTTTTTAAGTACACAACGCTTAAAATTGTTGAATCCTATTCACTATAATAAATCCACTTAATACATTTTTTGTGTTCACTGGATATCCGTAAAATAGTGTACTATTATATTTTTGTTTTAAAACATTCGAAATCATTTCGTTATTATTATTATAAAAATCATATCGATACATACTGTTAGATTTATTTTTAAACATATCCACACATAAAATCCCATTGCTATATATCAAACACACGCACACACACATATGCAGAAACTTAGATTGGTCAAATCATATTCACTTAACACAATTTTTTAAAATAGCTAAGTATAATGCAGTATTACATTCATGTTTTTAAGTACACACTTAAAATGTTTGAATCCTGTTCCCGCACAATTTTATATTCAGTCCGTAACTTAATATTAAATGTGTTTTAAAACACTCTGAAAAACAATTGGTAACATATCAAAAAATTAATAAGTACCACATTTATTAGATACATTCTCTGTAACAAATATATCTCCCCCCTAAAAAAACACTATTCAATATGTTCTGAGCACAACCCTGAAAATACTCTATCTCCATTTTACTTTCACAGAGAGGCCATAAGATTCTATGAAGCGTGAGCCAGCTGTCACACGGATAAGAAGCCAGTCTTCTAATCAGACAGACCCGGGATCAAACCCCAGCGATGACAATTTGAAAATTAAATTCTTTTGGAAATTTAAAAAAGAAATGCCAATAGGTGGTAGCACCTAACCAACTTTCGCCAGAGGGCGCTTTAACTACGTCACCACTGATAAGAGAGTTCAGTTTGTCATCGAGCAGCACAGAGGAAGGACGTGTGCTGAGAAGCTCCCTCCGGTCAAAGGTCAGTCAACGATTGCGACACCTCTCAAAGTTCCTCCGGTCAAAGGTCATCTCCAGATTATCAGATTGTGTAATGCACTCCGGTCAAAGGTCAACTTTCGCAATTGTGCCTCCTCCCCTCTTTGTGCGATGCAAAGGTGAGCCTTCGGAGGGATCTTTCGAAGTTCCTCCGGTCAAAAGGCATTCCTCCAAGGCCTCTTTCGAAGTTCCTCACTCGGACCCTCCTTTCTTAGTGAGTCATCCCTCTTTCGCAGTTGGACTAAAGACCCTCCGCCAAACTCCCTCCCAAATGAGGCAATTTACCTCCCCAAAGAGGGAAACTTCCTCCTCCATGAGTCATAGGCGGGGGGTGCAGCGCCTCCTGCTAATGCTCAACTCTTATTTCTCTTCTACTACTCACGATGACTTCGAGATAAATATACATTTTTCATAGAGGGATGTAGTAGAGAATTATTCCTCAAATTTTGCAAACAGAGTGTTCCGTAGAGATTCCACAGAAATGTCCAATGTTCTGATACATAGAACGTCAACGGCAGATGTCAGATCAATTAGCAGTACCACATCCTTAGTTGGTATCTGTACAAAATACTTCGATGTAGGGATTGTGCTCAATGTCCAAAGACAGACTTGAAGGTAGGTGTTCCTCAATAATTGTTGACAGTCATAAATGCAATTTAGGCATTTTATTTATCTGACCTCGCATTTTCTCTCTCCGCCGCAATTAATGAATAATTGTTTTAATAAATTTAATAATTAATCTATGTTGTTAATAAATGATTTTATTTTAAAGTTAAAATGGTGCAATTAATTGTAATATTATGCTAATAAATATTCTATTCCGGTACTCTCACGAAAGATGTATATGGTAGGTTAACTCGGCATTTCATGTTACAACGCAATGTAATTCATTAAATTCAATTAACTTCAACTAATGCTTTCGTTTGTGCACCACAAATAATAAAGAAATGGGGCCGTAAAAAAGGACAAACTAGCCGTAATGCCACAAATTTATGCATTCTACTAATACTCGGTAACGTACATTCCACCTCCTACAAACGGATATTCTACTAAAAGGGGATATTCCACCTGCCAAGGATATTCCACTAAAGGGATATTCCCTGCCAACAGATACTCCGCCTGCCAAGTACGGATATTCCACTTGGAGGTTGAGATATTCCACCAGGTATTCCACCATATACCACATATAATCCACCTGTCAAGTGGTTAGCATTGGAAGAAAACCGTTCAATTTCACTACTGTCTATACTACGTCTAGATACGCCCACTATCCCCCCCTTATATTAGGAATATGCAAACTATATCAAACTGAAAACAGCATAAAGTATGCAACAAAAGCCAATCTCCATATGCCAAGAATACAAAGTAGGACTATAAAGTATGTGTCTTATCTCTTATCTAACTTCTTCTCAGATAAAGTAATGTTGAATGCATTGTGTAAAGAATCTTGCTATCCCGACTGGGAATCGAACCACGGATCTTCGTACAGGCCAGACGACGCTCTACCTTTGAGTTACTGGGACGGAGTTTCAAGTACTTATCTTCGGAGCGCACTCTGCTTCTTCATTCTCAAATGCTAGATTGACGTGCAATTGACACAGTCTGACTGACCACCTCCAGTTGCTATTTTAATCACTTCTATTACGTTTCTACGTGGTCAGTATACCAGGGTCCACTGTTTCCTTGCTAGTTGCTTATTTCTATAGAAAACTGTAAAATGTCTGAAAATGGTTTGTTCAGATGCAAGGATTAGTATGTTTTCCAAAATAATATGAAATATTTTCCCTAAAATTCATTTATTTAAAGTTATTAATGTTCTGATTTTAAAAATAAATTACAAAGGGTCTTACGCGTTTTATAAACGATGACAAATTTAAATAATGCCATTCTAAATTTAAATAGAGCCAATTTACTTAAAACATAGAAGAAACCAATCGAATGCAATTATTTTCTCTGATGCGAAGAAGTTAAATTTGGTTTGTTTCAATCATAATCTAGTAAAACTTAAGTGACTATTTAATTCATGATATTGGTTTATAAAGCTAAATGAAAACGCTGCTGGAATTAGATATTTCATATGGTATTAAATATTTAAATGAGAGGTAAGAATATTATTTTCAAAATTTGAGTACAGACAATGAATATATTTAAAAGAAATCTGATGCTAGCAGTACTTGACTTTTGCTGCAGATTCAAAATTATTTTGTAATTTTTTATTTCATTGTGCATTAAATTGGGTTTAATTGCAGAAAATAACATGAATTCTTTTCTGATATTATATCCAATTCATGGGGGGGTCAGTCTTATTCGCGTAGTTGTCAAAATTTACCGGAAAAACAAGCACTTAATTGATATATTTTACCAATTTAGTCATTTATCTCATATTCTCCCTGTTTTTGCTGACCATTTCGCAAAACAGTGTCTGATATACTTTTCCGAATCATATCAAAATTTAATCAACATCATGATTACGATCAGGGGACTTAAATACAGATTTTCGAGATATTTTATTAAATAATTTTTCAACTACAGTGTAAGTCGTCTTCATTTCCTCAAAATTAAAAATTTAACTATCTCGAAAGTGACCATTTTAGAGGAATGAGGTGGATCTTATTATTTTAATTGAGAAAAATTATGTATAAAACAAGCATTTAATTGATGCATTTGAGCATATTTAGTATTTTATTTTAGATCAGATATTGTAGATTTGCGGGCCATTTCGCAATAAAATGCAGATTCTTTTTGTTTCGCACCAAGATATAACCAGCGTCACAGTATCAGTAGTCAGCTAGAGTGGATAAATACGATTTTTGCTGGTTATTTCGCAAAATGAGGTGGTTTTTTTTATCCGAAATCGCGCACACATCTATTCAGCACCAAGGTCACCTACAAGTGACTTACAATTTTCTTTTGAAACTCAGTCCATTAGTTTTTAAATTAGAGTGGATACATGCGTCGCACAGGCCACTGTCAGATAAGCAGACAAACAGACAGACCGACACACACGGAGACGTTACGCTAAATATATTTTTTTTCGTGTTCTAGAATTCCCAAAATGTGTAGATCCGTCGAAAATTCGAATTGCGATTTTCGGCAAGACTTCAATACTTTCCTTATACATTACAATGTATAGCAGGGAAAGTAATAACACGTTATTCACAAATACAAACTTTATTACAGCTAACATTATTCATTCAAAAGAAAGTTTATCAGGATTTGCTACTCTCCCTATATACTTAGTATAATATATAAGGAAAGTACTGTAACTGGGTCGAAAATTTGAAATCAAGTTTCCGACAAAAGAGTACGTTTCAAGCATACCTGAATTCGAATTGAACGTTTTTGTAGTGATGTGTCTCTTTCTGTCTCGCTCTGTGGTGTGTGTGTGTTTCCGTGAGTCTCTAGAGACGATACCTCACGAACGAATTTAGCGTTTAAAATGAATTTTGGTACAAAAATTATAATTAGTGAATGCTGGAATCCTATTGATTTTAAACGGAATCGAATGTTTGGAACATCGCAAAATTTTCGAATATAATTTTTAAAAAAATTAAAAACGAATTAAACAAATTTTAAAACGCTAGTAAAAATCGTTCTCGGAATATTCCACTTTTCAAATATATTTATAAAAAAAACAAATATTAAATATTGTGAAATGTGTTCCCTTTTCATATATAATATTATGCAATAAATTTGTTAATATCATTGTTGTGGATCTAGTTCGTTTCATTCACGAGAAAATATGCTTTGTGTAATAGTTTTGTATTTTGACGCTTAACAATTCATCGACAATCATTTCTGAATAAGAAATTATGTTTTCTCATTTTGACTGTAACAATAGGCGATAAGTTTGATGAACTTGTTGTTAAACAATTTAGCAAATTAGCGGCAACTATGCTATATTTCGCCCTAGATGTATATAAAATATCGTCAAAATTGCAAAAATGATGCTAAGTTAACGAAAATGGCTCACAATTCATGAAGTAATTATAAAAATATCTTAATATATGCACTATGCTTATTGAGGAGGTTATCAATAGGTAATAATCAGAAAAATATGAGTTATCTGGAACTTCAGCGGAATAGTTTTATATTTTTTTTCGGAAAAGCGCCAAATGTAAAATTTAACATTAAATCATTTTTCCGTTGGTGCGTAGACGCCCCTTCACCACGGGGGAATTAGTAGCGAACATTTTGCCGTAGATCTTATGCATACTTTTTTATTGTGAAAGAAGTAAATTCGTTGTATTATATAGGGAAAATCTTGCACTGTTTATATCAGATTTATTTTTCCGAATGTATGTTATATATTTTTTTCAGATTTTCGTGAGATTCAGGAAAGAAAAATCGGCCTTTTTTTACAAAATGGTCCGCAAAATGCCTAAATATCAAAAATGAAAGACTACGTGAGCTCAAATGTATTAATTAGATGCTCGTTTTACTGGAAAATTTTTAACAAGGAAAGTAATAAGACCAACTTTATTAATCTGGGGCTAACCGTTCTTGAGATATTTGAGTATTTTCACATTTTTCATGACGCTTCTAAAAAAAATGTCCAGTTACCAAATAAAAACAAAAACTTAATTAAAAGTGTAAATTCGGTGTTATTTTGTGCAATTAAACTTAATTTAATGAAATATTAAATAAGTAACAAGAAAATAAATTTGAGTCTGCAGGGAAAATCATGTGCAGCCCACATCAGATTTTTTTCACTGTGAAAGAAGTAAACTCATCGCATTATGTAGACAAAGTCAAGTGCTGCCCAGATTTTATTTCTTTTAATTTGTTTACTTTTATTAAACTATAATATAAAACACTATATCTTTCGCAACTTATTACAGATTAAAGATATTTTTGTAATTTATAATTAGCTCTTAGCTGACTGTCAGTTAAAATAATCCTGAATGTTACGTTATAGGCAACGATTGTATTAATTTTACAAATCAACGTTTCCTGGCATTTAAATATTAAAATCGAAATGCCAAATAAGTAATAATACAGCGTAAAATTTCACCAGATTTTTTTTTATATAATATTGTGTATTTCTCATTACCATGTTATTTTCATGAAAGTTATTTTAACGACAAATACGATGCACTGACTATCAAAAAATGTATCATTAGCATTCGGAATCTTTAGATAAGACTAAGCGTTCTACCTCATTAAGTCGCTTCAACTGCTTAATGACTTTTAGATAATGTTTCGTAGATTCGCAAGAATATCTAAAGATAAGTAAAAATTTAATGAAATTTTTTTTAGTTTTTTATATTTGCTTTAAAGAACCTTTCGTAAATTCTTAATATTATTACTTTTAATACATACGTCTTATTTAATAAAAGAATATGTCTGTGTGCGTGTGTGTGCATGTGTGTGTCTGTGTCTGTCTGTCAGTCGGTAATGAAATTTTCGGTACACAGATATTTTAAGATTCGGAAAGATCCACCAGTGTTCCTGGGTGGAATGGGCGAAGTACGTCAGGAGTGTATACTCCTGGTAGGGTCACCCAAGGCGTGAAGGCCGTTCCATTATGACCAGCTAAAGCACTGCTGGCAGAGGCAAAGTCAGACTTCATCCTTTGGTGCCTCGCGGTTCTCGGACCTTTTGAAGCTGCATATTTTGCCCTTTATCATGAAAATCAGCCAGAGCTTTCATTCATAAAACTCGCTGTAATCCCGGCGATTACCCAGTTTTTAATAAAGATTTTACCAGAGAGGAACTGGACATTGCTTTCCATGATATGGATCCTAACAAATCGCCTGGTCTGGATGGGATCCATGGTCATATGCTGGCCAATTTGAGTCAGTTGGGCAAAAATAATCTTCTTGATATTTTTAACACTTCTTGGAATATTGGAGGACTCCCAAGGGAATGGAAGGATGCTCTTATCATCCCCATTAGAAAACAGGAAAAACAGGCTAGTGATCCAAACAGTTTTAGGCCGATCGCCTTGACCAGCATTTCGTGCAAACTCATGGAGAGGATTGTCCTGCGTAGACTTACTTATCATCTTGACCACAATAGTCTTCTACCTGTAGAACACTATGGCTTTAGAAGGGGCCACTGCGCAATGGATCAGGTTTTATATTTTAGTCAAAATGTCAGGGACGCTCAAAATCTTAGGCCTACAAAACACACTGTGGCCGCATTCCTTGACCTGTCTAAGGCCTTCGACAGGGTTTGTAAAAACAAACTCCTTTCCAAACTATATAGCAACTTTAATATCAGGGGGAAACTCTTGCCGTGACTCGCTGATTTTTTAAGGGCCAGGTATATTAAAGTGAAGTTTAAAGACAGTGTTTCTGGAAGATTTAGACTGAGTCAGGGTATTCCCCAGGGCTCTGTGCGTAGCCCTACTCTGTTATCTCTTTTTATTGCTGGTAGAGGCAGGGACCAATACCAATCACTGCATGGGATTATAGGCTGATGATATATTTATTTGGAGCAGCAAATCAAGTATCACTTCTGCCCAGGAAGATATAAATTCTTCCCTTCTTGATTTCGAGAATTTCGCTGCGGAGCACAAGATCGCTTTTAATCCCTCTAAGTCTGTTTTCAGTGTATTTACCACCAACAGATACCTGTATAACCTGGAGCCCGACATCTTTCTACTGGGTAGGAGACTAAATTGTGAAAAACATCCCAAGTATTTGGGGGTTCATTTTGGACCTGGAGATACTTGGCCGTCCTCATATAGCCAATTTGATTTTGAAAGGTAAACAGAGACTCAGCATTTTGAAATATATTTCTGGTTGAGATTGGGGTGCGGATGCGTGAACCATGAGAAACACATACACTGCTCTTATTCTACCGATCCTGGAGTATGGTGACCAGGTCTATCAGGCTGCCTCTGTCAGCAATCAAGATAAACTGGAAAGGGTTCAACTTTCTGCTGCCAGAGCTATTGCTGGACTCCGCAATAACTGTCCGAGAGAGACATTGTATTGTATGAAGCTGACCTCCAACCCCTCAGGCTTCGGAGTAGGTTTCTCCTGGCCAAATATTTTGCAAAGCTCATCAGTTATGGAGATCAGCACAGAACTTCTAGTTATGTGCGTGGCTGGAGCAATAACCGTCGTCTTAAGAGAGAAAATCCGCTTAGCCGCGCTGAAAGTGAGGGTTGGCAGCAAAGCGAAGTTGAGTATGTCTCTCTGGCCTGCTGTGTGGAGGTTACTGCATCGTTTCGTGATCGGGTCTTTTTCAGGACATAACTCTGCTCATACACTAACAAAGGCACGCAGCATCCAGATTACCTTAAACAGCTCGCTTTGGAAACTATTTCTAAAATTCCCGGTGAAGCGTTGCAGATTTATACTGATGGAAGTAGGGGTGATGGCGCCATTTCTGGTAGCGGGGTCTACATCAGCAGGGGAATGGCATTAGAACATGTAGGAGAAACCCCAACTGATGCTCAGTGTCTCGGGAGGAACTCATAGCCATTGAGAAGGCCTTGAGTTATTGTGCCCAAGAGAGAGTTCATACAGACATCTGGATTCTGAGCGATAGCCGTAGTTCTATTCAGCACCTGGCTGAGTGGTGGAGACATGGTGACGGAACGACAGTGAATATTGTTCAGCATTTGGGTTACTTGTGTGCCTAGAATAGGATATGCTTTTAATGGATACCTTCTCACGTAGACACTTACGTTAATGAGGTTGCGGATGGTCTGACCAAGGAGGGCAGCCTTAGGACTTCTATTGACAGTGGCTGTCTTTCTTTCTGGGAACTTGCCTCTCGTGTCAAACTTGAAATTAACTCCACTTGGAGAAAGGCCCCCGTGCATGAGTGGTATGATTGTAGCCGTCCTGGTGCTGCTTTGACTGGGGCGGGCAGTAGGGGTGAACAGACGGCTCTGGCTAGACACCGCAGCGGCCATCTTCGTGCACTTCAGCATGTGTTGGGTTCTAAGGTATATCTCCTTTGCCCGAAGTGCAACTTGACTCAAGCCTCTCCTGCCCATACTTTGACATGTATTGGATGCCAGAGGAGTCAGCTGTACTCCAGTCCTGGAGTGGTTCTTCATCTTCTGAAGACTCACGGGTTCGTGGACTTGATCTGATGTTGCTGTCGGTCGAGTTGGATAAGAAACAACAAAATATATGTCAATGTTTTAGAAGATTATTATACCTAATTTAATCGTTACAAAAATTGACTGAATATCCGAATCTCTTGAACTCCGTCCATACAATACATTGTTTTGAATATCCTCACCATCTTGGAGCAAAACTGTCTGCTGAAAACCGCCATTTTTTCCTGATTTTGCTCAAACGGACATCAGAATATTTTAATCTTTTCTTCTAAACCCGGTAGAAAACTATACTTATTTGTGTTTTACATAGTTTTATTTGCAAAGTGTTTAATTTACCAGAAATATCTACACTGTTAAAACGCTTCAAGTAATAAATATTAATACCCTTATATTTTAGTAGTATATATGCACATATAATTCTTAGCATGTTGACCTTTACATTTCAGCGTAAAGTTCACTATTTCTATATCAAAACGACATAACAACTGAAAATTTCACACCTTCCTGTTGTTATTGTTGAGATCCAGACCGTCCGACCTACTTGAAAGGTGTAAGGTAACAGTTTGGACGGCTGGGAAGTCCACACCTTCCTCTAAATATCTTGTCCTTTAAGGGGTGTATCCCGTTGCCCCTTCTAAACAGGGCTCTATTAGAGCCCTGCCTTCTAAAACCAATGCCAAGAGCAGGACCAAACAGGGATTAAACTTTTTACAATAGGAGTGCCCTAACATTTAAACGGTAACAACACATAAGTTTCCTCTCGTCCAGATAAAGCGTGGAGGAAACACTGTCACGGATGTCGTACCAGCCAAGGTTTACTAACATAAGATTGGGTACTCAGACAGGTAACCCGTGAAAAGTTGTAAAACGTGACGGCATGGGAATTAAGTGTCGTCATTCATGATGCCAAAGTCTAGAGTAAACTTTGAGAAGAGTTGCCAAACACACGCAATATTGCAGTTAAAAATATTTTGTCAATTTTGAAGTGGCAATATCCAGGCTTAAACAACTTGCGCAACATTGCGTTGTGTACACAGGATCCGTAATGTCCAAGGTAATTTATTGATGTTGTTGGATTAATATAACAGTCACAGTTAACAAATTAGGTCCCTCTTGAGAGGCCAAGAGCAAAATGCGCGCGTTCTTAATCCCAATGTCGTCATATGCGCCATGCTAGGTAAAAATATTTAAGTCAGGCATGCTACGGGATGAAACCCCTCTGATACCATTACCGCTCTTTGAGGGTAGATTTACAGTGGTGCAACTATTGTACAGCAGTAGTCAAAAGGTTAAGTAGTGCTTTCAAAAATGAAATGTTCATATTTTGGCATGTGTTCAAAACATTTGAAAATAATGAAAAATAATAAAATATTTTAAAGTATTTACAGAAAATCAGACCAATAACACCCAAAATTTTGATTTATTTTTAAATCAACGGATATATATTTAAGTACATAGTATCCAGACACCGAAGCTCTTATCGACAACGTTCACATACATTTGTCTTGCCAGTGACGGAACAGGCGATTCATGGGCCATGGAGTAAACATTCAAAATTACAATTTCGCAAATTTTATACATTTAGTGAAATACAGTTATTTGGAGCTGTAGACATTGTGTATGTAAATATGTAATATCTACAAAAATAATGTAAATAGGTTAAAAATGACTCGATTTAAGAATTTAAATTTATTATGTGAACACGTTGCATGGATTGCATGTGCCAACGCAGAGGGCCAGAAGCGGAACATGAGAGAACCGTGAGGCACAACGATTTGAGATAAGAGCTGTGTTATGTGTTGCATGTAGATGGCCCTTCCATCGATTTTTATCATTAGCAATCGCATCTAAATAATACCTGGTTTCAGAGGTTACCACTAGAAATGTAACAGCTAAAAAACTGATCGCTAGCTACAGGCACTGAAACTTGTAAATGCTTAAAAATTATAGTATTTTCATAATATATATTAAGCATTCATCTATAATTTCATCCAAATTTAAGAAAATACAGCAACGTTTTTAGCATAATAATTCCAAGAAGCATATTCGTATTAAAACTTACTCTGAGAGTGCGTTTTCATAATACAATGTTTAAATTTTGTCTCGTTGCAAAACTTACTCAAAACATACATTTTATACTTTATGAAGATGTGTGTGTGTGTGTTTGGGCAGTCTGTAGCAAAAAATATAAGTGTCAAGTGGTCATGAAATTTAGCACACATGTATTTCACCCGGAAAGGTGCATCTTGGCGTTTTCTTTTTTAAATTCGAATTGTATTTTAATTTGTTTATCTTTTGCACGATTTAGGCCAGTTTTGAGCAATATTTACACACATAACTGCCGGTTCTTCCCGGCCGTCCAACTAGTTACTCTAAGTCCTCTGGACGAGTCGGACGGTCTGGGTCTTCCACACATAACTGCCGCCGGGCCAACGGCCGTACCGTGCTGAAAACACCGGTTCTCGTTAGATCACCGAAGTGAAGCAGCATCGGGCGCGGTTAGTACTTGGTGGGTGACCACCTCGGAACGCCGCGTGCTGTTGGCCATCTCGGGTGCGGTATCCCCGTGGTTTGCGCGCTAGATTTGCACGCTGCCACAAATGCCGCCGTGTTCATGCGGAGTACGATCACGTTAAACATGTGGGTCCGAAAGTCCTTCCGAGAGGTTGGTGGTAGGGGAAGGAGGGTACGGTCCCTGTGGATGCCTCCCCCACTGGGTTCCGGTCTAAATTGGGTGGCACTTCCCGATCGTCCAAACTGTTACCTTTCCCCTTTCTGGTAGGTCGGACGGTCTGGGTTTCAACAACAACAACAACACATAACATCCTTTGAGACCAAAAATATTATCACATGCTTTTTGTCTTGATACCATCTTAAAGAATGAAAAATTATCTTTCAAACAAACTTTGAATTGTTGAATTGAATCTATGGGATTAATAGGCGAATTTTCGTGATTTTTAAAATAATATATGATTTTAAAAACATCCTCGACAATTATATCGCGGTAGCAGTAGTTATCGGAAGTTTGAATAACGATCCGGAGTTTAAAATTTGACATAATCTCCTTTAAATATTACAGACTGCTCCAAAACAATACAAAATATTTTCTGAACCTATGCTTTCATCAATTATAAATATTTGTAACGAGCGACATGTTAAAATGCTCAATGATCAGACAATTTTTCTCTACGTTTCAGAGATTGGTCATGCGCTTAAGGCCACAGAAGACTCCTTTACTCTCCTAGAGGAAGTATTTCCCTTTGAATCTTTTTTTTTCTGCTCTGGATAGAAACCATTTTAATGGAAGAGAACAGAAGATAAATTATTGATGGGGTCGTTGCACGATTGGTAAACAATTGAATTGTACGCAATTTTCACTTTATTTATATGAATAGAAATATGATTTTGTTGTTGTTTTATATTAATAAATTCAATTTACCCATGCTTTAACTCCCGGGAAACGGCGGATATTACTAGTTGTTAAATAAGAAGCATATATATATATGCAATATATCGGATAAAAAGAATTAAAGTTCATAAAGCAATTATTTATCATAATAACGTCAAGTTAAAGTATAACGATAACTTTGTGACATCTACTTTGAAACCAAAATGTGATGTGCCATTTGAATATACGCTGCACATATTTGTTAACTGGAAGAAATGCAGCATGGTTCTTTTGGAGTTATCGACAAAGATAAATCGTTTTCTTGTTTAATATTTCTTGACGTTTTCACAGATTGTTGTATCTTGACGCACGTCTCAATATAACATCGATTTTCAATAACCATGTAACATATTTTTATCGAAACAGAATAAGTTGCTTATTATTTTTTTTATATCTGAACTTCATGGACATTTTCTACCTATTTATTTTCGGACAGTAAAACTACTATTTTCTACGAAACTGTTTTCAGGTATATATTTCTCTAGGAAATTTCTTTTTTCGAAAGACGGAAGATAAAAATGTATAGTTATGTCTGGAAATGATATTCATTCGATGATATAATGATGTAATATACAGCACCAATTAACCTTATTAAAAATAGCAGAAACAATTTACTACCAAATAGATTGATGTACTCACTTGGCTTTAAGGAATTTGTAAAATTTAATTGGAGTTAAAAATGTATTTAGAATAAGAAATTATTTAATTGACAAATTCGATCCATTGAAAAAAATCAAATATCAGAATAATATAAAATTTACAAACTATTCATAACATTGGAATATTTTAAATACATTTTAGAGTTATTAAAATCTTGAAATTAATATAGCACATAATATTGTTTTGTTCTCTAGGTCTTTTTACAGCACAGCAATGATGGTTGTGGTGCGTTGCGACAAAAACGTGGCTGTAAAGTCGCGCGATGTACAGGATTGCACATTAGCGATTAAAACGTTAACAAAGTTTAGTCGAACTAACAGCCCTTGTTGAGCTGCCATTGAGTCAACATGGAAACCAGTGTTTTACAACTACTGTGTTTGTCTGTGTCAAGTATGCTATGAAAACTTCAATTTATCTGTGCTCTTGAAGGAAAAAATCTGCATATGACACTCTAAATTGAAAAAAGCATTTCTTAAATTGAAACCATCGGTCTACGGTGAGTCGTTCAAGATATATTTAGTTGCGCAATTTTTGAAACGATCTGCGTAACTACGCTATAAATTAAAAAATGAAATTTAACTACACTAAACTTTTTATCACTTCAATTCAGATTACGTCAAATATTACGCAATTTGAAAATTAAATCTTATTTATCTGGTTTGCTTTTTTGTTAGTAAGAGAAAATTTTTAAATAGTGAAGGATTTATTGACAGCAGCAGATAATACCATTTCAAATATCGAGCTGTTGGGCAATAATCAGTCCAAATAAAGCTGTAAAATAATCTGAACTTTAAGAAAGTTTTGGCGTTTTGTGTCCTGTTTCTCTTAGTTAATCATTGCATATGTCAGCGTCAGCAGTTTTCATTTTGAAGAGCTTTTAATCTGGCATCAAACGAAACATACGGAAGACATGTTTTCCTATTTTCAATACTTTAAAATATAGATCATGCCTTCTAACAATTTTTTAGTCTTTCAGGTTGTTTATACCATTTTTATAGAAATTTTTGCATTTGGCTTTGTTCATCTTTTACTACGTTACCCTACAATATATTGTATGGGAAAGTGGGGCACATTGAAACACATTTAGTTAGTATTTTTTATAAATATTTTTAATTCTATCTTAACTAAACACTTACATCTTATACATTAACCATGCCCGCATGAAATAAAAGTATAATCAACCTAAATGGCATATATGTCATTAATAAACTTTTCTTTTCATAAACTTTCCTATGTCCTAAGGTTCTCTACCCTGTGGGACATCTTAGCGCATTGTTTTTAATATGTAAAACAAGATGGCAGAAAGAAATTTGTTATAAGCAG
The DNA here is from genome assembly GCA_951213105.1 of Amaurobius ferox. Lineage (NCBI taxonomy): Eukaryota > Metazoa > Arthropoda > Arachnida > Araneae > Amaurobiidae > Amaurobius > Amaurobius ferox. Next base: position 112,368,898 of record OX578149.1, on the reverse strand, counting down.
CAATTTTTGCAAAGTTCCTTGGGAAAAGGGCAATTTCAGTCCTACCACGTGGTCCACACTCCCTGCTGGCGGGTGCATAATAAGCTCAAAACAAATCACAGATGTTTGTACCTGCTATGAAAGTGTCTCCTATATTTAGGGGGGAGCCCCTGATAGGCTGATTTTATATTTTATAAATATTATTTTCACAATTTTGTATGGCTAGAGCTAAATTGTAAACGAATTTTATACGTATTACATGGAAGGACTGAAATAGTTATTTCCCATAAAAAATCGCGAAAGTTGTGGCTTATAGCATGTTTCTTGCTGCCTCTACATGTATCAATTTTCCATGTTAAGTCCACAATAAATGAGAAACAGTACCATGTATGCTGGTATCTTAAATGGGTATGTTGAATTTTATGAACTGTGTCTTCGCAATTTTGTGTAGCCTGATTCACATTGTGAACGAATTTTGTGCGGTCTACTTTGAAGAACTGAAATTATCCGTTTCCATGCAATTTTACAAAAATTGTAAATTACATCAAGTTTTATGATGCTAATGCGGATATCTGTTATTCCATTCTGACGAGGGTATATTAAGTGCAAACAGATCCATAGATGCTAGTATCTGAAATGAAAGTATTTTCCATATTTTTTTATTACTTATTTGCAAAATCACATATATTTACATAGTTTATTAGTAATAAAATTATGTTGAAGCGAAACCGCACAGTACAAAACGAAATTATTTGGCATTGTTTCGACATAAAATCTGAAAAGATATAATTTGGGTCCATGGTCTGTCAAGTCTTTATACTAAATGTGAGCATCAGGAATGGTAAACTTTAACAACATTTCAATTTTCTGTAATAAAGTATTATTTAAATGTTTTTATACACATATTTAGAAAGGTTTTTAAATTATTCTGATGATTTAATTCAGTAGATTTGTCTTTAAAATATTTTGCCGCAAGAAAAACAATTTAATTATTTCATGCCAAAGAAGAAAAAATAACATAAGATAATATTTCTAAATTGCCTTTATTATATGTCAAGGAAACTTTCTGTAGTTTGAATGAAAATTAATTTGTCTACGTTGTTTTTGCGATTTGGGATTATTTATCAAACTATAAATATGTCATACTTTAAAATTGAATTTTCATTTTAATAAGAAAGATATCACATGACACTTTAAATGTCACATTCTTGTCTTTATAAATCAATAAACTAATTTAATACATATCAAAAATATTTCAACAAATACGTTGCATTTCATATTACTAAATTATTATTTTGTTAAATGGAGCATTGTGAAAATAAATGTCTTCGAACATCAAAAGTAACTCCATTGTCTATATGATTATGGTTTATAGTTTTATGTTAGCAGACACTTTCAAATCTAAATTTTAATTAAATTGTGCACTTGCATACTGAAGGCTGATTTGCTATTAAGAGAGTGAGTCAAAGTATAGTTTGTATATGTGGTGTTACAAAAGATAAAAAAACACATTATACGCATGATTAGGAATAACCCCCGCAATAACCCACCATTACCCCTTTGTAGGAGTTCTTAAATATATTAATTAATTCAAAACACTATGCAATAAAATCCACATTTTAACTTTTAAATAAATAGTGTTTATTCACACATATATTATTTTTATAAGTAAAATTACCTTAATTTTAATAAACGCTTCAGGAGGAGAAAATCACCGTGTGAGACCAGGTCGTTAGAATCTTATTCCAAAGTTTAAAAATTGACCTAATGTATATGACGACGGGCACACACCTCTGCATTTCGGGTTTGTATCTCAGCATGACTGTGATTGCCACCTTTACCGATTTTTGTTCTGGCATTTGCAGTCAGACTTAGTATTTTTATCACATGTTCACTAACGTTGAAAAATAACACCTTCTCGCTCTTACAACAACACTGCTAGAATTTCATGACAGCTCTCCTCGCTTCTAAATAATACTTTTTTTCTATTCATTGAATTATCTCCTTGTTGCCACATCATTTTGTCTGAGGTCAAGATACGCCCTCCTTGCTCTCATTGGTTACTACTCAGTGCGATGTCGCATAATTGCATAATTGGATCCTTTAGTTTCGAATGAAGCTTGGTTTAAGTCTTGAACTTAGGAGATCTTTGTCCCAACCACACCTGTAATATGTGTGATGTGAATTTATTAGTATCATGACTTTCAGGACCAAGCCTGTCATAAAACGGTGCCTGAAGTCTGTGCTTTGTTTTTATGTAAACATCATACTGCATAATTGCCTCCTAGTTTCACAGTATAGTTTATAACAAACATCATGATACAGTAAATAACTTTACACAATAAAATGAGATGTTTAGCTTTCTATCTCTGAGCGTGTATATGTCGCCAGTAGCGAAAAATGTAAATTTTGGTCCGCCACAAAATTCGGTACTGCGTTAGCTAAACTCCCGGTCAAAAGACCTTGCCAAGTTTTCTTTTAATTTGAATTCGACTTTAGTTATTTTATGTTGAAGCATGATTTTTAGCGAATTTCACACAAATCGCTTCCTCAGCTGTCGACAATATTATAGCAGAGTTTTCATCTTGACACCGTCGGAAGAATAGAAAAGCCTTCTTTTAACGATTATTGCACTAGATCTGTATAACAATTAAATGACATACACTGCTGACCAATTGCTAAGTACGGATGACACTATCACCCATAGCAACCATAAAATGAAAGTGGGCAAAATGGGCAAAATTATAATAAGTGCGGGATACAGAAAAGGTGTGCCTATGCAAATTTTTCATTTCTATGCCTGTTAGTCATGTGAAAGAGCTGATAAAAGATTTAAAGGATTTGATACGTATGACCAGTCTGTGTTCCAAGTGAAAGTTTTACGGGAAAGATTATTTGACAAACTTGAAATTCTCTGTATTTCTTCCCGATATCACTTAAATGATTTTACGCGTGGCCGTATTATTAGAAAGATGGACGAAGGGCGAAAAATAGCAGATGTTGCCAGGGAATACGATATCGCCCACAGTAATGTTAACTGGTATGGCAAGCATTTAAAACAACTGGGATGTGTAGCAAGCGTCACGGGGATTTCGTGTCAGAAGTACGACGCCTGCAGGAGTAAGGCATCTGTTCTATCGGAAAAAAGTGACCGTCGCATAACAGCTCAGCAGGTGGCAAATCAGTTTCTTGCTACCACAGGACAGCGGATCTCCCGAAAAACTGTAGCCAGACGTTTGGGAGAAGGAGGACTCCATGCCCCAGACCTGTTGTGTGTGTCCCATTGTCAAGACTGCACCGTACCACCCGTGTGCAATGGTGTCGCAAGCATCGCAATTGGACTGAACAGGACTGGGCTTGCTCAGATGAGAGTGGGTTAAGTCTGTCATCTGATTGTAGACGCCAACTGATTTGGCGTGAGAGTGGTACTGCAGAAAATATCCAGGAAAGGGACGGATATCCGACATGCAGTCTCATGGTGTGTTCTGGCTTTTTACCAATGGCCTCACGCCTTTACATGTAGTCGCAACTGGGACTATGACCGGCCAACGATACATTGATGAAGTTCTACTGCCTCATATTCGCCTTTTCCGTGGGGCTGTCGGCGATAAATTTGTTTTCATGGACGACAACGCACATAGTGATCGACCACTCGCTGTTCAGGATTGTCTAGTCATCTAAGGTATTCAATGTTTCGTATGGTCAGCATGTTCTCCAGATCTAAACCCTATTGAAAATGTTTGGGATACTTTGGGGAGGCGGCTTGCTGCTGGAAAATATCCTCCAAACAACAAGAATATCATCCGTGCACTGACAGAGAAGTGGCATAACTTGCCTCAACAGCTGCTGGATAATATTGTGCAAAGCATGACGCGACGTGTGGAATGTTGCATCGCACTCCACAGTAGACATATCAAGTACTGACACATTTCTCATTATATCTGCTTTCGTTCACATGCATTTTTCCATTTCTCCGTACTCAGCATCAAATGAACACTTTTTTTTCCTTTCAGATGTTTCAAAACATTTTGTATTTTCCAGAACAATAAATGATCTTTATTCTAATGTCCGAACAGTGTGGTAACAACATTTTATTATGATGAGCCACCCCGGATTAATGTTGAGCTATATTACAATTTGTGATCCGTCCTTAGCAATTGTCCGGCAGTGTATATTTATTTATTTTTAAATACATCAAAATATACATATTTTAAATTATCTTATTTCTTTTTTACTGCATCCGAAAATAAAAGCGTATAACAATCTATAATTTGGCGTTATATGTACGCAGTACATAAAATATTTTTAGTTTATTTCATATATATGATATTGAATCTTGATCGACTTATCAGTTTTGATATTGGTTTTATTAAATAAATTATAAAGCTGTGAGCTTAAATTAGATTTACACGATGTTACCGACTATTTAAATATGACTTAATATTAGGAACAAACTCTTATTTGTTTTTATAATTATTGAAATTATATGATGGTAATAAACAGTCTAGAAAAAATAAATGCATTTTAAGTCATTGAATAGTAAAAATACTGATTAATTATCTATATTAGTTAATTATCTATAAAAGTTTTTTTAAATTTTTCATTAAATGCATACATGTAAATAGAACGTATTGTGGACTGGGCCACCTATGAATATGAATCAATAAAATGTCAGTAATGTCTGTGAATGTAGACAGGATATCTATCCAACGAATTGGGGAGATTGAATGAAACTCAATACGATTTACTTTAATGGTTAAACTTAGAGACCTATTGATATTCGAAGAGCGAGCGTCATTATAGGGTCTCAGTTTTTAAATAATTCTTTCGAAAACTGCAAAAAAACTATAAAAATATGTTACTATAAGTCCTATTTTATGGAATTTTCTATGTAAAAGTAATAGCATACATAAGGCACTAAGAGAGATTCTGGAAATAGTTCAAAATTTTAACTACACTATTAAAAAGCAATTATTCCATTTACTAATTTTAAACGATGGAATTCTTTTTGAGAATTTTTAAGCGAACTATATAGTAGACTCCATGTTTTAAGTCACAAGCCCGTTTGCTCTCAAAATATAAAACATTTGCACTTTCTCACGTAGAGTAAGTATATCTACCAAGAAAACTGGGATTCCTAAAATAATAGTCTCTAAGTATCTGATTCGTAAAATGAAAACCTGATATTGTTTAATAATATTAATTTATAAAGACATAATCTATTTTTTTATATTTTAGTAATGTGTAAGTTTGTTAATAAAAGTAAGTAATGTATAAGCAAAGAACGGGGCTTTGCATATAATCAGTAATAAATTAGATTGTAATGTAAAATGCAGCGCAATCCAGAATGTGTAATGCTTTCCACACATTTTTCTACTGTGCGCAGAAATGTTATACATCTGAAAGAAAGTACTCAACTGATCATTCAACACCATCTGTAGAACGCAGTTTCGAGGCCAGGCGCGACATGTTGGCCATTTTTGGTGATATATTTAACCATTTTTGGAGACTTTAGTCATTTTGCCATAAATCTAGGTTTTTGCCATAAATCTTATTTTGCTATAAATATTTTGCCATAAATCGAAGGTTTAGCCTATTTCCAGAACTTTATTTGTGTCAAAACTGATACTTTTGATTCGTTAAACAAAATATTAATATTATAAATTTATTTATTAAATGAAGTTACAATTTTTTATATTTATATTTAGATAAATCTTACATAATAAAAGCAGATGTATGTCTGTGTCACCTCAAGCGGAAACGCTGAAATTCTAACAACTTCGAAATTTGGTGCATTGTTAACTGAGCTCCCCTTACAACATACATCGGTGAGATATTTTTTCAATTAAAAAAATTAAATTTGAAGAATTAAGTCCATTTTAAGCCATTTCGTTGAATTTATTTATCTATCGCAGCTGCAAATGATATTCTGTGGTCGTGTTAAATACAAACGAACATAGAAAGCCAAAAAAAGTTAAAATATCGTAGATGGTTCACGAACGAGATTTTAAGTTCGGTTTTCTTTGCAATTTTCTAAATTCGTGAATTTCAAAGCTAAATATTCATGATTTGGAACATATAATTATTTCAATATTATATGTTCTCCAAAAATTTGACTAAAAATCAGATAAAAACTCGCTTAGATAGCAAACAATTATTTTAATGAATTTATCTTCTGATGGTGAGGAACATTTTACTTTTTTGCGATATCAAATGTTTTCATTTACTTGTGTTTATTTTATGCAAATCAAAATTTTAAATTTCTGAATTTAAAAAATAAAAATGTTTGTGTAGACCTGCTAATTATCGACGAACCAGATGTTTGTTCTTATTCGTATCGAAATGCTGGATGCGCGCTTATATATAATTTACTAAATGAATTCTTTTAGGGCGTAGTATACGGGGATATTACGCCTGCGTTGTGTAATTGGTATGGTTGCACATGAAAAAGATACAGCACCAAGGGGGAGGGACATCCCGGTCATGACTAACTTCATTTTTTAGCATTTTCCAACATAATTGAAAAGTGTTTAGACTTTGTTGATTTTGTCGGTCTGCCTGTCCGTTCGCACGATAACTGTAGCGAAAAGGATATATAAAAATAAAAATAAAAGTTGTCGATGCTTGAGAATTTATCTATAACTTAAAATTATCATGATATCTGCAAAAGAGCTCGCTACAGCCGCATACGTTTTGCTGTCTAGCTTTACATACTCATTGACTCATACCCATTGTGTGTGAAAGAAAATCGGGAGAAGATCAAGTATTCTTGCAAGATTATTCTGAATAGAACTTTTTTTTAATGAAAAGGGATATTTTATATGCGTTTTAACCATTTCCAACGCGGTTGAAAGTGTTTTTGACTTTGGCCATTCTATCTGCCTGTCAATCTGTCCGTTCGCACAATAACTGCCGTAGAAATGAGAATGAAAATAAATTTTGGTGTGTATTTAGTATGAAATTTTAGTAGCATTTTTAAGTGAAGTTAAAATTTGCAAATTTTGATTGAAAATGTTGCAAAGACATATAGTGATCTAATGAGCATGCGCAGGAATTCAGTGTGATTCAATGCATTGGACAAATTAAGTGTGAAGAAACCAAAAACTTAACACTAGATAAGATCATAGCCTCATGACATTAAAAAAACTAAAATATAAAACTCTGTGAAGCAAGGTGAAGCCACCACTGCCATAGTTTCACTTGCACATAGTTATACTCTTATATCGTATTATGCTGTAAACCTATGTGCACTGAATATTGAAATCCAAGCCCTTCTGAAATTAGCATTTCTGAAATCCAAGCCTTTCTGAACAGCATATGCATGTTGCGTTTTATTAACACTTTCCAACATGATTGGAAGTGTTTATGTCCTTGTTCATTCAGTTTGCCTGTCTGTTTATTCGTTTGCACGATAATTGCCGTAAAAATGACTTTATCAAAATGAAAATTTAGTATGTTGTTGAGACGGTCTGTGGGACATATGTAAATGTGAATGAATAATGTCACCCAATTAGGTTTGGATTGAACCTGGGTTGAAAAAGTGAAATACATTGCACCGTATGGGACCTTATTTTTCAAACATTTTTTAAGCAAAGTTAAATTTCAAAAAGTGTTTCGAAAATTTTAGGAATTGTTGTACCATCGCTTAAACTATATATAAAAAATTTTCAGCGAAATGTGTTTGGTAGTTATTTAAATAAAAATTAAAATAATAATTACACCTATATTATACGAAGAGATCATGTGACCCGCTACACAATTAAATATGGCACCCATCTTTATTCCCCAGCGTAAAAATGATGATTTTTGAAGTTTTTTTAAATTTATATTAGTGTTTCATCCGTCCTAAAACTGCTTTCTTTTTGGGCATGTTCTGTGCATCCTCATCCTGTGACAACCCAATTACAATTTTTTTTAGTTTAAATGATCATGAAACTTTGATTACTTTTACAACGGAGCCGAATTTTAATGGATGCAGAATGTAAACAAGTCATTGTAAGGTGAGTTGTATAAGCATTGCTGAATTATTTTCACGCAAAATTATTTAGCTCTGGAGGCTGGAATAAAACTGATATGAATGAAATATTCATTACTTTTACAGAGAGAGCCAGACGATTTATTATTTCGATGAATTATATTTCGATTTCATTTGAATAAAGTTCATTTTTTGGATGAATTTTTAAGTTTTTAAGTATAATAATATATTGTAGTACTGTGATATTTTAAAATATCACCGCTGAATGTATCACATTTTAGAGATGTTTATATACAATTATATTTCAGTTGGAAAGTGTTTCATAATCAATTCTTTATGCATAATTGATCTTTCTTGTTTTTATTCTGGCTCTGCGCAAGGTAGCAGAAAACTCTCGAATTTTGTTCCGGTGCTGTCTGAATATACCGATAATCTATTTGGACGTCATTGAAGAAGGTGTGAACAGCACACATTACAATTAAAACTCTCTGCGCAGGTTGATTAAGTCTTAATATCGCCACTTCAAACTTAACAATCAATTTTTAATTGTAATAATGGGAAAATTTTCGGTGTTTCGGCAACTATTTTCAAAATCCGTTTCGTCGCGAATGACGAAATGTTATGCTCGCCGACGTCATAACTTTTTGATTGGTCTCCGGTTCATAGCTCAGTCTCATATTAAAGAATCTTGTGCAGCAAAGCAACGCCATTATATTAATTCAAAACAGGTAATTTGGAAATTGATTGGTGTTATCTACATTTGAAATATTTAAGCAGCAAGTACTTACCTTAATTTCGGGTAAAGTTATATTATTCATTATAATATTTTATAAATATTTCTGGAACAAAAGTTTTAGAATAGTCACTGTATAACAATATTATGTCTTATTTTTACTCCTGGAAAAATATTAATCTCTTCGACAGGAAGATCTACTTTATAATAGAACTCTAATGTCAATTTAAATTACTGTAGCGGTCAGGGCAATTATACTAGAATTTAGTTATACTTAGTATGTTACTCATTCCCTTTTCAAGAGGCACGCAGGAAGTATAATAATTCTTAATAGTGTTTAAATCTGGACCAAAATTAAATATATAGTATTTAAAATTTAATGTAATTTTCATCTTTATGTCTTATTTTTGAAATTATAAATAAATTTGAACTACTCTAAAGTTAGAAACTATAAGATATTATTGTTATAACACCGTAAAACAATTGCTAACATCTAGCATTACTTGAATATTACACTTTATTTATATATTGTACTGATTGGTTTACAAAGGGGTAACAACATTAGTGTAACATTTGATAGTTTAAAGGCAGAAACGCCCATAACAATGCTACAACAATAAATAAGCCTCGCCCATTTTTTTTTAATCGGAGCCTTGCTTTGAGTATTTTCTTTATATTTAAGTAGTTATTAAGTGCTATGAATAATGGCTGGATGTAAAATTTCATAAATTTCGATGAAAGGGGGGGGGGAAATCATTATGAAAATGCCGGCCAAGAGAAACTAAAATAAATGCGTTTTAACAGACATTATAAACTCTATTCTTCCAAAGCCCTAAAGTTATGAAACTCGTCGTTGTCTCTGATGAAGTAATATAAAATATTGTCAAATGATATGAGAGAAATTGAAAATCAATAGAAAATTTGAGCTTTGGACAATTCGTCTGATTTGAAGACTGAAGATCACATAAATTTTCGTCAGAAACTGATTAAAATTGTAGTTATATTTACAGGCTTTCTCAATATTTACAGAAATATTTGATAAATAATAATGTATAATTTGTTGGACATTAATTAGAATATCTGTCAGAAATATTAAAGTAAATATTATTATATTAATTAATGTAAAAAAATTAGTTCTGTCGGTCAATCCATGGATTTCCTTTTCAAGTAACATGACGACCGCATATTATGTAAGTCATGTGGATTGCAGCAACATAAGACCTAACTCTCCCCAGGGTGCTGTTAATAGTTTGATGGTTGGGACAGGGTAATCCATTTTAGCAATTTTTGACAGATTTTCCAACCTTTCAATGTTTGCGAATTTATTGTACTCCTTGCTAATGGCTACATTTGCTTTTGCAAATGCAATTTTCTGCTATAACTAATTCCATAACAGTGTGGCCAGGGGTAGGGATTTCTCCCAAAGTGTTTGGGTGAGTCTGAAAATATTTCTGTAGAGACAAAGGGATTTTTTACTAAGAATTTCGTAAAAGTCGAGTTATTTAGATTTTTACATATTAAAATGCTGAAATTCAAGCATTTTTAAATACTTAAATGGGAATGGCACTTTTATTAATTTAAGTATTTATTTTCAAAGATATTTTTGCCGGATATTATATAATTCATAAGTATATCATATTTTAAAAAATGTACTAGAGTCAATTACTTTTTTAACTATTGAAATTGACGGCATATTTGTTTTCAAACGTGTTGAATCAGCATGAAGAGAGGATAAATACAAGGATTAATTTCTCTATAACATAATACCTTTTTCTTCTCAAGTTAGGCTTAAATTTGCGCACCAGATCTGCAAACTAAAAGGAATATTTTTTATATAATGTAAAATGATTTTTATTTTACAGAAATTTTAAGAACAGATTTAAAAATTTGGCTTCAAATCTTTGTAAACATCATTCTTAATACTATGAAAAAATCATTTTTCTGGTTTTATTTAAGTATTTCATAATTTCTTGTTTGTATTGACTCAGTTTATGGCGAAATCAGATGACAAAATGAATTTTTAAATAGAACGAATCGACAGTATTTAATTGTGATAACTGCAAGGTCGTTAGCTTCAACCATACATACACATTCGATATATTTCATACGTATAAAACACTGATATAAAATTGACCACTGTTTTAACTTGGCTGAAGACGAAAAAATATTTCTATGTTACGACACTCGCTGCATAAAGTTAAAATATACTTCGCCATTAAGCATTTTTAACATTCAGTTATCGTTGGAAATCAAATTGTTACGAAAGTAGCCTCTGGAATCGTAGGTGTGCACGCAGGCTACAAGAAGGAGTCCAAATTTCTGGAAAACTAAACACCTTTATTTACAAGCACAAAGTAAACAAAAACAATATAATATTAAACAGCACGTCAATGCTCCACAAATTTCGATATAATTCTTAAAATACTGACGAAAATAATTTCAGAAACAGTTACTATTATTCTCAAAACATTGACAGAAGTCACAGTTCACTGCAGCTCGTGTCCTATATTCCGAAGAAGACTTCCTGAAATTTTGACATAAACAGCAACTATGTTTAACTTCTGGACATGAGTATATATATATATATATATATATATATATATATATATATATATATATATATATATATATATATATATATATATACATATATATTTCCAAAATGAAAAGAGGCATGGATGGATGCATTGTACCAAAAGATGGCCGGGGGTAAGTTGTGACCCCCTCACCCCGGTTAAGCAAGCTTTATGTCGCGACAACACTCCCGGAGAGCCGGTGCATTGCAAAATAGAATACGAAAGTATCAAGTTTTAAGATGAAAACCAGACATTATACATAAACAAATATAAGAGAGAATTGTCGAGATCCAGCCATATCAAAAATCACTAACAGTAAATGTTTGAAATATGCCTACTAGTATAAAAGAGCAAAATTACATAGCTCCTACTTTAAGAAGACTTTAAATATTGACACTTTATATAACAATAATACTTTATATAACACTTGATATAACAATGACACTTTATATAACAATAATAACAATAATAAGTCTATCTCTAAAACCATTTGCCTCAATGGCAGTTAATAGTATCGTACATATAGAAGTACATCTTGCATACCTTATCATACATGTTGAAGTACATCTTCCATATCGTAATACACATTAGACCCTATTCAAGAGGTCCTATATCAGATATCACAACGCTTTACCTGTGACAATCCAGTATGTATATTGCCATCAGTTTTATTTAAATATAATCTGTAACAATCGGTTACAGTTATTTTATAAAATTTGTAGATAATGTTACATAAAAAACACTTAGGAAAACCTTGTAAGATGGTGTTTTGTAGGAAACGAAAATCGCATAAATATCGATCTTCCTTTTTACTGTTTATTCTCTGACTACGCATTAATTGTCTTAGTATAATATTTCTAAAAATATTTTTGTGCATACATGAGTTCCAGTTTATGATATAATTGATTTTGAAGTCGAAGTCGTTGCGTTTATCGTACAAACGGAAACCAGTAGTTGTTTGTATATTGTTGTTAACGGCTGTTTGTATATTGTTAGACCAAGAAAATTTAGACTTTTGTTGACATTGTATGGAGTTTCAGTAAGTTTTAAATGCTATGGATAGAAACCAAAATCCATCTGATATGCTTCACATGGATACGCTATTAAAATATCTTCAACGTAGCGAATGAACAGAATTTCGTTTAATATATGCGTTCCATCTTCATATTTATTCAGATATATATTAGCAAGTATTGATGAACAACCACCACCCATGGGTATACCATGTAATTGTTTAAAATAATATGTGCCATCAAATAGTACAGTTTCGAATAAAACCATTTCTACTAATGTTTTAAATTTATATTTATTGATAATAGACTGCAGGTTGTATTTTTCGTAAATCTCCATGACTGTATCGTATAAGTCTTTGATGTTTATATTTGAAAACCAATCATTAAAATCGAAACTTTTAAAATACAAATATTCAGTAATTACATTTATTTTTTTAATAGCTTCTACACTATTACTAATAAAATATGCACCTTTATTTTTAATCGTAATCATTACTACTTTCAAAATAGATAAGAGTTTTTATTAGCTGTTGTCAAATATGATTGAAAACCATTTGTAATGGGACGAAATTTAAGAGGGTTTTTATGAAGCTTAGGTATTAAAGTTATATATGGAAAACGGATTTGTTTCATTATGGTATGCAAGATGTACTTCTACATGTATGATACTATTAACTGTCATTGAGGTAAATGGGTTTAGAGATGGACTTTGTTATTATTGTTATATAAAGTGTCAATATTTAAAGTCTTCTTAAAGTAGAAGCTATGTAATTTTGCTCATTTATACTAGTGAACATATTTCAAACATTTACTGTTAGTGATTTTTGATATGGCTAGATCACGACAATTCTCTCTTATATTTGTTTGTGTATAATGTCTGGTTTTCATCTTAAAACTTGATACTTTCGTTGATTGAAATCCGTTTTCTATATATAACTTTAATACCTCAGCTTCATGAAAACCCTATTAAATTTCATCCCACTACAAATGGTTTTCAATCATATTTGACAACAGCTAATAAAAAACTCTTATCTATTTTGAAAGTAGTAATGATTAAGATTAAAAATAAAGGTGCAAATTTTATTAGTAATAGTGTAGAAGCTATTAAAAAAATAAATGTTATTATTGAATATTTGTATTTTAAAAGTTTCGATTTTAATGATTTGTTTTCAAATATAAACATCAAAAACGTATACGATATAGTCATGGAGATTTACGAAAAATACAACCTGCAGTCTATTATCAATAAATATAAATTTAAAACATTAGTAGAAATGGTTTTATTCGAAACTGTACTGTTTGATGGCACATCTTATTTTAAACAATTACATGGTATACCCATGGGTGGTGGTTGTTCATCAATACTTGCTGATATATATCTGAATAAATATGAAGATGGAACGCATATATTAAAAGAAATTCTGTTCATTCGCTACGTTGACGATACTTTAATAGCGTATCCATGCGAAGCAGAACAGATGGATTTTGGTTTCTATCCACAGCATTTAAAACTTACTGAAACTCCATACAATGTCAACAAAAGTCTAAATTTTCTTGATCTAACAATATACAAATAGCCAGATGGTTCTACTGGTTTCCGTTTGTACGATAAACGCAACGACTTCCTCTTTAAATCAATTATATCATAAACTGGAACTCATGTATGAACAAAAATGTTTTTAGAAATATTATACTGGGACAATTAATGCGTAGTCAGAGTATAAATAGTAAAACAGAAGATCGATATTTATGCGATTTTCGTTTCCTACAAAACACCATCTCGCAAGGTTTTCCTAAGTGTTTTTTAAGTAACATTATCTACAAATTTTATAAAATAACTGAAACCGATTGTTACAGATTATATTTAAATAAAACTGATGTTAATATACAAACTGGATTGTCACAGGTAATGCATAGTGATATCTGATATAGGACCTCTTGAATAGGGTCTAATGTGTAATACGGTATGGAAGATGTACTTCAACATGTATGATACGGTATGCAAGATGTACTTCTACATGTATGATACTATAAACTGTCATTGAAGTAAATTATTTTAGAGATAGACTTTGTTATTATTGTTATATAAGGTGTCAATATTTAAAGTCTTCTTAAAGTAGAAGCTGTGTAATTTTGCTCTTTTATACTAGTGGGCATATTTCAAACATTTACTTTTAGTAATTTTTGATATGGCTGGATCTCGACAATTCTCTTATATTTGTTTGTGTATAATGTCTGGTTTTCATCTTAAAACTTGATATTTTCTTATTCTATTTTGCAATGTACCGGCTCTCCGGGAGTGTTGTCGCGACATAAAGCTTGCTTAATTGGGGTGAGGGGGTCACAATACCCACGGCCATCTTTTGGTACAATGCATCCATCCATCCGTCTTTTCATTTCGGAAATATTTTTAATTCTCTTTTTAGTGCAGCTTTGCGCATATATATATATATATATATATATATATATATATATATATATATATATATATATATATATATATATATATATATATTACCGCTGAGTGATGACTCCTTTTTATAGGCTCTCTCTTTAGGAACTTCTAGAATTATCTAATATTTCACAGACTATCAGTAATTGAGATGATTCTCGAATATTTGGTCACCAAAAGGTCGCCATAAGGTTGCCAAAAGGTCGCCAAACTGGCGATAGATCACCAAATATGGAAACATTTGTTAAACACCAAAATTTTGGCAACCCTACGATGACGTCATGCTCAAGTCATGGAAACGTCCGTTGAGTGTCTTTTTGATCTGTCTTCCAGAAAGAGACAAATGCATAGAGTAGGAAAATATTATCCTGAAGAATGGAAAATTACGCGTTCGCAACAATATTTATAAAATCTCTTATAATTATTACATTAATAATTATTATTATGAGACCACAGGACACGTAGACATGTTTATATTATTATTTATATCTAACAGGCCAGACAAAGGATATGTGAGACCACGATACACGTATACAAGTTTATGTTATTATTTATGATATCTAACAAACCAGACAAAAGGCCCAGTCTGGTTGACGCCAATTTTATATCGGACCTGACCCGAGAGGACAGGAAAGCCTTGAAAAAGGGGGCTAAAGGTAAATCCACCAGAGTGGTTCAAAGTTCAACCAACAATGTATATATGTTGTCGCATGGCCTTGAGGTTAAACAATGATCGCCTAAGAGGTGTATTTAGACCTCAGGTGAAAAAAGGGTGGCAACAGGCAAAAGGATGATGAGAATATAGTTGGAGATAACAGTTAGAGTCGGGATTCAGACATGAAAAAGTTTCTACAGAGATGAACAAAATAGATGAAAGTAGATGAGAATAGTTAGACGCTCGGATGAGCAGTGAGCCACAGACAAAATGCGAATATATGCATTGAGTTTGGCACAGGTGCATAAAGAGGTGCATCAAGGTTCTCATACAGTGCAATCAGAATATATATGCATTAAGTTCCACTCAGAGGCAGGATATGAACATTAAGGTCCACACGGAGGTAGACAGTTGCAACAGGAGAGATGAGATGCGTATACGCATCAATAAGAGGCTATGGTCACATAGAGATTGTGAAACAAACAAGTTTCGATTATCAATCCAATGCAGGCCAAACGTCTGAAGACAACAAGAATGTATTTGCAAATCAGATTATAAAAGGTCATAGTCAGTTTAGGAATTTGTGTATGCCTGGTCTCACATACCCAATCTCATCATTAAATGTAAGATTAGTTATTGTAATTAAATTATGAATAAAATGCACTTAATAAATAATGATATTTTACAGTTAAAATGGGTGCAATTAATTGTGTAGTAGCATTATGTTAATATATTTTATTTCAGGAGCTCGCACTAAACATAGTATGGTGGGTTTTAATTAGTCGCACAATGCAGTGTTTATGACTATATGATATTACGGTCATGTTTAACTAACTTCTATTGATAATCTTTTTGTTGTGCACCACAAATATATCATATTTTTACCACGCAATTTTATTAGGCTATGTAAAATGATTACCAGAATATATTACTTACGAGGACATCGCGTTCAGCAGAAGTTATCAAGTTTACTTGTGATGAAAATATGAAACTCAAAATACTGGTAACACGATTTTTAAAATACTGATACCTATTGATATCTTTTTTACTTTCCTTATATACATAATGTATAAGGAAAGTATTGTGACGGGGTCGAAAATTCGAATTCTAGTTTTCGACGGGAGAACACGTTTCAAGCATCCCTGATCACGAATTAAACATTTTTGAAGTGATGTCTATGTGTGTGTGTGTGTGTGTGTGTGTGTGTGTGTGTGTGTGTGTGAAAGTATGTGTGTGTGTGTGTGAAAGTATGTGTGTGTGTGTGAGTGTGTGTCAGTGAGTCTGTGGAGACGATAACTGACGAACGAATGGACCGATTCGAACCAAATTTGGTACAAAAATCACAATCCGTAAACACTGGAAGCTTATTGTTTTTAAACGCAATCGAATGATCAGAACCCCCCTAAATTTTCGAATGAAATTTTAAAAAAATCGTCAAAAAATCGAAACCACTAATAAAGTTACGCAAATAGACACTTCTTATGTAATTTTTCATTAGAAAACGATTGGCATAAATTTTAGAACGCTAACATGAACCGTTCTCGAGATATTGCACATTTAAAAAAAAATTAATAAAAAGTGATATAAAATAAAAAAAATATTTCCTCTTGAGAAACATGTTCAATTTTCATATGTAATACAATACGATAAATTGGGTGAACTCATTCTGGTGGATCTAGCTCGTTCCATTCATGAAAAAAGGTACTTTGAGTAATACGTTTGTATTTGAACGCCAATAGTTATTTGTCTGCTGTAAGAATAATTTATTTTTTCGACCATAGCGCTTGGCGAGATTTTGGTGACGAATTTGGCGGAATGTCGCCAACTTGGCGTCTTTTTGAAATGTTGCCAAATTAACGAAAATCTCGCCAAATTGATAAAAATGACGCTAAATCAATGAAAATGACGACTAATTGAAGAAAATTCAATATCTTGGCAAGAATATAAGTATCTACTATAAGAATAACATTTTTTTTTACTGTAAAAGTAGTAAATTCTTTACATTATATAAGGAAAGTCATGTGTTGCCCACATCAGATTTTTATATATTTGTCAATAACTTTCAGGTGTTAAAAGTTACTAAATTTTAAGAATTCCAGAAAAATAAATAAAATAAATACGTGTTTCAGGATGTTAACCATTTCCACTAAATTTCAGAAAAATTGCATTGCAAAAAATAAAATAAATATATTTCTTAAAAAGATTGCCACAGAGGTGAAAAGCGAACTTCGCTGAGCGTCAATTTTGCTTCCTATTCTTATGAAAAAACATAGTTTTTGCAATGATAACCACAGCAACTGAATTTCCATGATATTTGCATCTTCACATAAAATTAAAATTTTGAATTTAAAAAACTGAGAATTAAGCGGTTTTTATTTTTTGCAAAAAAAAAAGTTATTTCCGGAGTATGTAGCCGGATATTAACCACGCCCACTAAATTTCTACCAGAAATCTTTCAGGGTAAAAACAATAACAGTTCAGATTTTTTTTATTTTAAATATTCTTTTTTAAATAAAAAAGGACCTTAAGCGGGAGTGAACGTCATTCCTCCCTTCTGCCTTCTTCATTATATGATGGCATTTACTTCATTATATGATGACATATCCCTCGTATAAGGAATTTTTAAAGAGTAAGGATTTTTGTAGAAACATTTCAGCATTGTGTAGGGACAAGTACGAACATATGAGTCCAGCTGTAGGGATAATTAGGTCTTCCTTTCTGGCCATTGCTCCGTAACATTTATCCCTGATTTGTAACCGAAACATACATTTTGCTTTTTTGCACAAATAATTGATATTTGGGAACTCGTTCAATATTATTGCCCTACAAACTAAAAGTAATTTACAGTTCAATGCTGAAGAAATGGGAAAAATCTACTCATTTTTATTTTTTTTATAAACATAGTATAATGTATAAGGAATATATTGTGACGGAGTAGTCGAAAATTCTAATCGAGTTTTCGACGGGAGAGCACGTTTCAAGAATCCCTGAATACGAATCGAAAATTTTTAGGTGATGTCTATGTGTGTGTGTGTCAGTGAGACTGTGGAGACGATATCTCATAAACGAATGGAGCGATTCGAATGAAATTTGGAACAAAAATTACAATGCGTGAATACTGGAAGCATATTGTTTTTAAACACAACCGAATGTTCAGAACTTCCCTAAATTTTCGAGTGAAATTTTCAAAAAATTATGAAAAAATGAAAACCTTTAATAAAGTTTAGTAAATAGACATATGTTATGTAATTTTTCCTTAGAAATCGATTGACATATACTTTAGAACGCTAGCATTAACAGTTCTCGAGATATTGCGCATTTTTCAGATAAATTTATCAAGAAATCACATAAGTTAAAAATAAATATTAACTATTGTGAAATATATTTACTTTTCATATGTAATAAAATACGATAAATTAGGAGGTATCATTCCCGTGGTTCTAGCTCGTTCCATTCACAAGAAAAGATATTTTTGGGTAATACTTTTGTTTTTGAACGCCAATAGTCCTTTATCTGCTATAAGAATAACTTATTTCTCCGTTTATAGAGGTTGGCGAGATTTTTGCGACGAATTTGGCGGAATGTTGCTAACTTGGCGACTTTTTCAAATGTTGCCAAATTAACGAAAAAGCCCTTAAATTGATAAAAATGACATTAAATCAACGAAAATGACAACTAATTGACGAAAATTCAATATCTTGGAAAGAATATAAGTACTATAAGAATAACCTATTTAATGTCTACTATAAGAATACTACTAACTACTATAAGAAAAATCTATTTTCCGTCCGTACAGTTTGGCAAAATTTTGGTGATGAATTTGTCGGAATATCTCCAACTTGCTGACCTTTGAAAGTTGCCAAATTGACCAAAATGTCACCCAATTGATAGAAATTCGCCAAATTGATGAAACCGACATTTAATCAATGAAATAACGACTAATTGATGAAAGTTTAATATCTTGGAAAGAACATAAGTGTAGATTATACGAATAACCCATTTCTCCGTTCGTCCGTCCATCCATAACGTTTGGCGAGAAATTTACCTGGACGTCGCCAAAATGGCGATTATTTTAAATGCTGCCAAAGTGACAAAAATGTCGACAAGTTGATAAAACTGACGCTCAATGAGAAGTAATGTTTCCCAAATTCTGATTTCCGACCTTTGACAGGCATGCCTTATAGTACTCGTATATAAAAAATGCTCTTCTCTCCGTTTGTCTATAACACTTGCTGAGGCACTTTGACGAACTTGGCGAATAATCTAGCAAATTATCGCCAACTTGGCAATATTTCACCCAAATTGACGAAAATATAGTCAAAATTACAAAACTAACAAAATTACAAAATTACAAAATTACAACGTAGCCATAAATTAATGGAAATGACGCCTAATTGATGAATTAATTATTAAAATATTTTAATATAGGGACTATATCGGCTTAGTAATTGTTTATTTAGAGTGGCGCGAAATAAGTTAATTTTGTACTTTGAAATAGTTTTATATGTTGTAATCCGGAAAATTGCCAAATGTACAATTCAACTATAAAAACACAGTACCGTGAAATTTATACATTATATTTTAACTGTAAAATGAATAAATTCACTGCATTACATACGTCACCACCGATTCTATAGTTTACTGGCTGAAGAGCCTGTTGAGTAATTCGATATATATACGCTCAACAAATAAAGTCGAGCTGCAAATTAAATATCTGTTCCATAAGTAAGTGAGTTTCACGTGACAGTTTTAAAACGGAATGGAAGTTGATTATGAAACAGAAGTTCCAAAACATGAAAAATAGAATTTAATGTCCACAAAATATTCTTATGAGAACATATAAAACATGCAAAATGGTATATTTTTCTTACAGCTTTCAGTTAGAATGAGTTCTAACAAGAACGAAACCGGTCGACTGTATGTTTCACATCCGAAATGCTTCTGCGAATGTACATATCAGACTCAATAAGTCTCCGGTCTAACTAAGAAAAACTTTTTTTTTTTAGAAATTCGACTTTATTCATCAACATACTCTCCTTCAAGAGTGATGTATTCATTCCAACGCTCCTCTAACTTTTCGATGCCTTTTTTGTAGAACGATTTGTCTTTGTTCTCAAAATAGGCCTCAATTTCAGCAATCACTTCTTCATTTTGCATTTTCCCTAGAGCATCTTTTTGCTGTCGGAAAAAAGCCAGTAGTCGCTGCGGGTCAGATCTGGAGCGTACGGTGGATGAGGAAGCAATTCGAAGCGTAATTCCTATAATTTAACCATCGTTTTCATCGACTTGTGACACGGGGCATTGTCTTGATGGAACAGCACTTTTTTCTTTTGCATGTGAGACCGTTTTTCCTTGATTTCTACACTCAATCGATCCAATAATGCCATGCAATATTCGCTATTTATAGTTTTACCTTTATCAAGATAGTCGATGAACAATATACCATGCGCGTCCAAAAATACGGATGCCATAACCTTGCCAGCTGACTTTTGGGTTTTTAGTCGCTTTTGAAGACTTTCACCCGCTGCTGTCTACTCAGCTGACAATCTTTTTGATTCAAGTATGTAGTAATGGATCTATGTTTCATCCATTGTCACATACCGATGCAAGAAATCCATCTTATCTCGCTTGAACAGCTCCAAACAGCTCTCTGAATCGTCGGCGCTTTGTTGTTTTTGGTCCGGTCTGAGCAAACGCGGCACCCACTTCGAAAGCAACTTACGCATGCTCAAATTTTCGTGTAAAATTGTATATATGTGCATGTGAGTATATACGTGTATATATGTGACGAAGAGATGCAGATTACAGAGAAGGTGTGGGCGTATTTTAGAGTGTTTTAATTTATTTTACACACCTCCTACATTTGTCTGTTTCCGTAATAAAATCAGAAAAATATTTATTAATTATGTTATTTTTGCGCTACACAAGGATTCAAATTTCAGATGAAAGTCTGAATTTTTGCTAAAAATGGAAAACTGCAATTATTTTAACCATGGAAACTTACCCATTTTCTGTTCAAAATCACCTGGACAACTCGAATGGACTTGACTTTTCATCCTATAAAACTATTATGCAATAAAACACGAAAAACTCTATTAAAAAAAAGTAGCTCACGCCGCTGTTTGACACATTTCTCGTTCCTCGAGTTTTTTTACTTCGAACCACTTAAGTTACAGCATATAAAAATATAAACATTGGCACACTTGTAGAGTAATATTTAGGAATTACTCTGAAATAAATCGTTTTTCGATTTAAACTAATTCATGAATTACTTAATGTCACATTCAAAGACAAAATATTTGACTAGCAAGATCGCTTCCAGGCCAGACTAACAGTAGCATGACCACAAATTTTCTAGGCATTTACCTATACAATTGAATTTTTGCAGGGGGAACCTCTTTTTTTTTATTTCGATTTAGTTTACGAATTACTCTACATTTTATGCACTTCTGAAGTGAAAAATGTTCTTCCATATTACCCGATTGAAAATGAATTTTAGGCTTATGCTGTAAAACAGCAAAAATGAAATAAAACGTAACAAAAAATTATCTTAAATATGATACATACATACAATATATTCTATCAAGACATATTACTAGATTTTTTAATTTAACTTACAGCATAAAAGTTTATCATGTAGTTGTTTTATAATACATAAGGAGCTGTTAGGATTTTTATTAAATGAAATAAGTATTTAAAAAAACATCCCTTGTGTTTAATTAAAATAATTAGAAAGACTTTGTAAAGCCATTCAGCTTGTGTTTTGATAATTAATTTTAAATTGATACAACTAAGAACTTCTGGAATAACTTAAAGTAGCCTCTGGTTGTTAAAGCAAGCGAGACATAGTATTCGAAATACAAATTCGTTATTTACAGAAATAAAAAATCTGATGTGGGCAACACATGACTTTGCTTATATAATGCAATAAATTTACTACTTGTACAATAAAAGAATAGGTTTTTCTTATAGTAAATATTTACATTCTTTGCAAGATATTGAAATTTCGTCAATTCGTCGCCATTTTCATTAATTTAGTGTCATTTTTATCCATTTGGCGAGATTTTCGTTATTTTGGCAACATTTAAAAAAGTCGACATTCCGCCAAATTCGGCTCCAAAATCTCGCCAAGCGTTATGGAAGGAGAAATAAGTTTTTGTTATATCAGATAAATATCTATTGGCGTCCAAATACGAAAGTATTACTCAAAGTATCTTTTCTCATGAATAGAACGAGTTAGATCCACGAGAATGATGCCACCAAATTTATCGCATGATATTACATATGAAAAGTGAACATGTTTCTCAACAGTTAATATATTCTTTTTAATTTATGGGATTTTTTGATAAATTTATTTGAAAAATGTGCAATATCTCGAGAATGGTTCATGATAGAGTTCTAAAGTTTATGTCAATCGTTTTCTAAGGAAAAATTACATAAGAAATGTCTATTTGCGTAAGTACAGTAAAGGTTTTGATTTTTTGATGATTTTTTCAAAATTTCACTCGAAAATTTAGGGAAGTTCTAAACATTCGATTATATTTAAAAACAATAGTTTTCCAGTATTCATGGATTGTGATTTTTGTACCAAATTTCATTTGAATCGCTTTATTTGTTCGTGAGAAATCGTCTCCACAGGCTCACTGACACACAAACAGACATCACCTCAAAAATGTTTGATTCGTGATCAGGGATGCTTGAAACGTGCTCTGCCGTCGAAAACTCGAATTCGAATTTTCAACCCCGTCACAGTACTTTCCTTATACATTATGTATATAAGGAAAGTAATAAATACAGCCTTTTGGAACTTTAACTAAAGATGTTTGTAGACCATTAACATGCACGATATTGAAGAGGCATATTAGTGAATGATTATAAACAAAAAGACCTGTGGCACTTGGTAATATATGTTATTTTCTCGTTCTTTTACTTCAACAATATGGAATGATATTCTTATCCAATTTCAATGAAATGTTGCCAGTAGGCCTTGTGAGGATCTGATATCGCACAGTCCTATCATCAACACAGAAGAACACACGTTGACACTTTTCACTTATCGTCCGATTACCGGTCACACGTCCAGGTTGGAATCCGAAGCTTGCGACTTTGAAAGTCCATCTTTCGAAACATAAACAAAAAACTATATCCTGCCATTCCACTAAACTCGCGAAAACTTGTGAGCCGGCTCTCTGATTGGTCTCTTATTTTCTTCACAGATAAAAAGTTTGTTAGTACGAAATAAATTATACATAGAACGGAAACTAAGATAAAATTATAACCAAAAGTTATATAGACCTCACAACATATATTTTAAAAAACTAATAATTACTGAAATAATTGTTACATTCTTGACTTGTACAAGTGACCACATCTCTCTATTCAGTAGTCGCGTCTTAGAATGGCTGCAGCTCAACTCATGTTCTAATTCTAATCTGCTTTTAATCCTAATTTTCATGACGGAAAGAGCGAAAAAAAAAACTAGTTTCACTTGAATTCGTAGAATTCGTCGTCTAAAATGGTAGTAATATTTTTATATTTTCCCTCCTTAGTAAGGGATTTACTTTTTTTATATTATCCAAAACGAGGATAAAGACTGCAGCTTTGCGAATCTCTGCCGCAAAATTTAATCGTTTTGCCTTCAATAAGTCCTTCCTAGAGACCAGAGATGTTAAAAAAATCTTCTGGTAAGTCTTTAACGTTAATTTCAAATGTATTACACACCCATGTATATATAGTTCCCGGCCACACACTTAGCTACAGTAAACCTTCGGGTCTGTCGTGTGGTCTGGGTTTCCAACTTCCAACACCCATGTATATTCTTTCTGGTAGGTCAGACGGTCTAGGTCACAACAACAACAACAACAACAACCAATATTGCCAACGGCCCTACCGTGCACCGGAAAACACCGGTTCTCGTTCAATCACCGAAGTCAAGCAGCATCAGGCGCGGTTAGTACTTGGTTGGGTGACCACCTGGGAACACCGCGTCCTGTTGGCACATTTCGGGCGCGGTTGCCCGGTGGTTTGTGCTCTGGATTTGCAAGCTGCCACAACAGCCGCCGTGTTCATGCGGAGTACGATCACGTTAAACATGTGGGTCCGTAAGTCCTTCCGAGAGGTTGGTGGTAGGAGAAGGAGGGTACGGTCCCTGTGGATGCCTCCCTACTGAGTTCCGGTCTAAATTGTGTGGCACTTCCCGGCCGTCCAAACGGTTACCTTACACCTTTCTGAAAGGTCGGACGATCTGGGTCTCAACAACAACACCCATCCATATTTGGCCATATCCTCTGCAGTAAGTGATTGAATTCAAGATGTAGTTCCTTTAGGTGACTAAATATAACATTTCTGACCTCTTCTAATACAATATTTCTTCTGCCAATAGAAAGTTTAGAGTAGGGGCAAAATTCATTTTATTTTCTGCTATTCCTTTCCTTCCACGATTTCAAATTTTGTTTGAATACTGTGAAATATTCAGTTAGCTCCATTATTTGATCATGTAACATAATTATCATGTAACATAATAATTTGAGAAAGTGAATTAAAAACTCGCATTCCAGATACTTGTATTTTTTTTTATTAAATATTTTAAAGTTTCTAAGAAATATTACTAAAAATGGTATCATAAAAAGTTATACATATTTTATATGTATAATTATATAATACTTAAATAGCATTTTTTTACGATTATAGACAAAAAATATGTAATATATAAAAAAAAAACATTGCATATCAGCATTTAATGAAGGAAGCCATCACGAAAGAAAACAAAATTAAATATAGAATCAATATTCAATTGTAATAATTTTACATAGTTGTTTTATCACTTAATATTAGAAAACCGCTTTTGGAAAATTTATGTCTCTTCCCTTTCTCCGATGAAGAAGAAGTAGTCACATTCCTTTAAAAATGAGTAAATCTGTGCAAATAAAACGAAATTCGAATATTTTGGGGGGTTTACAAAAAGTTCTTATTTTCAAGAATTATTAATACAATTATTTAATTTAAACATGTTTATGTCACACTGATATTTCCATTCACCTGAAGATATATTATACATTTTCTTAAATAATCGAATACGCACATAGCTTCGATTCTTCACTGAATTTTCAATGAAATAAGAAGAGCTACATCTCATAGGATATTGGATTATTGGAATACCATCTTTCTTCTGCGCTGAGACTGTGCTGAATAGGTATAAATGAGATTAAAGGTTCTGCGAGGAAAAAGGTTCCAAACTCTTAGACTTTCAACTGCGGTACAGATGAAGAAGCATATATCAAACACTTTTTTCAGTTTTATTTGACAAATTCTTCGAATTTAATAATTGGTATTATTGGGAACAAAAATGTTCCTTTCTATTATATGTATATTATTCTATTTTCCCAAAATAATGCAAGTGAGTCGAAGTATGTTAAGTTCCTAGTTTGTATCTATCACTTTCCCTATATGCATAGTATACTATATAGGGGAAGTATTGTGATGGAGTCGAAAATTCAAATTCGAGTTTTCGACGTTTCGAACAATCCTGAACTCCTATCGATCATTTTTTAGGTGATGCTTGTGCGTTTGTGTAACCGTGAATCTGGGCAGACGATATTGCACGAATGAATATAGCGTTTTGAATACTTTGGTACAAAAATGTCAACCTGTGAATTGTGGAAACCTATTGATTTTAAACGCATTCAAAAATTAGGAATGTGTAATTTTTCATTAAAAAATGGTTGACAAAATTTTTGAACTCTGGAATAAACCGTTCAAGATATTACCTTTAAATTAAAAGAAATTATTAATTATTGTGAAATATGCTTACTTTTCATATGTTATATTATGCGATATATGTTTTTAACACCATTCACGTGAATCTAGTTCATTCCACTCACAAGATAAGACACCTTGTGTAACAGTTTCTAATTTTAGCAATTCGCTAACTGTCATTTATATATAAAAAATATCTTCTCTCCGTATGTCTGTAACGCTTGGAAATTAATTGGGCGAACTTGATCACTCATTTAACGAGATATCGCAAACTTGGCAATACAATGCCCCAAATTGACGGAAACATCGTCAAAATTACAGAAATGAAACTAAGTTTACCAAATGACGTCACATTGATGAATTAATTATGAAAACATTTTAATATAGGGACTATATTACTTATTGCGGAACCTATCAATACTGATAATTGTCAATATAGTGGTGCGAGGAATATAAGTTAATCGGGTACTTTGAAATAGCTTTACATATTGTCATCTGATAATCAGCAAATGTACAATTCAACGTTAAAAACACAGTGTGTGGATCTCATACATTATTTTTTGACTGTAAAAGGAGTAAATTAATTTAATTATATAAGAAAACTAATGTGGTACCCACATCAGATTTTTATATATTTCATTTTACTCTGCGAAAATAGTAAAACTATCAAAACTATAAGCTGTTCCAATTTTGAGTTAGTGAAAGTTTCTTGAGTTGTGGAAGTTGTATTTGAGTTAGTGCAAGGGAAAATCATGTGCTACGAAAAATCAGATTAAAATGTGTTAGATTTTAACTGTATTAGAATTAGAGTGACAGTGAACATTTAAATAACATTGTACATACAACTGACAGAATTTTTTGTATATATATTAAACTTATCATACGTTTACAAATATATATATAGATAGATAGATCTAGTGGTCAATGGCTTGGCATTTGTTAAATAAAATAATTATATATATATATATATATATATATATATATATATATATATATATATTAATATATATATATATATATATATATATATATATATATATATATATATATATATATATATATATATATATATATATATATATATATATATTAATATATATATATATATATATATATATATATATATATATATATATATATATATATATATATATATATATATATATATATATATATTAATATATATATATATATATATATATATATATATATATATATATATATATATATATATATATATATTAATATATATATATATATATATATATATATATATATATATATATATATATATATATATAAAGCAGATTTTACTGCCCGGTCAAACGCTCACGGCACCAATGCAATACAATCGTCGGTCTCCCAAATGTGCCAAGGTAAAAGCACCTCTTTAACAGAAAAAAGCAAGATCAACGACCAGGATCAATAAAGCCAAGAATATTCACCGCATCCATCACACTGTTCAAGTAAGATTTTACGCGCATGCCTGTTTTGATAACAGTAACGCATATCAATCAGATTCCCCCAATCTCACCATTGAATGTGTCAATGGCCGTTCGATCTTTGAAATAAGAATTATAATAACTTTTCAAGAAATACCTGGGATAAAGTTTTTTTATTGCTTCTTTTACAATTTTTTGATTACAATTAATGCAATCCCTCTTGAATGTGTTATGGACATGTTTTCTCTTGAAATGTCCGATTAAAATGTCCCTGAAAACATTTTTAGTAAGATTAGAAGTCCAATGAATGATATGGTTGATCTTAATCCCATATAAGTCACGTTTGTCGTGCAATGCTGTATATAATCCATATTGTCTATGTTTTCTAATAGATAAGTCCAAAAAATTCATAGCTTCATCGTCATTATCTTGATTCTCTATTACTTCCAATTCTCTTTGATAAAATGAAAAATCGAACTTAGGTACGTTTTTGAAATACCCCAAAAGCACATCATCCACATAACGGAAGTATGGCATTTCAGACAATATATGTGTTCCCTTTTCAAATTTAGATAAAGATATGTCTGTCAATATGGATGAACAGTTACCTCCCATTGGTATACCTTTGATTTGTTTGTAATATTTATTTCCATCATGTAATATATTTTCCTTCAGTACTAATTCAACTAGATTTAAATATCTGCGATAGGTAATATATTTCTTTAAATCATATTTTTCATGTATCTCATTTAAAATAAGATATAACTATGTTAAGTCTATATTGTTGAATAGGTCACGAAAGTCATAACTTTTAAAGCAGGTATCTTTATGACAAAATTTAAGTCTGTTAATAACTTCTTGTCCATTCTTATTTATAATGGATCTTGTGTCTGTATTTCAAACATAACAGGTTTAAGAAGATTTAAAACTTTCTGGTTGGCCATTGTTAAATAAGATCCACAACCAACGGTAACTGTGCGGAATTTTATGAGATTTTTGTGTAATTTCGGAGTAAGAACATAATAAGGGAACTTTACAGATTTTAATTCCATACCAATACGTTTGTATAATGCCTTAATTCTCTTAGCCAATACTAAATCGTTATCGGGTAAAGGAGCATACATTGTACTATATTGGTAAACTTGACATAATGTATCCACGTAGAATTTTCTACATGTAAATGCATAATTTGAGACTATTTTATCAGTATACGTCAATACGTAACTTTCCTTTAAACGTTTGAGTGATGGTGGAACTGTAGTTTTTTTAATTTTTAGCTTCTGTTGATTGTAGTATAAACAGAAGGCATTAGAGAGGTGATATTGCCATTCATGAAAAGTTTGGATTAGCAAACAATATTTCACAGCTAATTTGTAAATGAAATTATCCAGATCGATGTTAAAATCTTGAATCACGTTCTTATATTCCTGTATCCGATACTTAGTGCCAAACTGAAATATATGCCTGAGTTTATTATTTTTGACAATTGCCAAATTACCTGTAATTACATGTTTGTAATAAGGATCTTTATAAGAATTCTCTTGACAGTTACAGTCGTCTGTTTTATATGCGATTGTATTTTTACAAATTTGGTTATAATTAAAATAAAATTCTTCCGTTTGTTTGAACAAATCGATAATTCAACTTGATCTTGGGATTTTTGATTGGTAAATAGGTATCAATTTTGGATAGTATGGAGTTAAATGGAATTTCTTCATATTTTTTATTCTTAAAAGTGGTGATCTTCTTAGATTTTTTCGTTTTTGTGCAGAGATTGAATTTAATTTGAAATTTACCAGCTCTTATCCTGAATAAATCCAACATAATATCCACTCTATTTTTCATTTCTTCTGTACAAATATTGAGTTCTTCTAAATCTATTTGTATTATAAAGGTCCAGATACGCGGTAAATATCTCAGCTTTATACCATTAACAATATTCCTGATCCAACTTATTAAACTTTGTATTAGTTTTAAAATCTTCTATAAAATGTCGGATTTTTTCTTCTCTACTTTTATAACAAGTACAATAATGTATTTTTCCTCTGTGAGTTTTTTTATGATTCATAGTTCGTATTATGGGGTGGGGTATGAACTATTATTTCTGCAATTTTATTTATTGTAAATATCTTTGAATATTATAGCTTCAAGTCCATATGGGTATGCAGTATTGTACTGCCATATGTGGGTGCTTTCCCACCACAAACGTTTTTATTGGTTGGGAACAACATATAAAATGGTTACTTCTGCGGCAGCAAAGAAATCTGTTCAAATATGCTTGGAGCCTGTACCCGAATTATAAGAACAGAGGAGGAGCTAGCTTTTGCTCAGTGATTATAATGTCGGTCTTGTAAGCAAAGGGTTCCTGGTTCAGGGCCCGGCGACGCACAATCGCCACAATGATGACTGGACGTTTGAAACACGCAACCTTCCACTCCAATGATCTCACCATCTCAACACGAGATGGCAGCACCACACGGAGTCAGAAGCCTTGACACTCCCTTCCTGGGTGACCACGACTGACCGTCACGCCGAGGCGACACGCCTCCCGGCCTTCTTCATCAGCGGAGGGAGTGTGCGGCAGCAAAGACATCTGTTCAAAGATGCTTGGAGCCTATACCCGAATTATAAGATCAGAGGAGGAGCTAGCTTTTGATCAGTGATTATAATGTCGGTCTTGTAATCAAAGAGTCCCTGGTTCGGGGCCCGGCGACGCACAATCGCCACACTTCAATTTTAGAAAAATCGTGTTCTTGAAAATGTCATAGTTCCATATTAGAAGCATGAATCTCTTGTTGCGTTTTTCCGACTTGGCTTTGATGCAGGCTTAAGCGTATGTTTAAAGGATTTTGGGGTTGCCCAACGTATTTTGCATTACATGTGAGACAAGTTATACAATAGATAACGTTATAACACTTGCAGAAAACTTTATACTTGCTGTTAAGGTTAGTAATTTGATGTGTACCGGCTACCGGACACAACTTGCAACGCTTAGAATGACATTTCCTGAACTTATATTGTTTCATGTTGAAATAATGATAAAAGTTAGAATTAAAAAATTGTGATCCAGATTGGATCCAGTCATTATATACACCATCTTCTTTACGGACAATATTTTTTGTTGAAACTGTGTTTTCCTGGATGCTGTTTAAAGGCCTGAAATAATGTTTAATAGACTTCAACACAGTACAAACAAGGGTAACTGTTTTTCGATAACACACATATACCCTAATATTTTTGTGCCACTAGGCAAATACCCATTAATGAATATATTTGCCAGTCACTAATATATAATTATATGAATTCATTCATTTCAATCATCTGCAGTTTTATTACTCATGTTGAGGAGCAAAAGTAGATATCACTCAAGTACGCATAGAATCTCATCTTCATGTCTTTAACAATGTAATGCTTTATGTTATCATTACTTCATAATATACCAAATGCGCTAAACTTCAACAGTCCAGGTTAAACGTTGTGCCATGTTTGAACGCTTTTTATACTTTTTTTGGTATTTTAAATACTGTTTTCAAAGACATGCGTTTAAATTGAGCCAATTATATAATGCTGAGTTATTTACATACGATACTTTATATATATATACAGTATAAAAACAAGCAAAATATAGGTCCATACAACAAATATCTAACACGAAAATGAATCTATACAAAACACTTATGATTACAATTTACAATATCACAGGAATTCTCATTTTGCAAATGCATCCCAAATATCCTATACAATCCAAAAATGAAAATTTTCTCCACATACCTGTTAAAATCCGGCCCATCACTGTCTCAAAGGCCCTGTCCCCTATCACACGGAAGACCTACGCATCTAATGCGTGGTCCGAGATGTACCCCTACAGCAAATGGTAATAAATTGTCGAAGAAATGCACTAACCGCGCGATGCAGCTGGGCTAATACATTTCTAAATAACAGTTATAGCGTAGAGTGGATTTCGAATAATATGCCACCACACTAAACAATTCCGACATAAACAAAACAGTTCACAACGATGGATTAGGTGAGAATCCTGCTAAAAAGAAAGTGAGAATCCCCTTAAAAACTGAAAATACTTAATAGACTAAGACCTTAAAATTATTATGAATAAGTAATTAAAAATTAAGAAATCATTAAAACTTATTATATATATACATACATATATATATATATATATATATATATATATATATATATATATATATATATATATATATATATATATATATATATATATATATATATATGTAAATGTCAAATAACTCATAAAGCGATAAAAGTTACGTATAAAAGATTTAAAATTAACAAGACAGGTAGGCGCAATGCTGCTCTAAATTGTCTAGTATAATAAATGAGAAAAATTCTACAAAGAAATCTCAAAAAAGGGGGGGGGGGGGTGGAGAAAAGCCAACAGGGAAATTTGTAAAGGCCTAGGGTGGTGGTGACCCCTAGTTCCCCGGTTAAAAGTCGACTTTTATTCCTTAGGAAACACTCCCGGAGCCGAAAAATACCTGAGGCCAATCTCCGTACAAACGTCAAAGCAAAAGACGCACAAAACAGTCCGAACAAGGAACAGATGGACACCATTACGAAGCAGTAAAAGCAAGTATATACATTTAAAGTTGGAATCCAAATTGACAACACACAAGGAAAGTAAAACTTCCAACTAAAATCCTTCAGTCAAAAGAGAAAAGGGAGTAGAGTGTATAGGACTAGCACCAGCGTTGCCATTTATAACCAAAAACAAAACGTTTGCCAAAATCGTTTTCAAATGCGTTGACTGTTTTATTGTGATAGGCATTATATTTATGTCTGAGGAATCCAAGGGGATAGTCTTGTTTTAAAGCCTCCGTGATAAATATAACATCACTTTTTATACGATCTTTATTGTAAGTATGCAAGCGGGCATTCCGTATAAAGTGATTCATTACGATATTACGAAAAACTTTCTGACTTAAATTAGACCTCCAATTGATAATATAATTAATTTTAATCTTGAAATGTCGTCTTTTATCATAAAGCATCGTATACAAGGGTTCATCTTCAGCAAAGTGAATGTTAATATCAAGGTAATTAATTTCATCTGCAGAATCTGCATGAGTTTCGATTAAATCTAAATGCTCAGGGTAAAAGTCGAAGTTAAATTTAATATTGGTTTTTTGATGTGCCAAAAGTATATCATCCACAAAACGGAAATACGGCAATTCATTTAATATATGAGTGCCATCTTCATAATGATGGAGGTATAGATCTGCCAACATCGAGGAGCAGCCTCCCCCCATAGGTATACCTTTCACTTGCCTATAGTAATTCATACCATTGAATAAGACGTTTTTAAAAAGCACAATATCCAAGATAGCTTTGAATTTGTGTAAAGCTATGTATTTATGCAGGTGATATTGACTATGGATTTCTATCATAATGGCATATAGATCTATATGCCATTATGCTTATTATAGCTTTTAATGCTTCGTAATGGTGTCCATCTGTTCCTTGTTCGGACTGTTTTGTGCGTCTTTTGCTTTGACGTTTGTACGGAGATTGGTCTCAGGTATTTTTCGGCTCCGGGAGTGTTTCCTAAGGAATAAAAGTCGACTTTTAACCGGGGAACTAGGGGTCACCCCCCCTAGGCCTTTACAAATTTCCCTGTTGGCTTTTCTCCCCCCCCCCCTTTTTTGAGATTTCTTTGTAGAATTTTTCTCATATATATATGTATATATATATATATATATATATATATATATAAGTAACTGTAAATATTCAAATTATCAAATTAAAAAGAGCATTCACACTTAAATGCCGCGTAGTAGCTCACGCAAGAGGATTTAAATATCTGTCCGAAAAGGAAAACAGAAATTTGAATGCAAAGTACCCCAAAAGTTGGCCGGGCTGCGTTGTGATCCCCTCACCCCGGTTAAAGCAAACTTTTTGTCGCGACAACACTCCCGGAGGCCGGAACATTGTCATAAAATTAATACATATGTATCAATTTATAAGTGGAAAACTAAGGATATTTACTCAGAGCTAAATATATACTGATTAAACAATTTATTCAATTCAAGATTTAAAACTTTTCACAACATTCAAGATTTAAAACTTTTCACAACATCTTTCATAACATTTCACAACATTTTAAGTCAGCGTTTAAAAGCCAAACCATTTCACCCACTGATTAAATCCATGACACCAAAGTAAAATAACATTATTATTTCTATTCTAAATTACTTAAACCATGTCGAACTTTTCTTCTCCATATTGAGCAGATTTCACTCACCAAACAAAACATGTAGAGTTGAGTTCCACCTGCATCTAAGACCTGCTATAATGGTATTAACACCCGTCTAATGAATCTGTAATTCATCTGAACTATTATTTATGTACAGACGGTAGCTGTCGGTTACAGTTATGTTGTAAAAACTGCTAATGATGCTACGCAGAAATATTTTAGAAAACCTTGTTTGATTGTGCTATTAAGGAAACGTAAGTCGCTAACAAAACAATTTTCAGCGTTGCTGTTTAATCGCCTGCTTTGAATCAGTTTGCCCATTAAAATGTTTCTGAACACATTTTTATGTAAACAAGAATTCCATAGTATAATGTAATTGATTTCGAATTGAAAGTCACTTTGTTTATCGTATGAACGATATCCTGTAGTGCTATCTGGAATATTTATTAATATATGTTTGCATATTATATTTGTGGTAAATCTCCATCACAACCTCGAAGAAGTCTTTTATGTTTATGTTATTAAACAAATCATTAAAGTCAAAACTTTTGTAGTGTAAACATTCTGAAATACTTTTAATTTTGTTAATTGCTTCCCAACTGTTACTAATGAAATATATACCATTAATTTTAATCATTACTTCTTTAAAATAATTATTTTTTTTTTATTTGCAACAGTTAGATATGTTTAAAATCCATTTACTATAGGTCTAAATTTTATGGGAATTTCTCTAGCTTGGGAATTAAAGTAATATATGGAAAGCGAATATTTTTCTCACTGTTACCTGATTTCGTGTATTTTGTTCTAATTCGATTCTCTATTTCAAATTTTGTTTGGTTCAACTGAGGGTATACGTTTTAATCTTTGTAACAATCATTCATTAACTTATTAACTAAGTATTGGCATGTAAACGCATAGTTTGCTGTTACCTTATTCACATATGTAATAACGAAGTATTTCTGTAGAGTCGACAATGCATTCCTGTTATAATGGTGTATATATAACTGGACTTTCTGCAACACTGTATTTTTTGTGAATTCATTCAATACTGCACATCACCATTCATTGAATACTTCGGAAGGGATGCTGTATTTAACAGCTATCTTGTAAATGAAACCATCATATTTTTTATTTCTGTAATTAACAATTAGCTATTCATTATTAACATTAAGAGGTTTATTATCATTCATTGATATTTCTAATATTTTTGCAAATAATTTAATATAATCTTGAATTATTGCTATAGCAGAAGAATTATGAACAAAAGTATTTTTAAAAGCATCACCCATACAAAATTCCCATATTTTTTCAGAAACGTATTTCTTGTACCAAAGATGAAGTTTTTAATCCAAGTATGGGATATAATATTACGCTGAACCATATCTCTGGCAAAATAAGACTTTTAATTGAATTTTCAGGATTTAGTTTTTTTCTTCTACCACCACTTGTTTTGCACTTAACGTTTCCATTTTTTACATAATTACAATAAGTATTAACCACAGCAGATGAGTCAGGTTTTTGAATATGTTCATTGTTACAATGAACATTATGCATAATAGAATTTTAACCATAAGGGTAAATGGTTTTATGTTG
Source organism: Amaurobius ferox (assembly GCA_951213105.1). Classification (NCBI taxonomy): domain Eukaryota; kingdom Metazoa; phylum Arthropoda; class Arachnida; order Araneae; family Amaurobiidae; genus Amaurobius; species Amaurobius ferox. The sequence goes on along the minus strand of OX578149.1, from coordinate 112,333,496 downwards.
ATATATGTAGTAGTTTTCCCACCACAATTGTTCTTTTAGGTTGACAATAATACCCAGGACAGCGAGTTTCCTTGCCTCAATTCCGTGTCCTTTAAAATGACAAATGTCGATAGATGATTCACAAGTTGGATTCTTTTGAAATTTATATATCTGGCAACTTTTGTGGATAGGAATTATAAACACGTCATAACTGGAAAGCTTGAACTATTAAGCCGATCGAATTTGTGACCAATTTTCGAACTAGGTACTAAATACGGTATACACGTTTATCGATCTATTGGTGAATCCATTGAAGCTGATATTGATGGGTTTATTTCCATGATTGGTGTTAAATACAGCATCCCAACCGAAGTATTCAATGAATTGCGATGTGCAATATTGAATGAATTCATGAAAAAATACAGTGATGCAGAAAGTGCAGTTATTGTACATCATTATAACTGGAATGCATTGTCGACTCTACAGAAATATTTCGTTACTACATATGTGGATAATATAATGGCACACTATGCGTTTATCTGCCAATACTTATATAATAAGTTATGAAATGATTGTGACACAGATTAAAACGTATACCTTCAGTTGAATCAATTAAAATTTGAAATAGAGAATCGTATCAGAACAAAATACCCGAAATTGGGTTACAGTTTGAAAAATATTCGCTTTCAGTACATTACTTTAATTCCCCAGCTACATAAAAATCCCATAAAATTTAGACCTATAACAAATGAATTTAAAACAAATCTAACTATTGCAAATAAAAATCCTTTAATTATTTTAAAAGAAGTAATGATTAAAATTAAACTTAATGGTATATATTTGATTAGTAACAGTTGGGAAGCAATTAACAAAATTAAAAATATTTCAGAATTTTTACACTACAAAAGTTTTGACTTCAATGATTTGTTTAGTAACATAAACATAAAAGACTTGTTGGAGATTGTGATGGAGATTTGCGACAAATATAATGTGCAAACATATATTAATAAATATAAATTTTAAACATTGGTTGAAATGGCGTTGTTCGAAACCGTTCTGTTTGATGGAGATTCTTATTATAAACAACTACACGCAATACCTATGGGTGGAGGATGCACCACCATTCTAGCCAATATATATTTAAATAAATATGAAGAGGGAACTCATCTGTTAAATGAATTACTTTACATTCGTTACGTGGATGACATACTATTAGCATGTTCTAATAAAGATTATACAATGGATTTTAGTTTTTATCCTAAATGCTTAATATTAACGGAAACTCCTTGCAACATCGATCTGAGTGTTAATTTTCTTGATTTGTCATTATATAAACTTCCAGATGGCGATGCAGGATATCGTTTATTTGATAAACGGAGTTACTCTCAATTGGAAATCAATTACATTATGCTATGGATTTCTTGTTTACATAAAAATGTGTTCAGAAATATTATACTGGACCAACTGATTTGAAGCAGGCGATTAAACAGCAACACTGATGATCGTTTTGCTTGCGACTTACTTTTCCTGAATAGCACAATCAAACAAGGTTTCCCTAAACGATTTCTGTGTAACATCTTTAGCAGTTTTTACAACATAACTGTAACCGAGAGCTACCGTCTGTACTTAAATAATAGTTCAGATGAATTACAGATTCAGTAGACGGGTGTCAATGCCATTATTACTGGTCTTAGATGCAGGTGGATATTAACTCTAGATGTTCTGTTTGGTGAGTGAAATCTGCTCAATATAGAGTAGAAAAGTTCGCCGTGGTTTACGTAATTTAGAATTGAAATAATAATGTTATTTTACTTTGGTGTCATGGATTTATGAGGTGGTGAAATGGTTTGGCTTTTAAGCGTTGATTTAAATTGTTGTGAAATGTTTTGATAGAGTAGATGGATGGTTTTAAATATTGAAATGATTATATTACTTAACCTGTATATAATTCTATCTGAGTAGATAACTTTAGAGTCTGGTTTCCCGCTTATAAACTGATACATATGTATTCCTTTTATAGGAATGTACCGGGCCCCCGGAAGTGTTGTCGCGACATAAGGCTTGCTTTAACCGGAATGAGGAGGTCACCCCCCCGGCCAACGTCTGGTACTTTGCTTTCAAATATTTTTTTTTCTATTTCGGATATATATATATATATATATATATATATATATATATATATATATATATATGTATATACATATATATATATATATATATATATATATATATATTTATATATATATATATATATATATATATATATATATATATATGTATATATATATATATATATATATATATATATATACATACATACATATATATATATATATATATATATATATATTTATATATATATATATATATACATATATGTGTGTATTATATTTAAGAAAAAATATATACAGTATACATATTGTTAATTATTATAGGAATTGTTTACTCAAGACTGACTGACAGATCAAACATTCTGCAGTTTGACCTGGGTAAAATTGCTTCAGAAATTGTATAAACAGTTTCTATCTCAGGAACCATTGTTAAATAACGTATAAATATCCCTACGAAAACAGTCCATGTGTACACCCCAAAAATTGATTTAAAAATGCTATTTCCTATGAAATAAAAAAAAAATTATGGTTTTGTAGAGGAATATACTGGTTTTAAAATTAAAATATTTTACAAAAAATTATATTTTTAACTGTATACAAGACGACCAATCACAAAGTAATTATGATGTTATACAATTTTTTACGTAATTTTAAAATGAAGGTCACAACAATTATTTGAATTTTTGTTTCAATTTCGTTTTGTGCCTGGAGTCCTATTCTAAGAATATTTGTCTTCGACCCAGAGCGTCCGACAGTCTGTACTTACCCGAATTCGAAGCAATCCCATTTTTAATTATGTCCATATAGTAATTCCGTCCCTGCCTTGAGTGTCATTCTATTAGAAAATTGGATAATAATATTTCAATTTTCGTTTTACGTCTTTGTATTTCGTTTGACATACGGTTTCAAAAGATTAAAGACACGAAAGCTGACAAATGTAATGATTAACTGGGTAAAACACGAAACAAAACTTTAAAGGCCATTCACCGCAGCTCAATATTTGGAACGATATTATCTGTTAACGTCAGCTTTCGATACCGGAAAAAAACATTTCACACTAGCCAGAAAACACAAACTTTTGAAATAAAGAACAGTTTGTGTGCTTGGCTTGTTATTTAACGGATTTCGGGCCGCTATAACATGAATGTTAACATTGTTGAATGTAAATTTTGCATGTGTGTAATAGTTACATTGTACACTATATGTTTAGCATATGATGTAAAATATATTAGTTGAAATATTTAATAAACATAAATCTATATTAGGATATATTCGTAACAACATTTGAAAATATATTGTAGAATAACTGATTAAGCAAACCATGCATATCATAAACATTGTTAAAGTAAATTATCAGAAGTTTTACATGTTTCTCATGTTATTGAGGAAGATGGGATCATAGAATAAATATCAATTATCAAATATGAAATTTCGAAAAATAAAAGTAAAATCATATTATTCAACATTTTATATTTTCTAAATAGAATATACATTTTAGAAACACACTTTTTCTTTCTAATAATAAATCTAAATGTTCTTTTAATGTACAATTTTTTAAGCATTATGTGAAAATGTTTTATAGACAATTGAAAATTATGAACCATTTACCTGACAAAAAATTAATATGACATATTGTGAGCAATATAACTCAGAAAATTTTACACCCAAAAACAGAAGTTTTTGTGCCTATATCTATTTGACGAGCATTTTCTTATAATGAATCTAAAAAAAATTGTATTTAAAGTACATTTCCTTTTTTATAAAATGTTGCACTTGTTTTTAACAAATTTTCAAAATGTTAACAACATAATCTCAAAATACTATACAGAAAATTTTACACCCAAAAATAGAAGTTTTTGTGCCTATATATATTTGACGAGCATTTTCTTATGAATCTAAATAAATTTATATTTAAAGTACATTTCCTTTTTTATAAAATGTTGCACTTGTTTTTAACAAATTTTCAAAATGTTAACAACATAATCTCAAAATACTATTTTTGAAACACGAATATATGAAAAGGAAATATATGAACAATATTATATGAAAAGGAAATATATGAGCAATAATATATAAAAAGGAAATATATGAACAATAATATATGAGAAGGAAATATATGAACAATAATATATTAAAAGGATATATATGAACAATAATATGTGAAAAGGAAATATATGAACAATAATATATGAAAAAGAAATATATGAACAAGAATATACGTTATAAGCCACCATCCGGAATGCATCGGCGCGCATTTCCCTAAAAATTGTATAAAAAAAACCCAGGAACAAGTAAAGAAATGTATGCGTTTACGTTCCTCTTTTGCATTTAACCGTTCACTCATTATGTCCCACCTGTTCACGGCTCTTAGGTTTCTTTTACCCCGTTTTACTTCTCACGTCGCTGGTAACACCCTTTATTTGCTTCTGCCACGTTGGTTGTACCAACATCAATTGCTGATCTTTTTAATGAGTGGAGGTTACGCTTCTTGTATGTCTTAACGAAGAGGGCTGTTTTTAGTTAAAAGCCGGTCGTTACTATTAAGTTTGGTATCATATGTTTCTTCTAACAAAGTTAACTCAGTCACATTATTGTAGCACTTTGAGCCGTACATACGTCTTATTACTTCTGAGCGATAAATTAGTTTAAGGTTTTGAAAATTTTATATCATATATAACTTTTAAATGTTAACCTATCATACATTTATCGAAATAGTTATAACTAGCCGAATACTTGTTGAAAATCAACGGTCTCGCAATAAGCAAACCCTGAATATTGTAAATTTTTTAATAATTCGCGTTTCACATTTATTCGACAAATCGAATATTTTGGTGTGCAGAACCCCCTAAAGAAGAAAATATTGGGAAACTAAATTTCTGCATTTCTTCCTTTCGAATTATTTACCCGTACACCACATTAAAGTCTATCTCATCCCGAGGCACCCCTATATTAGTATTTCTCATTTGGAATGTTTTTCTGTGAAGCACACCCATAAATGAACATTTTTGAAAAACTTTCTTTGTCTTGGGTTTTTTATCAGATGATTGGCCCATATACCGAATATCAAGCCTGTGTAACATTTAAAAAGAAGCTTGCCTCATTTATTCGAAAAATCGAACATATTAGTGTGCGGCACCCCTTAATGTAGCAAATATTGGAAATCTGAAATTTCAGGCTTTCTTCCTTTCAAACTATCTACCCGTACACCAAATTTGAAGTCTCTATTCTATCGGGAAGCATGTTTTTTCTATCACTTCACCTTTCGAACGTTTTTCTGTATAGCACCCGTTAATGAACATTTTTGTCAAACTGTATTCATGTTTTTTTTGTCAAAAGGTTAGCCCATATACTAAATTTTAAGCTTCTATCACATTGCAAAGGAGGCGTTTTTCATTTGTTCGGCAAAACTAACATTTTAGTGATCGGCACACCCCTACAATAGCAAATGTTGGAAGACTGAAATTGCACACTTTCTTCCTTTCCACCTTTTTACCCGGACACCAAATTTGAAGTCTCTATCTCATCGTGAAGCATGCTGTTCTAGCATTTCATCTTTCGCATGCTTTTGTGTGGAGTACCCACCCCCTTAACTATACATTTTTTAAAAACTCTATTCTTTTTGTGATTTCTATGAGATGATTCGCCCATATACCAAACATAAAGCCTCTATTACGTTTTTAAAGGAGCGCTTCTCCTTTATTCCGAAAATCGAATATTTTGGTGTGCGGCACCCCCTAAAGAAGAAAATATTAGTAAACTGAAATTGTGCACTTTCTTCCTTTCAAACTATCTACCTTTACACCAAATTTGATATCTCTATCTCATTCCAAACCATGGTTTTTTTATCTATTGACTTTTCGAACGTTTTACTCTGGAGCACCCCCTTAAATGAACATTTTTGAAAAACTGTATTCGTCTTGGGTGTTTTCGTCAAATTATTAGCCCATATACCAAATTTTAAGCCTCTATCAAATTTTAAAGGCACCTTTTCCCATTTATTCGGGAAATTGAACGTTTTAGTGTGCGACACCCTGTGCCGAATTAAATTAATTCAGCAAATGAAGCTGTAATTAAATCTCCCCCCCCCCGAATTGGAATTGGGGCTTAGAAATTCCAGACCGGGCACACCTGTGACCCTTTAAATGTTAAAGACAGCAGAGGTCACCAGAACAATGGACGTCGCGAATCCCGCGCCACCATGTCTGGAAAATTTGCCGCCCAGGTGGTGTAGTGGATAGCGTGTTCGGCTGATGTGTGGAGGGCTCGGGTTCGAATCCCGAATAAGGCATGGAGGCTTGTGTGGCTACTGTAACTGGATTTCGATCTGTTGTTGCCACGTTAATTGAATTAAAAAAAAAAAAAAAAAAAAAAAAAAAAAAAAAAAAAAAATTGACAGTTAAAAAGAAAGGCTAAGCTGGCATGAACCGCCTTGAGTGATCGCGTGGACGTTAGCTCCAGACGTGAGGGGAGTGTCCCCTAGACTTACTGGCACGAGTCTCCGGACAAATGAGACTCAAGAAAAATGACATCACGGATATTAAGATCCAATAAAAAATAGAGAGTAAATTGTCCCCTGGTGGCTCTTTTTCTGAGGGCGACCGGAGCAGTTTTTGAGAGACCAGAGAAGATCTGATCTTCGACAAGAGAGCTCGTCTTTTTGGAAGAGAGTGCTTCTCGGGCATAGGCCCTGTATTATTGGCTTTTGAGCAGAAACCTTCTGCGATAGTTCCTGACCTAAGTACGAAACGGAAGAGAGATCGAGGGCCCAGTAGGACTCGATCCATATGGACTACCGCTAGTCTAAAATTCAGACCACCCGGGTCTAGCATATTGTCGTGACAGGACGTCACCGCATCGTGGACTTACGTCAGTTTCATCTTGAAACCTAGTTAGAGAATCACCTCTCATAGACTTTCCACTGGAAATTGATGTGGACATTTTCTTGAACACGTCAGAGTGACCTCAGCGGACTATTCGCCTCACATCAGATTTGGATACCTTTGTAACCTAAATTGTATATTACCTAATTGCTGTAAATAAATAAAGAATTGAAGTCACTCGAGAGTTATTTGGCTGTGACTATAAAACCACGCTACCACTACGCCACAACCCCCTTAAGTAGAAAATATTGGAAATCTGAAATTGCACACTTTCTTCCTTTCGAACGATTTAATCATACACCGAATTTGAAGTCTCTATCTCATCACAAAACTTGCTTCCTATCATTTCACTTTTCGAACGTTTTGGTGTGCGGCACCCCCTTAAGTAGAAAATATTGGAAATCTGAAATTGTACATTTTCTTCTTTTCGAACGATTTACCCATACACCGAATTTGAAGTTTCTTTCTCTTCGCAAAGCATGCTTTCCTATCATTTCACTTTTCGAACGTTTTGGTGTGCGGCACCCCCTTTAAGTAGAAAATATTGGAATTCTGAAATTGCACACTTTCTTCCTTTCGAATGATTTACCTATACACCAAATTTGAAGTCTCTATCTCATCGCAAAGTATGCTTTCCCATCTTTTCACTGTTCGAACGTTTTGGTGTGGGGCACCCCCTCTATAGAACGTTTTCGGAAAATTCGATTTTTCCAGAGGGTTTTATCGAACGTCCGAGCCGTGTACCAAATTGCAAGTCTCTATCTATTCGGGAAGTGCCTGAAAAAAGCGTGACAGACGGACACTTGGCAATTAGTATATATAGATTCCCCCTTAGTACTAAATTAAATTTCATGAAAAATGAAATGTTTAATGTGTCTCTGTCCTTTAAGTTTAATACAACCCATTAATTAAAATTTTTAAATAAATAAATAAATAAAAACATAACTATTTTTAAATATACATGGTCAAATACACCGAATAGAAACTTAAGTAATTTAAATAACATAATATAAGAACATCAACAAATTTCTAATGAAAGTATTAGAAATTATACCATATCTTTTAAACTTTCACATTTTTATTCTTAGATATGCATAAATTAAGGTAAAAGGTCCTTTGCCTGAAGACATGAGATCTAAATAATATTGTAACATTCGTTCCAAAGAAATTGTGGACTCCGACAAAAACAGTACACCCCGAAGTGAAATAATTCACTTGATTTTAATAAAAAACTCTCGTGGTTTTCAAAAACCAATAGCATGTCAATGCGAGTATCAATAGCAACATTCAATAAAAGTGAAAATAAAATCTGAAAACGAAAAAAATGATTTGGACTTGTCGATAAATCAGAAAAAAGAACGTATTTACTAGGACAAGACATACAGATAAGAAAAGAAAATATCTCATATTCAAATGGTACAATTTACTGAAGCATACATAGCAGCTGTCACAGAATTCAAGTAAAAGCTTAAATCGGCGTTAATCTCATAAATAAATATTTTGTGACATCAATTTTACTTTTAGTTCGTATGTGTAAAATATATCTCGTTTTATTATAAATTTGACTTAAAATTTGTCCTCTATTGGACTTAATGTCAAATACAGGAAAATTAACACACATAGAAAATTCATCTGCAACGTTTCTTTACAAAGTTCATTTTGTTCATTCATATGTTCACTCTTAAGAATTTGCTTAACGTCAAAAATAGTATTCTCAATTGAAAATTAACCCATTTAGTTTTTGTTCGGTGTTTCCCTTTCATCCTTGTATGTTCCCGGTAGTTTTGGAAGGATTCTGTGAAAAATTTATTGCGATTAGAAATTTTCTTAAGCTTATACTAGAGTATTATGCCTGAGCAACAGGTGGAATGAAATAGCTAGCGACTAGGAGGCGAAGGTTGGTGAGCGTCGGTGGTGAGCCTCAAGGTTGGTGAGCGTCAGCGAACAGAGGTTGGATCCCCCTAGTAAAGTATAAAATTCCAAAATACGTTTCCGAACTAAATATCTCCTAAAATATGTAATTTAATTTCGTGATAAGTAATTTAAGTTCTTTTTCAAACAATGAAATGAAATTCATGGAAGTTTTTAATATTAATTTTATACTCCTATAACTCTTGGCTAAGCAACGGAAATTCAAACGCCTGTTTTGTGACTAGTGGGTAACAACCTTCTATAATTCGAAATCTGTTCCACCGATTTAAAACCAATCATGGCCATAGGACATGGCTGCTTAAGGCATGGTTGCATACCAACATGGCTGCATTGGACAAAATTTGACATAATCACACATAAACAGGTTTATTTGTGTCTCAATGATCACGAGACGTCAAAGTTTCAAACGTTGTTGTTAAAAATAGAGATACAAATGTTTCTGTTCGTGACGTCATTAGCTTCTATTGGATGGGGGCAAGTGACCTGTCAGGGGACGCATTATCAAGTATGGTATCAATCGATTTTTTCAAGGCCTCTAAAGTGAAGGTTTATACGCTATAGCTGTAATCATTTGGACGCACGATGCCATTTTTTACATAATTGCTTATAAAATTTGAAAAAAGAAAATGAAAAAATGGATTATGGTTACAAGAAAGTAGAATTGAGTCACAAGTAGGTAAGAAAGGCCGGTTCTGCAGCAAATTGCGTCCGCGCAAAAAGATGACGTCATGAAGAGGAGGAGGGAGTATGGCACATTGAGGAGGAAGTATCGGGAATTGAGGAATGAGATACCTTTATCATTTGAACTTTGGACCGATGAGGTAGTATTTGGATTGATAACGTAACTTGAACTTTGGACAGCATCTCATGACGAGACGGACCTTTGAACTGATGACATAATGAGGACACTCGATCTTTGGCCGATGACATCATGAGGTAACCTTAAATTTTGACCAGACCTTTAACTGATAACAGGAGCGCTGTGAACTCCGACCTTCTCCATCGGTGGTCTATGACGTACTGACGATATTTATCAGTCGTGACGTACTTAAAGTGAATTTTCGGAGGTGCTTCCTCCTAGCGGAAGCTTGGAGATTTAGTCGGGTAATGAAGATTTGGAGGGCGCCATCTATCGGGCGTTTCTCTTAAATTTTGAAATTAAAAGTATATATTCGTTGGATACGGGCAGAAGCTCGAACCCGCAATCAGTTGAATGCTAGCTTAACGGGCAAAGCCAATCGGCCAAGATGTCTTGACGGATGGGTAAACTAGCAGATGTGTGAGACAATAGAAAGGGATCCAAATGAAGTTAAATTCTTGGATCTAAATTTTAAATAAGACGACCATGATCATATTACATTTAATATATATGACAAACGAAAACAATTTGATAGAAAGTTGAATTATCTAATGCATTGGCATACCAATGTACATCGTAATATATTCCGTAATGTTATTGTACAGCATCTGAAAAGACCTCAACGAATAGTTACCAATGAGAAGGATAGAATAGATAGAGATGGGTTTGTGATAAAAGAAGCATTACGACAAAATACCCAATAGCCTTTGTAAAACGTCAACTGGATGAATATTACAAAAGTAAATGTTCAAGGATATATGAAATATTGGTGGATTATAATGACGAAATGGCAACTAAACAACATAGCGATTTGGTTCACGAGAATTTAATAACAACTACTTTCACTCAACGTGAAAGAAGGAGCGAGTGGATGTTGTAAAAGTGTGATTTCGTGTATGGGTATGTGAATTGTAGTATATAGGATTTGACTGATTCAGAATACTAGAAGGGATGGATGAGTTCTTCTTCCTTATTGCTCATTGTGGATTATATCAGGATTAGGTATGATATCTTTTGTTTTACTCATTTGGCATTCAAAGTATATTCTTTCGAGACACATGCATTGGAGAAGTACTACAGGAATTGCTGCCATACCGGGAGTGTGCCGCGGCCTAGCAGCATGCTGAATCCGGGATTTAAGAGGTCACAATCCCCCTTAGGTCTCTTTAGCATATTGTCTGTTAGCCTTTCCATTCTTTCATTATACAATTTTAAACCTTATTTTAATATATATATATATATATATATATATATATATATATATATTAAATTAGCAATAAAAATATTTATTGCTCGTCAATACTAGCAGATATATATCTATCTAAATACGAAAGAGGCACTCATATCCTATCGGAAATGCCCTACTTCCGTTATGTCGATGATGTGATAATTGGGGGCTTTGAAAACACCCCATGTTTTGACTTTTCATTCTACCCAAGCGAATTGGACCTTATTGAAAATCCAGCGTGTGAGGACGGATCGGTAAAATTCTTGGATTTAGCTATCAAAAAACACAAGAAATATGGAATATACACAGAGTTACACGACAAAAGAGATTCATACAGGATCAAGGTAAATCATATAATCGATTGGAACTCAAACCTTGCAAAGTATGTCTTCAGAAATATAGTAATTGGACATTTTAGAAGAAACCAAAATTATAATACTTTTAGGAAAGACTGCATTTGCAAATGTAAAAAATTTGCAGATGAAGCTATAAAAAGAAATTATCCTGTCAATTTTGTACAACATTATTACAAATCGTTTTTTAAAGAAAATTTGTAATTTGATTGTTGATATAGAGATTTAATATTCATGACTGCGAAACTATTATCCTGATATTTCTCTGCGCATGAGCAACATTACTTATATAAAGAGACGTTCCATCGGGTTGGACTAGCGGATGTTTTCCCTTCATGGTTTCGTTAACTTCTTTGTTCCTGAGTCGGTTGGACTAGCGGATGTTTTCCCTTCATGGTTTCGTTAACTTCTTTGTTCCTGAGTCTGTTCTGGTGCTTTTGTTTTCGCACATTTGGGAGGCTGACCATGGAATTATGTTGGTTCCGTGAGCGTTACCCGGGTAGTAAAAGCTGCTTTAAGCGGGAAAGGGGTGTCGCAATCCACCCCTACCATTCTTATGTAATTCATATGGTCACTCCCGTTCTTTTCTACTTTCATTCTTGTATTCTACTAGGGAATTTGAGCAGCACTTGCGCCTCCTCCTTTGTAGTGAATCGTTCTTTTAATTTCTGGCTTATTTGGGATATATCCTATTTTAGTCTCACTTTATCGTAATAGTATATATATATATATATATATATATATATATATATATATATATATATATATATATATATATATATATATATATATATAATAAGAAATGCATGGAGATAAACCAAATTTAAATTTTGACATTCTATTTTACAAAAATAATTTATTCAAAGTTTAGGGTAGAAATATAATTAATTTTTACGTTTCTTTGAAGTATTTAAATGTAATTCTGAAAATAAATGGACTGATTTATATTGAAAACTCTAAAGGGACAAATCGAATTCATTTTCTTCCTCTTTAACCGTAAAGTTAATATATTTTGTTTTCAATCATACGATATTGAATCTTAATTGGTTCATCAGTTTCTTATATTGGATTTCTAAACTAAATAAAAACGCTATGGGCTAAATTAAATTTTGAACAGGATGAAACCTGATATGTAAATGAGATGTCGTAATGGGATACTATTCTAAATTTACGTACAGTTAACGAATATGCAGATAATAAGCTGTCAAGAAAAGAAAATTAAAATCATATTTTACTTATTTAGAAGAGGTAATAAACTACTAATTTTACTTTTGAGAAGATGCTTGTCTCTATTTCAGTGGGCATGTGTGTATATGTGAATCAATAATCCAAAAAAGAATGCTAGTACAGAAATGGAATTTCATGCTAAGGTACATAATTTGAAAGACTTTAACTTAAAAACTAAGTAAAATAATGTGAAGCAGACTTAAAACGAGTTCGGATGTAGTAAAGTATCGGTTATTGCGATATTTTCCTTGTCCCATTTAATATGCGATACTTCCATAATGTGAAATGTATTGCTTATAGTGAACATTTAGATATACCTATACTTTGGGTATTTCAAGGTATTGGGTGTGAGTGGGGTAAAGAAAATTTATTTTTATAGGACTTTTTGGAATAAAAATATCGCAGAAGATCAATTAGTTTGGTAGTTTATTAGTTTTTCATCCTCCAAATATGTTGCGCCTAAACTCACTCCCACCCATATCACCAGATACACAGAGCCTAAACTCTTTCCTAAATACATCTCTAGTTACTTTGAGCCTAAAGACTTTCACAGACACATCCCCAGAGGCATTAAGACTAAAGATTTTCCTAAACACATTCCTAGATGCATTGAATCTAAGCATTCTCTAAACACATCCCCAGAGAAGTTAAGATAATAATAAAGACAAGTTAAGATAACTATAAACATTTAAAGATTGCACGCTTATTTTTAGATGATGCCTGGCGTGATAATCAGCCACATAATTAGAAAACTACTGGGAACAAACGTGCTTTGTTTTCGAGTCGAGATGCGTCTTGAAATTGGACAATAGAACGTCACGAATTATACCCGGTTTCCTGTCACGAGCTTCTATTAAACCCAGACCGTCCAACCAATCCGGTATCTGTTTAGACGACTGGGACTGTATCATACAATGTAGACTTTAATTCAGTGGAGATGACATCCACAGGAACCAAACCTTCATTCCCTAGTAACTCTCAAAAAGAAACACCGACCCATCCGAAGGTACACGGGAAAGATACTCCATCGCTGCGACAGCGCGCCCAGTACAAGAGAGCGAGGCCAAGAGGCCCCGAGGCCCGAACCAACCATCCCAGCCACACAACCCAAAACAGGCCGAGAGGGAGGAGGGCGCCAAACCAAAAAAGACAGCAAAGCCCAGGGCAAACGCGGCCTGCCATCTGGAGAGAGTCATCCTCTGATGAGTCCCTCAACTTTATTAAATTCCATTCAATACATAATACAACTCCCTTCATTTAGGGATAACTATAAAATTACAAAAATCTTCCATCAATTTAATACAATCATTTCAACTGCAAGAGAAACAAGTAATACTTTCTTAACAAAAAAGTAAAAACTATATACAACTAAGTAACTCCTGGTTGCTAAAAAATACACAATCTACTTGTTTGGTAAATTAACAAATAACAGAAGTATTTATACATCGTTTTCAAATTATCTAATATATCATAGTCATTTTTACAATAAAGTCCAATACATCCAATACATTCATCTATAATATTTACTCCAAGTTCATTTCAAGAGCCAACACATTTTTCATGATTTCCTTAACTCCATTTCTACATTTAGATAACAAGCACAAATTAAAAATATTTACATTGATATAATTTACAGGAAAATAAGTTTTTCTAATAGAGTCCCAAAATTCACATTCGTGAATCGTGTGTTTTACAGTTCCGTCCGATTTTCCACATTGGTAACTTTTGTCTTTTCCAAAGAATCTATTTTGGTAATCCTTGAAGGCTCCATGTCCCGTCAGCACTTGGTTTAAATAAAAGTCTCCACATAGTCTTTTCGTTGAAACTTTTCCAATTTCATTATATAGCTTCTTCCCCACTCGATTCACATCCCATCTTTCTTGCCACTTTTTGGTTGATTCCAAACACAACTTCTTCTTTATTTGCTGTTTACTCCATTTAAAGGAGTAACTTATTTCTATTTTTCCTGTTGCCCCTTTTGCAAGTTCATCTGCTTTTTCATTTCCGATTATTCCAACATGGGCTTTTACCCAATGTAATTTAATACTTTCCATGTTTTGTAACAATTCTTCTTTAAGTCTTAAGACTTCTTCATTATTATTTTCATATGAGCTTAAGGCCTGTAACACAGACCTTGAATCTGTGCAGATATGTGTACTTTCAAATTTCTGTTTTAAAATATATTCTGTTGCTTCACTTATGGCGTAGAGTTTTGCATTATACACCGTTGTGGTATCATTTAACCTATGTTGTTCTTGATATTGGCTTTCACCTTCTTTATACTCTACGAATGCACAACCCACTTTTCCATTGATTTTTGATCCATCTGCATAGATGATCCTTTGTTCATTATTTGGAATCTCATCATCCCAGTTCAAAATCTGTTCTTTCCAGGGAGGTTTCTTCGAATAGCTCGGTTGTTCTATATCTTTATTTTCCACAATTTCGTCTCCTATCAAGATATTTTCTTCCCAATGAATTCCTCTATAAAGAGTTGTTTCTCTTTTTAATTTCAAGTCTAGTGGCAAACATCCTGCGAGAACTTGAAGATCCATGTTAGATGTTGTTTTATAACACTTTGTTATAGACAACAACGCTATTCTTTGGATCTGAATCAATTTGTCATTTATCCTCCTTATATCCCTATACCATATTTCGGCTCCATATGAGATGAATTTTTCCACCGCCTTCAAGTATATATCTTTTCTGATTTCAGATTTAAGTCCCCATGTTGCTCTTACGATCCTATTTAATTTTCTATGAAAATTCAACACTTTATTTTTCACTTCGTTCAAGTGCGATGTCCAAAAAACATTAGGGTCAAATTGCACGCATTCATTCCCTAGTAACACAAACCACTCGGAAAAACTTTCGGACCCACAGATTTAACATGCGCGAACTCCGCGTAGAAACTGCTATAGTTTAGACAGAGCCATAAATCGAACTCTGGTACTCCGAGTGTAATCCGCGTGCCTTGACCACAGAGCTATCCCGCCCGACACTGTTTCGAGCTTAACATTTGGAGGTAGTATATATATCTCCTACAATAAATGTAAAGAGCCATTGTACTTTACTTTTACTCATGCAAACATTCTGATACTCCTATCTCCTATCAGAAATTTAAAATATTGAAAAACTTGACAATTGTGTTCAATTACACAAAATAAGCATAGTTTAGAATATATCTACAAGACGTAACAAGTGGCATATGACAACACCCAGATTTCTTCACTCCCATTTTTAGCATTTGGAGTTCTTTCAATGCATGGAAATAATGTTTAATTTCCATAAATACAGAAGAGAGGGGTAATTTTTGAGTAGATAGTGTCATTCCAAATCCATATTTTCGTAAATATTCAAGGAAAAGTAACGGAAATTTAAATAACTTTTTGGTCTGGATTTCTTATTGGCATTAATTCTGCCTTTTTATGTCTACATTTCTTTTATTGTATTTATAAGTCGAAAACTCATATATTTTTAATGACAGCCATTTGTTCAGTCTTTATAGTTAAGCCCAAAATGAATAAAATTGTTCTATCTCCCCATAGAGTATGAAATTAAAAAAAAGAGTGATTACATAAATGCGTACCTACGTACCGCTAATATTTAAAAATAATATTATATATAATATATGATTTCATTTCTATGTCTGGTTCATGAGTTCAGGATTAAATCCAGAAAGCTGCAGCAGGTACGGCCGCAGTCAATTGAAATAAGTATAACAAATAACAGTGGGGTACCCATCAAAAACCCGATACCATTGTCTGTGTTTGAAAACACGAGTTTTGTTGCATAAAATGCATGTGTATGGTTGCTTAATAGTTTTCCAATGTTAGTTCGAATTCCATTTCGCTATGTTAAAGAATTTTAAATACTATATATACTGCCTATATTATACACTAGTTTCCTTTGGCGACCAGCCTGTTCGCTACCCTTGAAAATTCTGACCGTGGCAAATTCTGACAGTGGCAAACTCGCTTGCGCGACCTACCAGAAAGGTGTAAGGTAACAGTTTGGACGGCCAGGAAGTGCCACCCAATTTAGACCGGAACCCAGTGGGGGAGGCATCCACAGGGACCGTACCCTCCTACCACAAACAAAAACCTCTCGGAAGGACTTACGGACCCACATGTTTAACGTGATCGTATTCTGCGTGAACACGGCAGCAGTTTTGGCAGTGGAGGGAATCGAACCCAAGCCTAACGAGTGCAATTCCCGCGCGCTAACCACTGGACTACCGCGCCGTCCGCGACAATCTCCATAAATTTATTTTTATTCACCCAATTTAGATCGGAACCCAGTGGGGGAGGCATCCACAGGGACCATACCCCCCTGCTCCTATCACCAACTTCTCGTATGGACTTACGGACTTACATGTTTAACGTGGTCGTACTCCGCGTGAACACGGCGGCAGTTTTGACAATGGCGGGAAACGAACCCGGGCCAACCTACTGCAGTTCCCGCGCGCTAAACACTGGGCTATCGCTCCCTCCGCGACAATCTCCATAACTTTCTTTTTATTCATCCAATTTAGATTGGAACCCAGTAGGGGAGGCATCCACAGGGACCGTATCCTCCTTCCCCTATCACCAACTTCTCGTAGGGACTTACGGACCCACATGTTAACGTGATCGTACTCCGCATGAGCATGGCGGTAGTTTTGACAGTGGCGGGAATCGAAACCGGGCCTGCCGACTGCAATTCTCGCGCGTTAACCACTGGGCTACCGCGCCCTTCGCGACATAACTTCCATAACTTTCTTTTTATTCACCCAATTTAGATCCAAACCCAGTGCGGGAGGCATCCACAGGGACCGTACCCTCCTTCCCCTATCAACATTCTCTCGGTTGGACTTACGGACCCACATGTTTAACGTGATCGTACTCCGCGTGAACACGGCTGCAGTTTTGGCAGTGGCGGGAATCGAACCCGGGCCTACCAAGTGCAATTCCCGCGCGCTAACCAGTGGGCTACCGCGCCCTTAACCCCGTGGAGTTAACAAAGTTTGGTTTAGTTTAATGACGTTAAAACTAATAATGATACTTTAAGGCACCGCGACAATCTCCATAATTTTATTTTTATTTATTTTTTACTTCTTCAGTGTTTAAGTTTTTCATTAATATCATTTAAAATATCCCCATTCCATAGTTCCATATATCCATTTAAAATATCCATAAATTAAAATATCCATTTAAAATATCCATAAATTAAAATATCCGTTTAAAAATCCACATCGTTCCATCATTTAAAATATAAATATAATAATTTCACCAGATGTATACAATACATCACCACAATTCAATCCACCATAATTCAATCATTTAAATTTTATAATGGCCATATGCTAAGCTCTTAATTCTATCATTTAAAATATCACTCCAACCCGATGCACCGGCGTGACACGGTCCCCCATTTCGGGACAGTCGGGGAAGAATGAGATCTTCGCTGAGAAATATAAAATCATGATGTCTTTAAAATTGCGATCCTGCGGGCAATTTTCATTATTCCTTGACCAGATTGGAATTGTAAGAATGCCAGATTTTTGAGTTTTCTAAAAATGTAAATTATTAGTCGAAATTATGAGTAATTTTTACGATGGGAGGATTTAAAAACGAAAGTTGGTATTTTTGAACCGAAAGTGACTTCTGTTTTAACATCCTTAAGAAATATAAGAAAGCGAAATTGAGATTTGAAACTGATATATTTTTACACGCTATTATCTGCTCTTTCCGGTGGTGTGATTTGTTTTTTTTTCTACAACGTCTGGATCGTGGAGAAAAAAGGACAAAAAACGGTCGAAATAGCATAAAACATTAAATAACAACAAAACAAAATGATAAAAATTTTAAAAATCGGTTTTCGCGTGTCCCTCCCCTCCCCGGGTCTCTGATTGCCAAATTTCGTAGCTCTCCGACGCGCGGTCGCTGAAAGTATAGTGCATAAGACAGACAGACAGACACACACACACACACACACACACATACATTGCCTTTTATTATATAGATGTATTTCAGAAGGGCTGTATTGTAACATTTCGACCTGCCAGCTACATCTGAAATAATTTTGTAACCCTCTTATCAGTAGTTATCTAGTAGTTTAAAAAAATTCTAAATTCTATTTTGTGACATGCGATAAAATTAATTTTAGAAAATACTTTTTCTGACATTTAAATATATAAATCAGAACCCACGAAAATCATTAAAATCTCTAAAAGTAGGGACTACTTTTTAATAAAAGATGGAATATTTTTCATTACCATATTATTGTAATGCAAGCTATTTTAATGATATACTCAAAGCGTTGACTGCCAAGAAATTGTTCATTAGCATGGTGAACAGTACTAAAATATTTTTTTCATTTAGTTTATTTCAGCTATTTAAAGACTTTTAAAGGATGTTTTATGGATTCACACGAATATCGGAAAATCAGTATAAAAAAATCTGATGTGGGTAACACATGACTTTCCTTATATAATGCAATGAATTTACTACTTTTACAGTAAAGAAAAATAGGTTTTTCTTATAGTAGATACTTATATTCTTTCCAAGATATTGAATTTTCGAAAATTAGTGGTCATTTTCATTGATTTAGGGTCATTTTAATCCATTTGGCGAGATTTTCCTTAATTTGACAATATTTCATAAAGTCGCCAAGTTGACGACATTCCGCCAAGTTCGTCGCCAAATTCTCGCCAAGATTTATTGACGGAAAAATAAGTTATTCTTATAGCATATAAATGACTATTGACGTTCAAATACAAAATTATTACTCAAAGTATCTTTTCTCATGAATGGAACGAGCTAGATCCACGAGATTTCCAAATTTATCGCATGGTATTACATATGAAAAGTGAACATGTTTCTCAATAGGAAATATATTTTTTTATTTTTAATGACTTTGTGATAATTTTCTTTAATGTGCAATATCTCGAGAACGATTCATGTTAGCGTTCTAAAGTTTATGTCAATCGTTTTCTAATGAAAAATTACATAAGAAAAGTATATTTGGGTAACTTTATTAGCGGTTTTGATTTTTTGACGATTTTTTTCAGAATTTCACTCGAAAATTTAGGGGGGTTCTGAACATTTGATTACCTTCAAAAACATTCCAGTGTTTACGGATTGTGATTTATGCACCAAATTTAGTTCGAATCGGTCCAATCTTTCGTCAGTTATCGTCTCCACAGACTCACTGACACACACACACACACACACATACTTTCACACACACAGACATCACTTCAAAAATGGTTGTTTCGTGATCAGTGATGCTTGAAACGTGCTCTCCCGTCGAAAACTCGGATTCGAATTTTCGACCCCGTCACAATACTTTCCTTATACATTATGTATATAAGGAAAGTAATAGGGATTTAAAGGAAAAAGTAGATGGGTGCTATTTTTTCATCATCAGTATTCTATCATCGCAAATGTTACCATTTTGCCTGAAGTTGAGTTTTTGTAGTAGGCGACGAGTTAAGCTATAAATACATTATTTTAAAACTATAATTTTAGATTTTTCTGCTGAATAAAATTTTGCATTTTAAAAAGTGTTTTTCACGGACTTTAAAAGTGTTTTTCATGCATTTAACATTAACATTTATTTATACGTGTTTAATATTCTAAAAGAGAAAGTTGATGTTTTATGCCATGGAAATTAATCTTTTAAACAATGATAACGTCCATTTTTTTTGCGAATTTAGTGTCAGAGGTTTGTACTCGCAATGGCAACCGGTCGTGAAAGTTCGTTAGCAGTATGAATGAATTTTATAATGTCGAATACAACTCATTACTTCAACGAAACGTCTACCATATCGTTGACTGCTATTATATTTTTGTGCGTAAATTTAGGGTTTCTTTATTTAATCTTTACATAAAGCTTTCTGCTATTTTTCTATTAAGTGACATCATTTTATTATACATTTTTGAGGTGATATCTGTGTGTGCGTGTGTGTGTGTGTGTATGTATATGTGTGTGTGTGCTTGTGAAAGTATGTGTGTGTGTGTGTGTGCGAATTAAGCGATTCGAATGAAATTTGGTACAAAAATCACAATCTGTGAATACTGGAAGCCTATTGTTCTTAAACGTTATCGAATGTTCAGAACCCCCCTAAATTTTCGAGTGAAATTTTGAAAAATCATCAAAAAATTAAAACCTTTAATAAAGTTAAGCAAATAGACATTTCTTATGTAATTTTTCCTTAGAAAACGATTGACATAAACTTTAGAAAGTTAGTATGAACCGTTCTCGAGATATTGCATATTTTTAAAATAAATTTATCAAAAATCCCATAAATTAAAAAAGTATGTTAACTGTTGAGAAACCTGTTCACTTTTCATATGTAATATCATGTGGTAAATTTAGTGACATCATTCTCGTGGATCTAGCTCGTTCCATTCACGAGAAAAGATGCTTTGAGTAATACTTTTTTATTTGAACACCAATAATTTATTTGCTACAAGAATGACTTATTTCTCCGTCCGCTTGACGAGATTTTGCCGAAGAATTTGGCGGAATGTCGCCAACTTGATGATTTTTTTAAATGTTGCCAAATGAACGAAAATCTCACAAATGGATAAAAATGATGCTAAATCAATGAAAATTACAACTAATTGACGAAAATTCAACATATTGGAGAGAATATAAGTATCTACTATAAGAAAAACCTATTTTTTTACAGTAAAAGTAGTAAATTCATTGCATTATATAAAGAAAGTCATGTGTTGCCCACATCAGATTGTTTACTATGCTATTTTAACAATTATTTGAGAATGATGTTTACCTTATTAAGTATTTGAATTTTTTAATTTTATATATTGGTCACTTTGCTATGTCCGATAAATTTGCCATTTGATTGAGCTCTATTCATCTAATTTTTATGCGACACATAATAGAATCTCCATTCATGCAAAAGTATAAATCATACTATAAGTTACGACTATTAATTCAATCGTTTTTAATTAATTAGTACTTTTGAAAGATAATTTTTTCATACAGTGGCCAATTTGCTCACCCTTCTTATATATAGTAAACTACTTTTTAATGAAACCTGTACAGTTTTTTAAGAATTTAATAAAATATTTTATCTCTAGACGGAGAGTTTTGACGATATTTCATGATACTTATTTTAAACTAGCAAATATCATCTGTATCTGAAGCAATTTTAGCCGGTATATTGCATAAAATCGAGGCAGTACAAAGCTGTACTTCACTTTCCCATGGTTTGTCGGTTATTCAGCACAGTGTTGATGACGATTTGAAAAGTGAACACAAATTTCTTTTAAACTAGAATGTTAAATTTATTTTGGTAGAAGCATTTACTTCAAACAATTACGATGCAGGATACTTTTTAAGTCCAGCACATCACTAAAACAATTCTAAAAGTTTATTCACTTTAACCCCGATATAATGAATCCCAACTGATCAAGTTAGAAGTTCACTATAACCGATAATTCACTATATCCTATTTTGAAAAAAAATATCTTGTGAGAAAATTTCCTAAAATATAGTTATCTTTAATTATGTGCTGCAAATATTAAAGTAAATGAAACACAACTAATTAAGGAACTAACAATTAATTGAAGGATACTTGTTATATCGATTTGTAAAAATACAGAAACCCTGTCGAGCCATCCGTTTGAACACATGAAATTGTTTTCTTTAAAACATTTTGTAAATTATTTGGATTGCGCTTTCAGCATAGTCACTGCTATTGAGAAATTTTGATTTCTTTGTATGGTAAACCACGTCAATGCCTCTTACATAATTTCTCGTTCGACCTTCTGCTGTCTTTTGTTTCTATCCAGATTATTTTCGTGGGGAGATCATGCTACGATATTTCGAAATCATACAAAATGTAGATTTAGGTACACAAAATTATTTGTGGATCATTGACCTTCAACATTTCCTATCAGATTAATTTTTATTTTATCTTCCATTAAAAAGCTATCTGCTTCTTCCCAGCATTAGTTATTTTGAAACAATGCTATGACAACAGCGCAAATGATCCAACTGAGCAATGAACTAAGAAAATAATTCACACTCCGGAAGAAAACGGTTGATCGGAGACAGGGAAGGAGGGTACAGCAAAGGCTTTCTCATCATTACCTTTTAGAAAACAAGCTCAAAAGATGACAAAAAGGAAATATATATATATATATATCCGGTAAAGGGGGGGGGGAGAAACTCTTGTGAAGCACCTAAAGGTAAGCTGCCAGAAATGTGATTTTGGATCACTGTATCCGAATTTCTTGATGACGGAATCTCGGACCAAGTAAGGTTCCTAAATATACAGTCTGGCGCAACAACGCCCATCTTGACTCCGGCAGTTGAAGCGATGACTGCACATTGCGAAAAGAGGGCTACTTTCTCGTCCTTTTCTCAGGAGCACCATCGAGAAAATCAAAATATACTAGACAACTTCCTTGAACGGTTGGTACAATTTTTTGAAGACAAAAGAACTTATTTTACAGTTAAATTGCTTATCATATATCTGCCATGTAACATACACGTCATTGAAATTACACAGGCAGACGACAACTGATTGGATCGGTTGGAGTCAAAATGGCGGTTGCGTCAGCCTGTATCAGTTGAGACCATATGAGATGTTGATTATTCCCGATTGTGCATCCTGGGTTCATTATAGAGGGATTTGACTGTATCAACACGATGGAATTTTTTAGAGAATTATAAATTAAATGAAATATATAGATTACTCTTATGAACTAAAAAAGCAGAGCTACTTTTCCTACTTCATTTTGAATAACGGATTTGCCTCTGTCAAGACCAAATTTTATCCTTTGAGTTTTTAGAATGAAAATAGTTATTCTATAGTTAAAGGTTATTCAAGAAAAGTCTCTATCCGTATGAATCATCACTTAATTACGACTAACGACTAAGTATAATTAATCATTAACAAATTAATACTTCAAAATATGGCAACAGAATGGAAATAAGTATAGAATAATGCATAAAATGTAATTATTCATAATTAGATTTTACATTTTTTTTGCATGCCATTTGAAATTCAAACAAAACATTTTCGAGTTCAATTATCGATTATACGAGTTTCAAATTATGTTGACAAGTTTAATACCCGTTTATCAACATACATCTCAGCATTGTGGTCATAATTCGAAGTTTATATATATTTTGAAATCTATGCTGTCATTAAACATATATAAATCATTTATGAAATGCATGTGCTATTATAAATTACTATCATATTATCATACACGATAAGTATACATGATTAAAAATTAATATATAATAATATGCATATTTAATTTTTTACCTACTCTATACTTATGCAGTTATATATTTTATAACATATTTTCAGTTAAACTTAAAATCAATCAATTTTCTACCCAACATAATAGAAAAAGATTTTTTTTTCGTTTCTTAATATTTAATATTACTGCATTCTTTATAATTATGCATTCAAAGCAAACAAATTTCTTTCAAACTCTTTATTAAAACTATTGAATTGTAATCAATCACTTATTTCTTACACACACAAAAAATGCATCGTCTCTGC
Organism: Amaurobius ferox; assembly: GCA_951213105.1. Classification (NCBI taxonomy): domain Eukaryota; kingdom Metazoa; phylum Arthropoda; class Arachnida; order Araneae; family Amaurobiidae; genus Amaurobius; species Amaurobius ferox. Next base: position 112,309,394 of record OX578149.1, on the reverse strand, counting down.
ATTTAAACCAAATTTATAAAAGAAAATATTTAGTAATCAAACAGAGATTAAATAGGTTATTTTTGAAAAAAAAACAGTACGCGCAATTTGCTATTTTTTAATATTAAAAAACATGACAAAAAAAACCTCTTTATAAAAAAAAATCTTTTGCAATTGAGTGAAAAATAATTTGTTTTAAATTTAGAAAAGTTAAGTATTTGTTTAAGCATTGTTCAAAAGTATTTTATTTCCTATAAGGCAGTGCTGTAAAATTTAGTTAAGGAAACAATTTTCAAAATAATATGCATTACTATATACAGAGTGATTATAAAAAAAAAACTTTGCCGATATATGAGCCCCTAGCTATCATACCTCTCAAGGAAACGGAAAGAAATTTTGGATGCAGGTATTTTAAGGTATGCGCTCAAGAATGATGTGGAATAACAACAGTCCTACTCTCACAGTTAGGGTTACAGTGGCACAATTTCGAAATTTTCAAGTGGTAACACCTAATTCTTTACATTGGAATGTGATCTTCAGTGAAAAAACATAAATGACGTTGAAACGGTACCGTTGGAATGATACCTGAAAAACGGTACCTGCAGAATGAAACAAAAAACGGTACCTAGATCACAATCATTATAGTTTGCCGAATGGCGAACTATAATGACGTGCGCAAAATTATCACACTATAAATTATTTTGTTTGATGATAATATGCTTCTTGCCATTCGGCAAACGATAATAATGTGCGTAAATTACTCACATTCGAAGTTATGTTTCTTCATAATATGCTTGATGCCATTCGGAAACGATAATTACGTGCTTAAATTACTCACACTCGAAATGATGTTGTTTGATGTATTAAAATAGTTTAACAATCTATTCACTGCTTGAGTTTATATTTATACACTGTTAGAACCTTAGACTATGTACACTTTGTGCGCGATTCCCTGACGAAAAGTGAAAGCAGTTGCGAAGTGAAATCGTCGTTAAACGCACGCGCACGCTTTTAGTTTACCCCTGGCTTCCACCTAGTGTTTGTTGCGGGCCCGCATTTTTCATACGTTCAGAAGCATATTTTTTTCATTTAACAAATAATGGGTATTTTGTGTAAAATTGTTTTCGTATTTACCATAAAAATAACTTACAGTTATCATAAATAACATAATACGCATAATTGTTATAATAATAATATAATAATTTGTAAAATGCACTTTGTGAGAAGGATAAGGAAGACTGAAGCAACGCAAATAATCACAAATAAAAACAATAAAGCAGCATACAGCTAGTATTTCGAGTATACGCAGCAGCCCCATTGTCTGTACAAGAGAGCAAACACACCCGAAATTCAAATGGAGAGAGGTTTGAACCCATTCCTCTTTTGAACCTATCGTGTGTTGGTTCTCTTGCACTAATGAAGAGGATCGCCGACGTGGTAGTCGAGTGGTCAAGGCAAGCGTTTCCGTAGCAATCGCTCGACCGCCACGTTGTGGGTTCGAGCCCCACGTGAGGCATGAATGTTTGTGTTGTGGGCGCAATGTGATCCGCCCCCTTCTGGTGCGCCTGGGGCAACGTCAATGGGCGGCTAAATGCTTCATACTCTGGACGCTGTAATAAAGGCGAATGATGAAGGTCAAAGTGCCTGGCCATTTGAAAAAAAAATGATGAAGAGGATCCAGCGTATCCTCGAGACAGCTGTATGCTGCTTTAGTATTTAATTCATGATTATTTGTGTTGCCCTAGTTTTCCTTAAAAATATAATAATTTTATTCTTCAATAAAATTTATAAGGAAATCATCATTTGGTTCTGTGCGCCGCAAATATTCCTGTTTGCTCTGAACTTGTGTTTCTTGGTCCCTTAAGCGTCGCTTAGCAATGCTTAATACTTGTTACGCCACTGAGTGTTGGTTCACTGTGGTGCACCGGATCGACGTCATGTGATGGCAGAATAGTTCACTATTCAGCCGTTGTATGGGCGAATGATTAGATGATTAAATGTTTGGCCATTAAAATTTATCCAATGATAGAACACTAGAAATACATTAGCCGGACATTAACCGTCAATAAAAGAAGCCGGATTAATGGTGGGGTTTGTGGTACTCTCTAAATTGTTATTATTTTAATTTTGATAAAATATTCATTTTATAAATATAAACATGTACTTAAGTCTATTAAAGGCGGCAAAAATAACACTCTTTAACAGTTAAAGTTGGATTTTTAAAAAGTTTGATTTTGTTTATAAGTATACGGTGCTTAGCGTTGAAAATATTGTTTGTTTGTTGGAAACAGACAGTTCGACCTAGCCGAAGCAGCGTTCAATTTAGGTGTCCTAATCGAAAATCAGGTTTTTCTTTAGGTTATGTCTCAAGATCGATACTATACGTGTGTAAAGCTTCAGCGTGAAATTCCGCAGTTCTGGAAGGTTCTTTTCTGAAGAACTTTTCGGAAGTTCTGGAAGGTTCTTTTCTGAAGGACTTTTCGGAAGTTCTGGAAGGTTCTTTTCTGAAGGACTTTCCGGAAGTTCTGGAAGGTTCTTTTCTGAAGGACTTTTCGAAGGTTCTGGAAGGTTTTTTTTGAAGGACTTTTCGGAGGTTCTGGAAGGTTCTTTTCTGAAGGACTTTTCTGAAGTTCTGGAAGGTTCTTTTCTGAAGGACATTTCGGGAGCTCTGGAAGATTCTTTTTTGAAGGACTTTTCGGAAGTTCTGGAAGGTTCTTTTCTGAAGGCCTTTTCGGAAGTTCTGGAAGGACTTTTCGGAAACCGTCATTTTCTTTGACTTCGGAAGAAAAATCGAAAATCAAGCGTAGTTAGGTGCTATCCTAAGACTATAAATGTGTAAATTACTGCCTTCTAGGTTACATAGACGTTTCTGTAAAATCTAAATACACTTTTTAAAACCATTCCATTTTCCAATCCCACCCCTATCCCCCAGGGGAGAATAAAAATAAAGGCTCCGTTAAGTTTTTACACTTGATCGATTCCATAAATGTGCTAAGATTCAGTTTTGTAGGCCACGGGATGCGTTTATAGAGGCTCTGGAAACACTTAAGTCCTTTACTTCGCCCTCTGAATGTAAAAAATCGGCTTCGTTAAGTCTTTTTGTGTATTTGATACTATAAGTACGTAAAGTTTCAGTCCTTTAAGTCTCCTGGAGAAGGCTTTTGGGAGTCTGTAATGGCACAAACATGTTAGCCACAAATAAAAAACTTGAAATGGTATGAGTGTGAATCTTCTACTTCACAGAATCGCTTATTACTCAAGTTATTTCATTGAAACATACTTTAGTCATCCAGGCACCTTTATATGCATTATAAATTTCTGAAAGTATTGAAACTATTCCGTACCTTCGATTTCTCTTATTTTCAACAGAATAAGAAATGCTACTTTTCGTAGGATATTGGATTATTGGATTACCATCTCTCTTCTGCGCTGAGAATTCATGGGATAGGTATAAATGAGATTAAAGATTCTATAAGAGGAATATCGGAAACTTTTGAACTGAGATGCAGAGGAAGAAGCATTTATCAAACGTTTTTAAGTTTTATTTGAAAATTTCTGGGAATTCAATAATTGGAATTATCTGGAACAAATATTTTTATACAGTATATAATTAATTATACACTACCCGACACAGAAAATGCAACATTATGAAAGAGAGAATACAGTGTGATGATAAAGGACTCACAGACAGAGACTGTAAACCCATGGGTCATTCGAGTGGTCTGGATCTTCAATACAGACAGAGATGGCATATATAAATAAGTGATGGTAATTCTATAAGGATAATGCAATATAATAATGACACAGACAGGATGATCAGTAGTCAGTAGGACTACTTGCGGAGATACAAGCATCAAACCTTCAAGGAATAGATGCAATGAGCGTGCTGATAGTTTGCTAAAGGACGTGTGACTATATGCCTTAAACCATCCTCTACATATCGTCCTGTGTTTGAGGGGCAAACAGGCCAGTCAAATGATGACCAATCGCATTCCATACATGCTCGACGTGTGAGAGATTTGTAGACAGCGGTGGCCGAGAAAACTTCTGTATACAATACTAGGCTTGTGGTTGCTGTGTGTAGTTGCGTATTATCTCGCAGGAAAACAGTATTTTGCGCCCGTTGAAGGTATTACAATGCAACTGGCCACAGCACCTCATCCACATATCGTCGTGCCGTCATTGTGCTTCTGATACGGACCAGAAGTGATCGGTTATCGAAGCTGATGGCACCCCAAACCATAATGCCGCGTATGGGTTTCAACATTCGCAGCAGGATTTGATCTGTTTCCACGTCCCTCCAGACTATCACACGGCGACTGTTATTTGAACAAACTGTTATTTGGACAAACAGAACCGAGACTCGACGCTGAACGCTACCCTGTCCCATTCAGTCGTCGAAGAGGCTCGGATCCGACACCATTGCAATTTCTCACAACGGTGTCATGTCGCAAAGGGCAGTCTTTGTAAAGGACGGTTTGAGTGCAAGCCGCTTTCGGCCAATAGTCGAGAAAATGTTCTCGCTGATATTGGAATATCCAATGTACCCTGCATATTCTGAAGAATGCCGTCGTTGAAGAATGACAGTCGTCGTTCGTGAGGCCGCCACAGCATGCCCTCGAATGCGTCTTTCAACGAGTGTTGACGTGTGTCTGGATGGATCTGTATCACTGCGACGTTTCACATTAATTTCTTTAATCCATTTTCTCCAAATTCTTTGCACAGCGGAAGCATCTACGCGTGTTTCAGTGGCGATACGACCATCCAGCACTACGTAGGCCTTAAATGAATCCCCTCGTCCGAGCGTCCAAATGCTGAAACGGATTTCATCGTCATCGGCCAGGCATCTCTTGAATAACTCTTGTCTTCTGAAATAAAAACAGCTCGGAAAACGGGTTTCCGTAGGTGATATAAGTAACAACGTTTGGCTCATCTGCCTTTTCCATTCCTTATAACCCGCGCTCTAATCGCGTGACATGCTTGCTGTTCAGATCATTTGCATACAGAGAACAGCTGCGTTTGTATCGTAATTTGCATAATTATATGGCCAAAGCTCCATAGTGTGGCATTTTCACGTCGGGTAGGGCATTTTTGCGAAATCATATAAGAGCTTACTTGCCAAACGCCAGGTTTGTATTTATCTGATGAATTCAACATTTAAACACCTACACAATGGTACCCTGACATGGAGTCCTTTGACATGTAGCCTTCGCTTTACAGTATCGAGTTTTCTATTGTTGTGGCAGCCGTTAATAAGGAAATCTAGTGCTGTCACTTGACGATTGCTTGGCGTCAACTTGCTTGTCATTTGACGGAAATGCGATATACTAGTCACCAGATGATGTGGTAGCTCTAGGTCGACCTGGAATGAGTCCCCGGATAACAGTTCACTTGTTTGAAATAGATTTCATAAAAGAGAAATGGCAGAAAAAATAAATTTGCTACTTCCTTCTTTGTCCTGTCTCAAGCTTCCCAACAGCACGGCAGCGTTGAGAATCTTCCAAACGTATTCTGTGTTCCATAACAAAACAAGTCTAATCCAAAATACCTAAAAATTTTTGAAGAAATATTTTTCAGCCTTTAAACTGTTAGAGTCGAACGTGTCTTTTTCACTCCACGCCTAACTTTCATGTTGTTAGAGAAACAAATCGATATTGAACACATCATTTGATATTTGCAAATCGACAACAACAGTAAGTTTCACTCAATAAAATCGACAATTGAGAATTTGTATTGCGAGCTTAACTCTTGGAACGCAATGCACTATATAGATTATTGTATTTTTGTAAAATAATATACGATGGTTCAAACATGTCAAATTTCAGGTTTGTATTTATTTGTTGTACTGGGGAGTTTTTCTCTTACTGATCCTGGAATTCACTTCTCTAGTCGGAGGAATTCGCTCCGAAATCGCTGGCGTTCTATAAGCTCGCTACACGAGCATTTTCGTAACGCCCGCTACGCAATCATAATACATTAGTTGGGGAACCGCCCCCTGTTCATTGGTGCTTACTGACCGCAACGAGTACATTTCCACGACCCCTCTCTAAATATAAAATCGTAATTGATAATGCGGACACATAGGGCGTTCAGTTCAATTCAGCTATATGTGTTGTTGTTGAGACCCAGACCGTCCGACCTACCAGAAAGGTGTAAGGTAACTGTTTGGACGGCCGGGAAGTGCCACCCAATTTAGACCGGAACCCAGTGGGGGAGGCATCCACAGGGACCGTACCCTCCTTCCCCTACCACCAACCTCTCGGAAGGACTTACGGACCCACATGTTTAACGTGATCGTACTCGGCGTGAACACGACGGCAGTTTTGGCAGCGGCTGGAATCGAGTGCTTCAGCTATAGTGCTTCAGCTGGAATTGAGTGCTTCAGCTATATGTGTGCACTCGCGCAGCATTCGTATGTTTTATCGGCAAGAGAATGCCTGGGCACACACATTTCGCCTCTCTCAGAAGTGTATTTCTGGTGTTAAACTCCGTCTTTGGCCAGCTAGAAGTTTCCCCAATCAAGCATATCTTGGAAATACTGTGACGTCCATTACATCAGTTTAAGATTATCAAGCTTAAGGTGCAGCAATTTCAGTACGTTTGTACAACCTGCAACATAATAACACAAGTCTTTTGTTTTACCCCATGCCAAAGTCATTATATATGGGCGTATATCATGACCAGAGAGGATTTTCTACTAACAATTTGTAACCATTAAAATACATATCCTGTATAATAGAGTAAATTGAATTTAATTATGTATTCATATCTTTATCACATTACCAACATTGCACGAGTTAAGTGTCTTTTCAATTGGAAACTTGCTGCGGGGTGCTTCGATTTATTTATCAAAGAGTGCAGTTACATAAATTAATGTCCATTTAACGCTTACTAGAATTAAATGTCAGCTCTGATAACGTTTATATAAATATGTCATTTCAATATAAAATACTCTTCTCTTTTACCTGCATGGTCTAACCGAAGAAAAGTATTTTTTCCTGATTTATCGACAATATTGAATAGCTGTTCAATTTTAAGATATTTTTTTAAGATTTTACGTTCTGTTGCTTCTTGATATGTTTTTCGATATGGCATTGATTTTCAAAGAGCGTGGAAACATATTTTTATCCAAACCAAGAAAGTTAGATACAATAGCTTTTGGGTACATGGCTTTATGGTAAGTTATTGTTTCTTTGTTGAAATGCAAAACAAACATTAAAGCATATGTTTCTTAAATGTATATTCTTAAATATATTTTGCTTTTATCGTATACGTATGCCGAAGCACACTAAATTACGGCAAAGTTAAAATGCATTCGTTTCATGGCTGTTACTTTTTTCCATTATGCATTTTTGGCTCAGCTAGGTATGATATAGTTTGTAAAATCCAGTTTAACAATAAGAGCTGATGATTTTGTCTCAGTAGCTCATCGGAAGAGCATCGGCTGATCAGTGAGAAAATCTTGATTAGCCGATGTCTACCCGATCCTGGGTTCAATTCCAAGTTCGGGTAGCAAGGTTCTTCACAATGGCACACGAACAAATCAACCCTGTAGGTTAGTGCAAAGATTTCGGAGGTCTCTCCGACGCCAGTACGACTAGCAAGGATCCAGTGGATTTTGAGTAGTAAGCGTCGGTTTCAAATCAAGAGGATAACGACAACGCAGGAAGCTATAACATGTAGAAGAAAAATAGATTCAGAAGGCTAGTCTAAGATACATGTAGCAGGAAATGGTGAGTCAGATTGTTAGTTGCACGCCAATCTGACATTAGAGAGTGAAGAATGTAGAGTCCACTTTGACAATAAGAGCTTGTAATTGCTTCCCAGTAGCTCAACGGTAGAGCGCCGCCCGGCTAGTTCGAAGATCTCGGTTCGTTTCCTTGTTGGGATAGCAATGTTCTTTAGAATGGCGCCCGAGAAAATTAATCCTGTAGGTTAGTGCAAAGATTTCGGAGGTGTGAAAGTAATCTCATTATGACTAGCAAGGATTCAGTGAACTTTAGAAAATTAACAGACGATTTGAAATCGAGTGGATAACTACAACGTAGGAAGCTAACATGTAGAATAAAAATACCACCAGGAGGTTAGCCTGAGATAAAAATAACATGAGATGGTCAGTCAGATTGTCAGTTGCACGCCAATAGGACATTAGAGAGTGGAGAATGCAGAGTTCATTTCGGCAATAAGAGTTTGCATTTGCTCCGGCTGGTCATTTCGAAGATCCATTGTTCGATCTCGGTTGGAGCAGCCAGGCTCTTTACAAGCTACTGAAAAATATAATTTGTCAGATTATATCAAAATTGGATCAAACTGCTGTCTAAATTAACCTACAATAAAAGGATTCTTTATTAATAATACAATAAATATGTTAAAAGTATTAACCTGCATTGGAGGCAGAACTCTGCCTCTTTCTTCAAAATTGAAAGACAGAGCAACAGCACCAACCACGAAAACGCGAAGGAAATCTTTGACGGACAAGAATGGTGGTAGTTAGATTCAAACCACTTTAGCAACATTATTCTTCCCGGATCACACGATGCAAAAATATTTTTACAGGCGCGTCCTTACCTTTATTGTTGCGTTTGTTATGGCTGTATATTCTGAATAAGGATGCTGTTTATTGCCTCCGAAACCGGTTAAAAGTTTTAATGAATTCATTCTGGAATTATTAAATGAACGAAAATTATTCATATTGCTTAATTCATTATTATTTTTATGTGCAAAAACAACAAACTGTCTTATTAACTTCCAATATTATTAAATTATAATATTCATTAAAATGAAACAAATATCACGTTTAATACATAAGTGATATAATTGACAAATTACATACAAACTTGCAGAGCCAATACATTTGATGCTAACCTTTAATTTTTTCTTGTGGATAAAGAAATCAAGTATATTTAAGTATCTTTAAAGCATGTAATAAGCATGTTTTAAAAATGCCTGATTATTTTCTGAACACTGAAGAATTGCTTGCTTGTGTGCCTAGATATTTGAGTATATATATATAGAAACACAGACTGACATATATTTGTATGAGGTGAGACACGATAATTAAGAACCTATCCGTTTATCGCAATAAAATGTCATGTGTGCATATGATGTAAAAATATCTGATGCAGCCACTATATGACTTTCCCTACTTATGAACTTATTTTTAAAGATGACAAAAGTTAGAGCTTTCCTATGAATGAATCTAGATAAAAGTCTATAAGTGCGTCGTTAATATTGATTAAATTAAACGTTATATTTTCCATGAAATCAATTGAATATTTCAAAAGGTAACACGCTCGAATTAAGAAAAATAGAATTATTAATATCTCATAAATACTTTAAATACGTTTTAAGTTTAGATTTTATTAAATTCAATTAAGAAAAATCCCCCAAATTTTTATATATTTTATGTTCTTTGCTACTTTAAAACCAAAAACGGCCAGTGTCCCAAAAATAGCATGTGTTAAATGCCCTCTAAAAATTCCAATCTTTTTTAAATAAAGCAATTTGTATATAAACTGCCTATTATCGTAATATTTTGCGACCAAATTATATTATCACAACGTTTTTCTGTTTGAAAGAATTCTTCGAATATTTACAGACGATTCCTTAACCCGTGTGTGTTCGCTTCGGAAATCAACCAGCTTTTTTGATGTTCAATAAGTGTAATAAACAACGGGAGTAAGAACTGGGTGTGGAAAGGACGGAGTTTTCCAACAGTTGTTAATGTACGTCACTGTGAGCATAGGCAAACACACAGACATAATTGAAAAATGGTTTATTCATATATGAAATTAAGCTGCGACTAAGTTAACGTATAAAACTATACTATTTAAGACTCTCAAAGACAGGAAAAAATTCACACTGACACTGAAAATCTAACACTCTTAAAAACTTAAGCTGCGACTCTTTTTTATTAAGTTATATTTTGTTTGGCGATCTTTGGTGCTTAGTGTAGAAAATAGCTACCTCAATTGAACATTTTCACAATTGAACATGAGGGCACGATAGCCCATTGGTTAGCGCGCTGGAGTTGCACTCGGCAGGCCCGGGTTCGATTCCAGCCACTGCTAAAACTGCCGCCGTGTTCATGCGGAGTACGATCACGTTAAACATGTGGGTCCGTAAGTCCTTCCGAGAGGTTGGTGGTAGGGGAAGGAGGGTACGGTCCCTGTGGATGCCTCCCCCACTGGGTTCCGGTCTAAATTGGGTGGCACTTCCCGGCCGTCCATACAGTTACCTTACACCTTTCTGGTAGGTCGGACGGTCTGGGTCTCAACAACAACAACAATTGAACATGAACAGTTACCTTACATCTTTCTGGTAGGTCGGATGGTCTGGGGCTCAACAACAGCAATTGAACACGACTCCACATATGTTGGATGCAATTAGAAATGTAATAGGGCCTCTGATAGTTGACGTAGAACAGGCACCACTCACGCTAAGGTTCCGGGCTTCAGAAGAGTCCGAATCCCTGTTATTTGTTTTGAGAGAACGAGAAAACATGAAGCAATGACAAAATGAAGAAAATGAAGCTCAACATGGATTTTTAACCTTTTCATATCAACTTTACCATTACATATACTGGGCATTGTAAGAAAAATAAAAATAAGTATCAATGTTCTGTCAGAAAAAAAATGTTTATCGAAGATTTTACTTGATTTTTGTGACAGCTGTTGTGATATGGCTGTCGCATGCGTCATTTGAATATGCGATGTTTTCTTCTGTTATCTACATATTGCACCCGAGGAATTCTTTTTTTCTGGGTTTATCTACACGACTGAATTGTCTCCGAGTTTGACATTTTTTTCTGTACTTTTACGGTGCGTTGATTCTTGATATGCGTATCAATATGGCATTAATTTTCCAAAACCGCGGGACACTTTTTCTTGAAATAAAGCAAGATAATTATTTTGTCTTTCGGTGCGCAGTTTCTATTGATTTTTAGTCATTTTCTTAGGATGAATGTAGGGGAACTGATCAGAACATGTCCGTAAGAGTTTAGTGTCAGTTTGCTTTATTATATACCAAAATTTTTTGTAAAAATGGGCCGGTTTGATAACAAAATAATTATTTTTTGTAAAATAGTTTGATGAAAAAATGTTTTTTTTTTTTTTGTAAAAATGGGCCGGTTTGATAAAAAAGTATTTTTTTTTTGTAAAAATGGGCAGGTTTGAGAAATGAACATTTTTTTTTTTAAAAATGGGGCAAAAAAATATTTTTTTGTAAAAATGGACCGGTTTGATAAAACAATAATTTTTTTTGTAAAAATGGACTGGTTTGATAAAAATATAATTTCTTTCTTCCCAAAATGGGACGGTTTGATAAAAAAATAATTTCTTTTGTATAAATGGGCCGGTTTGATAAAAAAATATATTCTTTTTTTGTAAAAATGGACCGGTTTGATAAAAAAATAATGTTTTTCGTAAAAATGGGCCTGTTTGATACAAATATATATATATATTTTTTGAAAAATCGGTATCATGGGGCCAAATGATTATAATTATAGCGTGTTATCCTTCACTTTAAAGGGCTTGAAGAAATCTTTCGAGTAATATTATATTTGACAATGTATTCCACGGGGAGGGGATTTTAATAGTTCATTACTATTTAAGTAGTTACAAAAAAGAGGTATTCTATCCGCACTATTTTATGAATTTGCACTGTTTTTCTATTCAGAATAAGCATGTGTTATGAATTACGCTATCACACTATCACAGGCAATTCACTAAACGTTTACAGTTTTATTAAAAATTTATTCAACTGTTGTATTTCTCGAAATATGCAGATTCTTCAAAAATTCGATTTTTTTCATAACGTTGTCTATATTGTACTACTAACAGTATTCCTGTTCTATGTATGGAGTAAAATAACTTAAAATTTACAATTATGTTACTATAGTATTCTAAGTGATAATGCTATTCGAAAATTTCTACTACTTTTGTGGCAGCTGACGACTCTGCTTCTGCCAAGGACATCTGATCAAAGATGTGTACCCGAATTATAAGTTCGGAGTCGAAGCTAGCTTTGCTCTGAACATATAACTCTCAATAGCTACATGGTTACCCTGGACATTCGAGCACGAAAAAACCTTCTGTTTCCAACGATCTCACCTCTCAACACGAAATGGCAGCACCACGCTGAACCTGAGGTGCCCACCACTCCCTTCCTGGTTGACCACGACTGACGTCACGCCCGAGGAAACACACCTCCCGGCTTTGTTGCTGTTGTTGCTTATAACCTCCTGTTTCGGTGGAACCACAAACAGGACCAGTGATGCCAGAAGACGGACAAAGAATGACACAAGACAAGATCACAAAGTTTATTAACACAAACAACATCACTGAAGAAGGTCAAGGGAGGTGCAGCTTCTCATTTAGCGAGGACCCAGAGGGCGGAAGACTGTCCTCATCCTCAAGAAAACAACCATGCCTAACTCGGGATTCGAACCCAAGCCCACTAGGCAGCAGTCGGAGACGATATCCACTTCACCGCCTGGGCGGCCTTCAGCCCTCAACTGAGTTTCGGATGGGGACACGCGGGGGGTGCCTGGAATGGCCCCCTCCTCGCCGAAATTCAACCCGGGCTTTTCATCAGGGGGGGGGGGGTTGTGTGGCAGCTGCCGTCTCTGCTCCTGCCAAAGACATGTGATCAAAGATGTGTACACGAATTATAAGTTCGGAGTCGAAGCTAGCTTTTGCTCTAGACGTATAATATCGGTCTTGTAAGCACGAGGTCCCGACTTCGGGCCTGGCGACTCTCAAACACTACACCTTTCTTAATTTAATTTCCTCAAAAATAAGTATAACAATCTATGTTCTCGCGTCACAAATTTATCCTTACAGGCAAATTTGAATAATAAAGCATATATTCTCGTTTGTAAATAAATATATATAAAATATGAAATTCGATCAGCATATGCTAAAATGATAGCTGAAAACTGTTATTAGAAAATATAACGTACCATCTTTATTCTGTTACAGTAATTGACTAAACACAATATATATGAGTGTGAAAAATATTTAAAAACATAAAGCAGATGATTTAAGTAATTGAAAATATCATATATCTCCATAAGCTTTCAGTCTGAAAACCGTAATTGATGCAATCCGGTTACAAATGTAATTCCGATAAAATTTATTTTTATATATATTTCTTAATTATTTAAAAGGGAAAATATTTAATGAAAATTGTCTGCTATATAATCTCATTGGATTCAATTCCTTTGCTTAGCAACATGATATCATTTTCTTTAAATAAATTTGCGGAAAATATTATGCATAATGCTATATCCATGAAGATTTAATTGTGTGGTTTTTATTAATATATGGGCAACCCCTGGCCCTAGAAACTCTAAACATGGACTAAATTTTAAGTGCGGTTATTCCAAATATACCCAGAAAATTTCATGAAATTCGGTACAGCCTTTCTCCTGTAATGATAAGACAAACACACATACAGACGAAAAGACATATTTTCAATTTTATTTATATACATTTAATTTGATCATACATTTGAAATAGTGTATAAAATATTTGTATAATACGTCGTGTAAAATGAAAAGAAAATTAAGTAGAAAAATACTTATTTCTTGAAATAATGTTCAACTGGACATTCTTTTTAAGCTTTTATAATTATTCAATGACAGCAGCTTAAATATCACTGCCTCGTGTCATTTTAATACCCAAAGCATTTCACTGTTATCCTTGTAGTGTGCCGAAGGCATTTTTCCACTGATTTATTGACAACGGTAAATCGTTTTCCAGTTCTGAGATTCTCTTGACGCTTTTACAGTCTGTTGCTTTTTGATACAAGTCTCGATATGGTATTGATTTTTAAAAACCTTGAATATCATTCTTCTGAAATAGAATAGGAGGATTATTTTTTTTTTAAACACGCTGTTTTGACAACTTCAATTTTTATTTTGGATTCGAGAAAATGACATTTTCCGTTTGTTTTTCTTAGGGTTGATTTGATGCGTGAACCGTAATATGATAAAATTCTACTGTTCACTAGAATTTGTTTCAAGCTTCAATGTTTCTCATTACTTGATTTACTCAGGCAAAATTATTTTTAAAAAATTTGAATGAGCCGAAATTTGAACCACGGAGTTTGTAGTGAACCTTGCTGCCCCAACAGGAAATTGAACCCTTTATCTTTGAACTGTCTAGCCGACTCTTTACTGTTGAGATACTGGGACAAAATTGCAAGTTCTTATGTTGGAAGAGGACTACTTTCCCCACTCTCCAATGTCAGATTGGAGTGCAACAGATAATCTGACTAACAACCTTCTGCTATTTTTACCTCAGGTCAGCCTCCTGATTCTATTTTTACCTTGCAGGTAAGCCTCTTGGGTGGTCGTTATTATCTTGATTTGAAATCAGCTCTCCATATCCAAGAGTCCACTGAATCCATGCTAATCGCACTAGGATCACTTTCAGACATTCAATATTTTTTCACTAACTTATAGGGTTAATTTGTTTGGAATCCATTGTAAAGAAGTTTACTGCCCCAACCGGGAATCGAACATTGGATCTTCGAACTAGCCATCTGATAATCTACCGTTCAGCTACTGGGATTAAATCGCAAACTCTGATTTCCGAACTGGACTCTGCAAGTTCCTCTTGAGCAAAATTGAGGCTCTATTCGTTAAGCAACTGGGGTGGTAGTTTTTTCATTTATTCATGTGGACCCCACATTCTCTTCCGTTAGATATTTCGTACACATTATCCTCCGCATGTGAAGAGACTAATCGATTTCAGCGTTGTAAATGCAATTTTAATCAAGTTCTTACAGTATACATATGTCGATTATACCATCGTGTAGTCCAAGATGCAAATTTATAAAATTTGATGCCAGCTACATGGTAAAGCTGTAATTATTGGTCTCCATAGAGATTTTTACAAAATGAAGAAAATAATAGCATTTATTGTTGCCATTTAATGTATCGGCTAGACCATTCGTATGAGCATACAGGGTGATTAAAAAAAGGTGGGCTAATCTTTACGAGATGGTAATACAGACCAAACCAAGTATTTTTCGTTATAGTTTACCATGACGGAAATGAAACGTAAAGGCGTCACAAGGTTGGGAAGCAGCCGTTCCGCAAATTTAATGCGTATTTCTATTTGTTATTTTCTGGTTGAAAAAGAAACCAAGTATGTAAATTTCTCATGGGGAAGAAGAAGAACCCTGATGCAAATTTTCGCATCTCACCGCTGTGAGATGCGCATTCATGTTGGCGTTCGCTCTTTTGAGCTATTACTGTAATAATTGTTTATTAAATGTCATTTTTAACTTCTAAGTCATTCTTGTGTTTTCGCCTCATTTCATCGGTTTCACCATTAAGCGTCCTCTGGTGACATTACCTGTCATTTCCGATCCGGTGTAAAAGCGTTTTTGCTTCCCACATTCAAATGTAGAAACTGAAATAGTGTTAGTTGGTATTGCATAAAACATGTATAACACAATTATCAATTAGTGGTAAGTACTTAACTCCAGAAACGAATCCGTCTCCCTGGTGAGAAGCGAAACTACTACTCAATGGCTGGTAAAATATAAATGGCAAGTAAAACAACAAGTGAAAAGAAGACTCTATAATTTTCATTATTGTAAAGGAACATTCTTTAATTGCCTTTATGAAACACATATAAGATATTATTTGAGTTCAAACACATTTTTCCAAAAATGGCAATTCTAACTCCTTAATCATGAGTTAGACTACTCAAATCACTATAACCAGCTTGGAAATCTTTAAGTATATTCATTATTCAATTTTTATAATATTATTATACAATAATATAGGCCAAGGGAGATTGATACAGATATTTTAGTTTTAAGCTGGCTTTTACATTGAAAATTTCTCTAGACATATCGCCAGCAAATAATTTAAAATCTCCCTATTAAAGGAAAAATACATACGAACCTAAAATGCGGTTCGGAGGGGCTCTGTCGGTCGAAAAACATGATGAGAGCAATTTAATACAGTTACTTTTAAATTTAAAATAGTTTCATTCTTAAACTCTGGACAAATTCTAAAATGCGACCGACAGACCTCCCGTCCAAGGTAAGCTCCCCTTTCTTCCAAGCGCGTCCCTCTACACTTACTTTTCTCTGACGTCACAACACACATATCCATATAGCACACGTACAAAACAGAACATTGGAAAAAATCAACAAAACCAAATTAAAACCTCAACGGATTTTTCTCTCTCTCAGCTGGCAGGCGCGCCGCTCAAGGACACGAGCACTTCATACATTGACCTATTTCCACCGAAAATCGGCTGAGGGATTCTATATTTACATGACATGAAAAAGAGCATTTTAAACAGAAATATACTTTCACAAATCTCGATACCACAAATATCTCCCCCCCCCCGGCAAAAAATTTTGCAACCGCAGGGCAGGAAAATTTTCTCCAAGAGAATCCTGTAAGAGCATCACCTCCAGCAGGGTGAATCGCTGAAGCAGCAACTGCCGCAGGCAATTTTGCACAAAAATTTTGAGGGTGAGCAATGTACGTCTACACTACCACCACACTCAAGGACTCCAGAGACTTGCGCAGGGTCCCCGTTGTCCAAGAGTCAAAACGTCAAAACATGGCCAAAAGAGAGGACACAATGCTGTCCAAAAATTGCTATAGGATCCTTTCAAAAGAAAACACACAGTTAAAACATATGCAAATACACTGAAATACACATAATATGCTCTTATCAAACTTTCTCAAATTCTTCAAAAAAAAATACACTTGTAAAATACACCAAAGGTTCCTGCAGTGTAACTGTACAGAAAATGCGTTCCTTAAAGGTGTAAAATCAGCGGGGATCTATACGGGCTGCCATCACAAGAAAGAAAATGTGTGTATGAAAATGAAAAAAAAATATCCCGCGTGCAGGGCTTCTGGTTCATCCAGGCGAAAACAGGGCAGCCACGGTCCAAAGCACAAGTCAATTCGGCAAAGATGAGAAACCCAACTCCGAAGCGATGAGTCCTCCATCACGACATCACTCCTCCAACACACAGGGGTTCCAGATGATACGCTTCTCGCCTCCGCTCCGGAAACAACGGCGAGATCTGTCCAGCCTCGACCAGGTGCAGCAAAAAGCCGGGATTTTAAATTGCTTCATTCACATCCCTCTCGAAACACAGGGTGTAGCTTGTTTGTGTAAACACCTGCAATTCACTCAAAAAGAAAAAACATTTGCAACTTTGAACTCGAGGGACAATGGTGACTGACGAAACTACTGTACTCTTTGTACCAGTAGGGAAGTGAACTTGTGAAAATGTAAACATTGAATTGCAGATCAAAATAAAAATATATGTGTACAGCAGGAACAAAAAAGATATAAGAGATAAATTTTCAAAAACAGAAATATTCAAAAATTCTGTCAAAATCAGGTCAAGATAATTCTGCACATTTGAAATTAACTTTTTCAACATGGTTGTAATATGTACTAATAGTATTAAACATTTAAATAAGAAGAGGAAAAGAACCCAATTGGCACTCTGCTCTTGGCTACCCTAAAATATCAGCCAATAGTATTAAGCAACTGGAAGGAGATAAGAAACCAACTGGTACTCCGCTCTTGGCTACTCTAAATCATTGGCCAAGACGTCCAGGTACTTCTAACACTTTCGATTCCTCATCATTACATGATATTAAATTACTCAAAATTATTGTAAATATTAAAAATTATTGCAGAAGAGGTTCCATCACAACCTCCCACAGGTGAGCTTGATCAAAACACAAACACATCCTCAACAGGAAAGTTTTTCGAAGAACTCCAAAACAAATCACAAAAACTCACAGTTCCCGAAAAGTTTCAAATCTCCAGATTCAAAAAGTTTATCAAAAGATAATCAAAAGTTTTGTAGAGTGAAGAGTTTCAGTCGATATTACACAAATCACAAGATTAAAATTGTATATAAATTCCAAACAGTAAAATAAAAAAAAAATTGTATTTTCACAGATGAAGCATGTTTCACAGATGAAATAATCTTCCATTACAATTGATCAGAGATGTGTGTAAATAAAAATATTTAGAATAAACAATAATAAATTTCAATAATCAGATTCAATACTTTCAGAAAAATTATACACAACAATCAATTAAGCTTAATTTCAAGATTCCAAAAATTTAACAAACTGCATTAACAATTACTGTATCACTATTTCTTAAACAAATTTTGTAAACACTGGAATTTTGCATCACAGAAGAAGAAGATTTTGAACATTGTTGTGCACAGATGAAAAACTGGATTAATTAAATTGTCTGAGAGAGTATCGACTGTTCACTCTAGGACGCTGCTGGTTTAAAGCTCTATTGTAGACCACTCTGGTATGACGGTTATCACAGTTTGTGTGACTGGAAGAAGAAAGTTGTTTGTTTACACTATTTGGAGCACTGGAATTCTGAACACTGGAATTTGGAGCACTGGAAACAGGTTGTTTGTTTGCACTGCTTTGAGAACTGGAAATTGGAGCACTGGAATTTTGCCGCTGGAAAGCATTCGAGGTTGATGAGGACACAGTTTGTTTATCACGACCAAGTGCACTATCTTTTGGAAGAGTTTGAAGCTCAACTCTTCTAGGTGGTAGTAATGTAAGTCTGTTGACATGGACTCTCTGCTCATTTTTCGGATTCAAAACATGTTGTATTATAAAGTTAACTATAGAGATTTTCTTGATAACTCTAAATGGACCTCTATTATATGAAGACAGTTTCTTGGACTGGTCGCGTGGTAAATATGGTGTGTACAGATACACGTGATCATTTACTTTGATCACAGGTTGTTTTGCACCTTTATGTTGTTGTTGCATTTGACTCTGTTGTACTTTATCCAAATTGACTTTTACAATTTCATAAATTTTCTTTAATCTATATTCCAAATCTTGACCATAATCATGAACAGAATCATATTTTGTGCTTTTAAATCCTGTTAAAAGGGTATTTGGCACTGTTAAATCTCTGCCATACATGAGGTATGCAGGAGTTTCTCCAGTTGATGCATGAACAGCATTTCTGTGGGCCAGAAGGGCAAAAGGAACTGAACGATCCCAGTCGTCTTTTTCTTTATATGCAAGATTCTTCAAACTTCTGAGTAAAGATTTATTTGCTCTCTCGCAGAGGCCATCAGATTGGGGATGATAGCTACTGGTACTATGTTTAATGATTCCCAACTTCTTGTATAGGCTCTGAGCAGCTTTTGAAAGAAAATTCGACCCTTTGTCAGTCACCAGGTGGTGAGGAATATCGTGAGACGCTATGAATTTCTCAAAACATTCCAAAATTCTCTCTGAAGTAATAGATGACAATGGGTAAGCTTCTGCCCATCTTGTGAAATAGTCTGTTATGACTAAGATATACTTTTTCCCAGAATTTGAAACTGGAAAAGGACCTATACAATCCATCGCCACTCTTTGGAAGGGAAAATCAGATGTATCAAATTTCTGTACTGGTGCTTTAAAATTTCTGAACCCATGGTTCATGACACATACATCACAAGAACTGACATAATTTTGTGTTTGGGTGTACATGTCTTGCCAATAATACTTTCTGCTGATACTAGACAAAGTTCTGCGAAAACCACAGTGAGCAAATGCAGGACAGTCATGATGCAACCACAAAATTTCAGATACCAAGGACTGAGGTACTACTAATCTTTCATTAAATTCGTGTCTTCTTTTGGGGTGCTTGTGAGTGCACGATAATGCATTTTCTTTCTCAAAAAAGATTAATCTCTGTGGATATGGAGCCACATTTTTATCTAAGAAATTCTTAATTTTGTTGCATCTACTATCAGATTTTTGAGCGTTAACTATTCTGGTAAACAAGGTTGGTTCCACTGTTAATTGCTCTAAATTTTCACTCTGAACATTTTCTTCATCATTTAGGTTTGTGTTAATTGCATTCACCTGTTGAATTTCTGAACTTTTTGAAGAATTCTGATTTTGTGCATTATTGACTTTCTTTGGTTTTTGGGCATTAGCCGAATTTCTTGTATTTGCAGAATTCTTTGATAATGGATTTTCTTTGTCACCGACACATCTTGATAAGTAGTCAGCCACAACATTCGCCTTTCCTGGCTTATGAATGATCTCATAGTCGAACTGGGAAAGAGAAGCTATCCAACGAGAAAGTCTGGAGGTTGGATCCTTGAATTTGAAAATAAATGAGAGTGGGGGCTGATCACAATAAATTGTGAAGTGAGCTCCAATTAAATAGTGTTTGAAAAAATTTGTCGCCCAGACTACAGCCAAAGCTTCACGCTCAACAACACTGTATCTGGTTTCAGCATCATTTAGCTTCCTGCTGGCATATGAAATAGGGTGTAAAAACCATTTTCATCTTGCTGTGAAATGTATGCTCCAAGTGCATACTTAGATGCATCTGTGTGCAGTATGAATTTCTTTTTAAAATCAGGTAAAATTAAAATTGGTTCTTTTAAAAGTTCTTTCCTCAAAATGTCGAAAGATTCCTGAGCTGCTTCATTCCACTTAAATTTTTCACCTTGTTTTGTTTTTAAAAGTTGTGTGAGGGGTAAAGCAACATCTGCAAAATTCTTCACAAATTTTCTATAAAATCCTGTGAGACCCAGGAACTGCCTCACATTCTTTATGGACTTTGGCGTCTTAAATTTCTGAATGGTTTCTAAATTGTGTGGATCAGGCTGCACTTTCCCATCTGAGACCAAAAATCCCAGATATTTAATTGTTCTTTGAAAAAAATAACACTTAGATGGTTTTAATTTTAAATGATGTTCTTGTAATTTCAAAAATACTTCTTCTAATTTTTGTATATGTTCTTCAAAGGATTTAGATGCCACAATAATATCATCAATGTAAACATTCGAAACACCTGCCAAAACCAATGACATCAATGACTGGAAAGATGCAGGGGCATTTTTGAGCCCAAAAGGAGTGCGACACCACTCAAAATGGCCTTTGTTGGTTGAAAAAGCTGTCTTTTCACAGTCATTCGGGTCCAAACAAAGTTGGTAAAACCCAGAAGTAAGGTCTAGAGTGGAAAAATATGTTGCTCCAGCCAAATTATCGATTAATTCACTGATATTTGGTATAGGATATGGCTCATCAATCATGACTTCTTTTAACTGCCTAAAATCGCAGACCAAACGATATGACCCATCTGCTTTCTTGACAAAAAGGACAGGCGTATTATAAGGCGAAGTACTGGGCCTAATAATACCCGCACCAAGTAGTTCAGTCACTTGTTTATTTAATTCTTCTTGAAGGTGATGAGGCACTCTGTAATTTTTCTTTTTAATTGGTATGTTAGTTCTCAAATTTATTCTGTGAAAAATTGTATCACAACCCTCAATTTCCGAAACCGACTTTGCAAAAACTCTACGATGCTTTTTAAGAAGTTCCAATAACTTCCTCTTCTTCTCTCCATATAAGTGACTTAAGTCAAAGTCACCACCCCATGCTACAAATTTTTCATTATTTTCAATGGGTGTGTGGTCAGTTACTGTATTTACTGGTAATGCTTGGACTTCTTTAATACTTTGTAATTTTGCAATTTTCATTTTCTTGTTCAAATTAGCTACATTTTCTGAAGGATTGGCAATTTTCACATACAAATAATCTTTCTGAGGTGTCTTGTACACTGCTCTTGCCACAAAAAATTCTTTTTCTCCCTCAAGCGGTTCAATCAAAATTGTATCATTTTCTTGAAATTTATGATTTACTCTAATTTTTACAAAAGATTCAGTAAGTGGATTAAGCTTATGTTTTTGAAATACAGTTGCTACAATAAATTCATTTTCTTTAACTTCATTAATAATATTGATTCTTTCTTCCTTTTCATTATAAGTATTTTTGTACAAAGGTGGTCCCAAAACTGAGTTATTCGGGCTGGTCAAAAAGTAAGGAATTTCCTTCCCATTTGCATTGTTTACATTTGTGAATGTCTGTCTGTCATGTACTTTTTCATTTCTATTTCCAAAATTCTGATCAAAATTTCTAAATAAACTTCGTCTTTCTAAATAATTATCTTCTTGTAAGCTACACACATTTGCCTGAGAAAATTCCTGACTGGAAAAGTTTTCTCTTCTTCAAAAAGGAATATTTTGTCCACACATAATCATGTTATTGCTTTCAAAATCAATTACAGCTTTATTTTCTGTTAAAAATGAGTTTCCAATGATAGCTTTGTAATTTGATGGTGCAGGAGAGTTCAAAACCCAGAACTCAAGAATAAAATTTTCGTCCTGTAGGGTTAGTTTAATTGAAATTTTATAATTCACAATTGTATCACCTCCGTTAAATCCACGCAGTACAGCAGGTTTTCTATGCACTGTATATTGCTTTTTATCAAATAAATTTAAAATTTCTTCATAAGTGATATTTATGCTGGACCCTGTGTCAATTAGCATATTTATGGAATTTCCTGCAAGCTTAGCAGAAATGACTGGTAAGTTTGTTGCATTTTGAGATGCATTTTGCACGATTGTACTGATTTCATAAGTGTTTCCAAAATTTCCAAAGCTCCTTCTTGGATTTTGACTCAAATTTCCAAAATGTACTTGATTGGCTGATCTGTCTTTTCTAAAATTTCTTCCATTAAAGTTGTTTTTGTAGCCTAAATTTGTGTTATTATTATTATTTCTTCTAAAATTTGGACTTTTGTAAGTGTCAAAAGTATTTCTTCTATTATTGTTATTTCCTCTAGCTCTTGATGTAGCCGGTATAAAATTATTTCTTTCACCAGGTTTCCTGTAACTACGAAATCCTCTCTGTTGATTTACTTCTCTCAGGTAGTTATTTCTGCTTTCTTCTCTCTTCGGGGTAACCGGAATTCTTCTTTCAAATTTTCTTCTATTTCTGCTTCCCGGGGATATGTACGTCTTCATATTTGATCGAAAATTTCTTAATTTAGGTGTTCTAGGGGATTTCTGTGTTACGTCATTTTCTTCCCATATTTCGTCCTGTCTGTCCCTTTTTTCTAGTTCGCCCTTAAATTCTTCGATCTGTTTACTCTGAATTTCAAGTAGTTTTTCTAATTTTGTTATTTTCTCTTCTCCTGAATTTTGTTCCGCAACCGAATTTACTTCTAGATGTTCTTCATTTTCGTTTTTACACTGCTCTTCAAGCACCGCTAACTCTTTAGCTGATTCAAATGTTTTCGGATTCTGCGTTAGGACCAATCTTCTAAAATCAGGATTTAATCCCCTTATGAATGCATTTTTCAAAAGCGCTTTCCTTATGGAGTAATTATTGTTTTTTTCTAACTCTTCAGGTACCGCTACGTACGAAGCTGATTCAATTCGCACTGCAAACTGACGCACTGTTTCTCCCGATTTCTGTCTTATGTTGACTAACTCAGCAATTCGTTTTGCCATATCTTCTTTATTTTCAAAATTTTACTTAAGAGCCGAAACTAATTCATCATAATTCTTCGAATTCTTTAAATTCGGAATGCCGTTGACCAGCCGACTCGCTGGACCAGACAGTTTCATTTTCAAACAAAAAATTTTCTCTTGAGACGTCCATCCCGCATTCTCTGATATCAACTCCAATCTATACAAAAATGATTGAAGTGAACTATCCTCCGCTCCGGAGAACTCTGGAACCGAGTTCCAAAATTGAGTCTTCCCGATATTTGATTTAGCAGTCCCAGTGGTGCTAACAGAAAGTGACCGACGCTGAGGAGGTGAGCGTACCGGTGAAAGTGAAGCTTGTCTGACATTATTAGCGTTCCTTAGAACTTGTGAGTTACTTCTCATATTTCTTTTCCTTCTACTTTGTCTGCCTGACATTTTTAATTTTGTTCTCAAATTTATTCTTAACAAATGTTTATTTTAATCAAGTCGAAAATGTGTCGTGTAAAAAGTGTTCTTGTTGTGGAAAATGTTTATATGTCACTTTCTCTAAAATATGCAGCAATTTCATAAATCAATTTCATTTGCAAATATACCGTAATAACTACTAACTTACTTCGGTGGTATCAAAGACCACATTCATATCTGCATCTATACATATTAATACACTTTTTTTTTTCACAAACATTTTAAATATATTTTTATTCTAATAAAAATCTTGCCATTTCAAAATCATTTTTAGAAACCGAAAATAACACAAATAATTTTTCTTCCGAAATCGAAACTGTTCCAGCACTCAGGGAGACAAAAGGGCTCGGCCCCAAACATGTAAAAGCGTTTATGCTTCCCACATTCAAATGTAGAAACTGAAATAGTGTTAGTTGGTATTGCATAAAACATGTATAACACAATTATCAATTAGTGGTAAGTACTTAACTCCAGAAACGAATCCGTCTCCCTGGTGAGAAGCGAAACTACTACTCAATGGCTGGTAAAATATAAATGGCAAGTAAAACAACAAGTGAAAAGAAGACTCTATAATTTTCATTATTGTAAAGGAACATTCTTTAATTGCCTTTATGAAACACATATAAGATATTATTTGAGTTCAAACACATTTTTCCAAAAATGGCAATTCTAACTCCTTAATCATGAGTTAGACTACTCAAATCACTATAACCAGCTTGGAAATCTTTAAGTATATTCATTATTCAATTTTTATAATATTATTATACAATAATATAGGCCAAGGGAGATTGATACAGATATTTTAGTTTTAAACTGGCTTTTACATTGAAAATTTCTCTAGACATATCGCCAGCAAATAATTTAAAATCTCCCTATTAAAGGAAAAATACATACGAACCTAAAATGCGGTTCGGAGGGGCTCTGTCGGTCGAAAAACATGATGAGAGCAATTTAATACAGTTACTTTTAAATTTAAAATAGTTTCATTCTTAAACTCTGGACAAATTCTAAAATGCGACCGACAGACCTCCCGTCCAAGGTAAGCTCCCCTTTCTTCCAAGCGCGTCCCTCTACACTTACTTTTCTCTGACGTCACAACACACATATCCATATAGCACACGTACAAAACAGAACATTGGAAAAAATCAACAAAACCAAATTAGAACCTCAACGGATTTTTCTCTCTCTCAGCTGGCAGGCGCGCCGCTCAAGGACACGAGCACTTCATACATTGACCTATTTCCACCGAAAATCGGCTGAGGGATTCTACATTTACATGACATGAAAAAGAGCATTTTAAACAGAAATATACTTTCACAAATCTCGATACCACACGGTAAACTATGACGAAAAATGCTTTGGTGTGTACTGCCACCTCGTAAATTTTGGACTATCTTTTTTTAACCAACCTGTATAAAAAAGGTGTAAGCGGCCTATGGAAGCTATTATTTGTAACCGGATTGCAATTCTAATTGACAGCTGCTTCTTATATTTTTTTGGTAAGGAAGATTATTTTGCATTCTTTCAAAATTGTTAATTCTGAGTGAAAACAGCTGCAGAAAATTCAAATACTGAGTCAGAGATGTGAGACACAATGTTATAAAATTGAGATTCATTTATTTACCCTTGACAAAACTCACATTCGCACACTGGAAGTAGTAATACAGTAATGGTGAAAATAATATTGTACCTAAAACAACTGGATTTCATCAGATACAGTTGATTCATTAAATCCTAAAACATAAATGAATTAACAATTCATGTTCCGAGTACTCAAATGACACTTCCAAGATTGACGTGAAGCTTGTTGAATGTGACCTAGTCGTACATTCTTTGAATGCAGTCCTCGTTAAATAAATTGAAAATAGGTTTCGTTAGATACCATTGTTCATATCAAACTGTTGCACGATCAACGGTTTTGTTGGGTAATTCCTGCCGATTTTCAGGTTCCGCCTTATCAGTTTCAGAAAAACCGGGTAGAAAAGTTTCAAAGATCTTGTATACTGTGTTCAAAGGAAGACAATGTGTAAGGCCACCAAAACCTACCACCAAAATATTTCACACAAAACCCAAACATCTATTAGATCCAGGACGGGATCTCGTCATTCTGTCTCCTGTTCGTGATTGAGTTTCAATCTTAATTATTACATTTATTGGTTACAAACTTTTTTTCCGATTTACTGTCAATGTTGTTACTTTTTTGTCTGGCCTATTGAATTCACCACTCTATTCTCCATTGTCATTTTAATCTTCTAATTTATTTATATCTCTAGTCTTTAATCTCACAGTTTCAATTGTAACACTATCTAAACGATGAAAAGCCGCTGAAGGTTGTTATCAGGGGCCTACCGATCTGCACGCAGACAGTGCAGATAAAATCCGAATTGGAGATCTTGGGGCTGAGGCCCAAAAGCGTAACGCAATTGGCACGCGGTCCTAAGACAAACAAGGTGTATATGCCGCTGTTCTACGTGCAGCTTCCAAAAACCCCTGATAATTCTAATATTTACAAGTTATCTAATCTCATGTACACTGAAATCAAGGTCGAGAGGTAAAGGGGACGTAAACAGGTCAGCCAGTGCTACCGATGTCAGTCATTCGGACATGCCAGCGCCTCGTGCCATTTACCCGCTCGCTGCGTTAAGTGTGCCCAAGCCCATATAACCAGCAAGTGCACTAAAGCTCCAGAAACCCCTTGCGTGTGCGTCAACAGTAGCGGCGCACACCCAGCTTCATACAGGAACTGCCGAATATTCCCTAAGTACCGCCCCCCCCCCCTCTCGACCAAGCTATTCCAGTTTCGGTCAAAGGTTCGTCGACCCTCAGCGCTCTTATGCTGCTGCCACGGATGGACGTCACGAGGCACTCAAAAAGACCCAAGAGGTCACTTCTAAAACGTCGGACCCTAGCGGAACAAGCACTAAAAAACCCGACATCATCCAAGATGATCTTCTAAATTTGATTTTTTGATTCGGTGAGTAGTATGGTACTGCCACCATTAGTAAGGTCGTTAAGACGGCCCTCCCCCACCTTCGGTCTGCTCTAACCGAGGTGGACAAAATTCAAATTCTTCTAGAGGGCGTAAGCGCCCTCATCTGCACTAAATAACCCCCCCCCCCCTCTTTCGGCTATGGGTTTTCAGCAAAGGAACTTGAAGGATCTTACCATTGGCATCTGGAATGCCAATGGTCTTAGAGGTAAAATCCATGAGGCTAGGGACTTCTGTACAGCTTATGACTTAGATCTGTTTTTGGTTCAAGAAATCCACTTCAATCCAGGGAATCTCTGCAAGATTGTCAACTACGACTTATACAATGACGACAGGCCTCGTATTGGCAATCGCACCAGCGGCGGCACAGCAATCAACGTGAGAAGTAATCTTCCGCACAGTCGGATATCCTCCCCCCCCCTTCAGTCTGGTGAAGCTACGGTGGTTCAGGTGAACCTACCAAACAACCCTGCTATGACCATTGCGTCCATTTACTTGCCTCCTAGGTATACTAATACTGGCCTGACCATTGTTGACCTCAAAACCCTCTTCAAAATTTCCCCCCATGTGATAGTTGCTGGTGATTTCAACGCTAAGCATCAAGCCTGGGGGTGTGCGTCATCGAATCCTCGCGGCCTAGCGCTAAAGCGCTGGACCGACGAGAATAACTTTGACGTTATAGCCCCAGGTGACCCCACCCATCTTAATAGTATAATTGACTTTGCCATCACCAGCAACATCCTCTATACTTATCACATGGAAGTAAGTAAGGAACTCCCCTCTGATCATCTCCCCATCTTGTATACCCTTGAACTGAATCATTTCTCCCTGGTTACCCCAGCTAAACTGAAAACTAGCTGGATAACTTTTAAAAATCTGCTCACGAAAAACCCGTCCCCCCTCCCCACTACGTCGAACTGGACAACGGAACTCGCGGATGCGGAGGTGGAAAAGCTCGGAAATGTGCTCCGAGAGGCCTACTCTGCATCATCGAAGCCCAGGACCGCCAAGGTCAATTATTACAAGCTTCCTCCGGATATACAAGATATAATCAGAGACAGGAACAGGCTCCGTAAGGAATGGCAGGCCAGTAGAGACCCTGACCTCAAACGTGAGCTAAACTTCCTTAAAGCGCATGTTAGCCCATGGATTAAGGCCTTCACTAGTGCACGATGGAACACTTACGTAGAGTCCCTAATGAGTCAGGACAACACCATTTGGAGGGCAACCTGACGTATTCGTAGGCACAAAACATACATTCCAGCCCTTAACGGTCCAAATGACAGGGCTATCTTGAACACACAAAAGGCTGAACTGCTCGCAGACAGTCTTAGAAGACAGTTTGAACCTCACCACGATGTAATCGATCCTCGGACGGTTGCATTGGTGGATCCCATGGTTGAACAATTCATCTCCACTTCATCTGCAAACACGCTCAGAAAGGTAGAACTTTCTGACATCACCCCCTATATTCAAAAACTGAAGAGAAACAAAGCTCCTGGGATTGACCAAATTTCTACTAACATGATTAAAAACCTATCCAAATTCTATCTTTCCTATCTGGTGTTTCTTTTTAATAAACTCCTTATGTTAAATTATTTTCCACGGGCTTGGAAGGTGGCCATTGTGTCCCCCCTCCCCAAGCCCGGCCTAAATCATTCTGAACCTTCAAACTATCGTCCTATCTCTTTACTCTCCTGCATCTCTAAACTCTTCGAGTATGTCTTGGTCCAGCATCTGGATGAGTTCTGCAGCCCTAACGATATTGTCATACCGGAACAGTATGGTTTCAGGAGTAAACACTCCACGCAACATCAGTTGCTTAGGGTTGCGGAGCTCATTCACGAGACGCGTTCTAAGTATCTCAACACCACTGTTGTCTACCTGGATGTCCAGAAAGCCTTTGATAAGGTATGGATATCTGGGCTCCTCTTTAAACTAATTGCTCTTCACTTTCCTGCTCACCTTATTAAAATCCTTCACTCTCACCTAACGGGGCGTAGCTTCATGGTAAGTGTATCTTCTTCTCTCTTCTCTCCCAGGAATATTCTCTGCGGGGTCCCACAGGGTTCCCTTGTGGGCCCCAAATTGTTCAACCTATACATTAATGATCTTCCACGTCTCCCCGGTGTCACCTTAGACTTATACGCCGATGACACAGCCCTGCTTGTCCAACATAAACAAACACAAGTCGTGCACGACACCCTGCAAACTTACCTCGATTCCATGACGCAATAGTTAACTAACTGGCGCATCAAGGTCAACGTTAGCAAATGTGCCGCTGTCAGTTTCCCCACCCAACGCCGGACCCCCGCCACTAACTTAACTTTGAACAACGAGCCGATTCTCTGGCAAACTAGTTAGAAGTACCCTGGAGTGTACTTAGATTCAAATCTTACGTGGAAACTTCACATCTCTGAAATCTGTCAGAAAGTGAAGTCTGCACTTGCCCATATGCGCCCTTTTTTGGCTGGAAACAGCCGCCTGTCAACAAAAATTAGTTATTGCTGTACAAGTCCTGCATACGTCCAATTATGACGTACGAATCTCCAATCTGGGGAACCGCAGCTGAGATTCACCTAAAGAAGCTTCAAGTTGTGCAAAATATTGCATTTCGTACGTTTATTAGGTTTCCGAGTTACGTCCGGCTAGAAGTTCCTTACAGAGATCTTAACATTAGACCCTTTTTAGAACATATTCAACAACTTGCTCAAAATTTCTTCAAATATCTCAGTAGAGGAAATAATCCCACGCTAGATAGCATCCCGCGGTACAACCCAGCACATCCGAAGGCGCCCCAGGGCACTGCTGGGGCGACGTCCGAAAGATGCATACTTCCGCCCCAAGCCGGCTCGGCCCATATAGCATTGTTTTATATCTGCTCTACCCCTCTCTCGTTTTTCTTTGAACTCTAGTTAACTCCGTGCGCCTCCCTGGCATTTGGGAACTCGCGTGTTATCGACGAACCTTTTTAACTCTGTGATTAGGTGTTTGTTACCCCCCCCCCCCCGTTCTCAAGCTCAAGGCCCTGCGCCCCTGGCGCACCTCTATCTCCCCTCTTTCCTTTTTTCTCTCGCTGGGTGCCTGCTTGGGCCCTAGCATTCTCCTCTGTAAGACTTGGGGAAGGGACGACCTCGGTCGCCTCCCCTCCCCAAGCGAACTTTAGTTTTTAAACCTCCACTCATGCTTCTCTCTTTTAGTACTTCTTTTCTCCTTTTCGCTCGGAGTTTAAAGGGGGGATTCTTTCCCCTCCTGGGCACTCCGTAAACCCCCGTCCTTGAGACCTTGAGAATTGTAACACTATCTGAAAGACAGAAGGACGTTCTTTCCAGCTAACTGTGAAGATTCTATAATACAATTTATTGATTTTTAAAAATCATTCTGAAGAAAGGAAAAACTCAGATTTTTAGCATTTTCCACAAATTTAGTTTCAAATTCTTTCCTCAACGAGTAGAAAATTCTCACGAATCTGATCTTTTAGTCGATTCCCCATTGAAACAAAATATATTTAAGTGACGCTATTTGTTAATGCTTAATCAATTTTTCACTGGAACTTATTATATGGTTAATCCCATAGTTCTGGATGAAACACACTTTATTGATTCGTACGAAATTTACTGTTATTTTTAATCCTTTCCAACATAGTGATAAAGTGTTAATGCCATTTTTTATTCTGTCTGCCATTTCTCGCCATAACTGCCGTAAAAATAACTTTATCAAAATGAAATTTTAGTATGCTGCTGAGACTGTATGTGGAACATATGGGAATGTGAATGAATAATTTCACCCAATTAATTTAGGATTTAACCTGAGTTGAAAGTGAAATACATTGAATCCTATGGTACATAATTATCAAACGTTTTTAGGCGGAGTTAAAATTCACAAATTGCTTCGAAAAATTTTAGGAATATTATGAAGTAAAATGCTTATAAAAAATTCAACAAAATGTGTTAGGAAATTTTTTAATAAAAATTGAAATAATAATTACACCTATGGTATATGAAGAGATCACGTGACTCATTGCAGATTGAAATATGGCATCCATTTTATTTTCGCAGTGTAATACTCGTGATTACTAGATTCCGTTTAAATTTATATTTAGTGTTATATCCTTCCTAAAACTGCTTAATTTTTACATATTATCTGTATATCTGAATTCTGAGCGAAAGCAATACCAATATACTTTATTTTAAATGATCACTAAACTTTGATTATTTCTATAACGAAGCCTAATTTTTGTGCAGAATGTAAACAAATGAAGTGATTATAAGTTGTATAAAAATTGCTGAGTTTTTATCACGTAAAATTATATAGCTCTGAAGTCCGGAATATAAGTGATATGAATAAAATATTCAGTGATTTTACATAGAGAAGCTGACGATTTAAGCCATTGTCTGTTTTGATGAAATTTTAAGCTTCCAAGTAAAATAAATTATTGTAGTACTATGGTAATTTAAAAAATATGAGTGCTAAATGTATCGCATTTCAGATGTTTATATAAAATTGCATTTTAGTTGGACAGTGTTTCATAATCAATGTTTTATGCGATTGATTTTTCTTGTTTATTATGCGTTGCCCCACAAAAATGATATGCTACCTTAAAAAGTAATAACACAATCAAATAACCAATGGCATGCGTTCGTTTCAGATTCTTCTCAACAAAAATATTCAATTGTTTATAGGCTTTTTGAGTTATATTGAGTACAATTCACATCTTCCTCAATTCAGGCATTTCAAAAATTTGATGATATTTAAACTTCTTCCTTTACATTTATAGTTTGTATATAAAATATCCAATTTAATAATTGTATATAAATGTCTAACGTGGTTTTACTTTTCCAGATCCTCCAGAAGCCCCTACGTTAGCCCAGAAGGCTGAATCTGCGCGCACTTATAATATCGATGTACAGAACATAACGTAGCTGGATTTTCTGGACTTTATGCTCTCGGGGGGGGGGGGGGGAGAGAAAATGGATTCTTTAGAAAAGCATTTTACGCTCCAATGAGAGTCTTCCATATTTTGTGGGAAAGCCCCTTTCAGGCGGTTTTTGTGTTTCATTGAAACATTACTTATTCAAACAAGTTTTATTTAATTTTTTCTCATACTGTGGAATATAGTATAGAGACAAGATTGGTTTCACGAGAATTTTCGATTCCAAGATTTTGATGGCAATATATACTTTAGGACCTCCTGAACACGTTTTGTCTATTTTTAGAGTGATGTCCGTCTGTCTGCCTGTATGTCGTCTGCCGTCTTTCTGGAGTCAGATTTTCTGTGTATGCGACAACTGCTAGGAATATTCATATGTTTTTTCGATAAATTTTATCCAGCTTTGCTAATAAGATATCTAGTACAAGATAGAATTTTTTGAAATTCGAACAAACACTTCAAAATTTTATATTATTTTAACATGGCAGCATAGGACAAAGTCTGACATAATTATGCATAAAAAGTTATATTTATGGATTAATGATCACGAAACATAACAGCAGTCATTGCAGTGAAAAATTGCTACCGTACAATTTTTATGTTCGTAGAGTCATTATCCCTTCACGGAGGGGGGAGGGGTCTAGGCAAGTTACCAACCAGAAGGGGTAAATTATCATAAACTCTATAACAAAAAAATCGACGCACCAAGAAGGAGTTGTCCGATTGTAATGAAATTCCGTATGCAAAGACATTTTGAGAGAACATGCAAATGAATAAAATTCGGTGTCCAATGAACAAATAGTGGGAGCTCCAGCTCATCGGAACTGCACATTCAGCAGGTGTATATAAGGAGCGATTCTGAATCTGTGGTCAAAATTTCTGTTGCATTTCTACTGGAGATATCTTACGTCTTTGGTAGTCATTTCTAGCACACTGACAGCACAGCGATTCATAGATATCATTTTACGACCGGTTGTGTTACCATTCCTTTTGCGACACCCCGAACTTACTTTTCAACAAGATAATGCCCGGCCGCACACGGCACGTGTTGCTATGAATTGTCTTCAAGCTTGCCCAACACTTCCTTGCCCAGCTAGGCCTCCCGATCTCTCTCCCATAGAGCACATTTGGGATGTTATGGGAAGGCGATTGCAATCACCCCGAAATGTTGAAGATTCAGCCCGACAGTTTGTAACAATTTGGCAAGACATTCCGCAGGACACCATCCGTGAACTTTTCAGTCTGTGCCACGCCGGGTTACATCTCGCATCTAGGCCAGGGATGGACCAACGCCTTATTGACTTTCTCCCTTTGTATATGGTCAAACGATAAATCATTAAATTGTTCTGAAATTTTAATCGTTTCTTTTTCTATGTATGTTCTTCATATCCACCAATTTTTATAGCAATCGGACAACTTCTTCTTTGTGCGTCGATTTTTTTTTGTTATAGAGTGTATTTGGTATTTATAGAAACATTTTCGTCAATCCTTTTAAAGTGAAAAGCGTAATATTTTATAATTGTGATCATTTGAACCAACAATGCAGATTTTTCATATATTTTCTTGCAACATTTGAAAAATTTGAAAAAAATCACAATCTTCTTAATATAATTTGGTATAAGAAGAGTTGCACTCCAGTAAATTTTTAAGAGTGGTAATATTCCTGTCTTTGATATGCTCTCTGAATACTAGTCTGATTATATTTCTCATTCTATTGGATGGTAACAAAACACCCATAATATGTAGCATGACTTTCTAACTTCGCGACAATTTGTAGCAGGAAGTATATATTCACATATGTTTGTTCGGCTCGATAGGAATCTACTTCTACAAACATAATGTAGAAACCATTTTCCTGCAACATTAATTCCCGATTTTCATCAATGGAAGTTTCTTCGGTTTATTATTCCGAGTAGAGTTCGTTTATTATCCGGGAAGTGCAGTTGTAATATCAGATTGGGATGGAGTTTGTCATTTGAGGAATATTTGTTTTGGAAACAAACCCAATATTTTGTGCATCAATGCGATTATAGGTTGATTGAGTTGGTTGATGGTAGTGTGTTTGATATTCGATTGTAACTTTTCAAATTAATATTGAGATGAATGTAGGGATACGATTATAAAGTTTTGAAAACTAAAATGCTTATTAATATATCTACCAATTACTAAATGTTTAAAATATAATTATCCATTCTTACTGAACGTTTTGAATTGAGTCATACATATTTTGAAATAATGAAAATGGAATAAAATATTGAATGTAAATATTGAATCTAAAGTATGAAAATATGGAATAAGTATGTATAATTGAACGTTATGTGTATTTCTTTTTATCTGAAATATATAACTTTATGTTTTAAAATACAGGGAAACTGAAAATTATCCCTGAATATTGAGCGATAGATTTATTTTATGTTTTTGCTAATTCGGAACTTATATATGGTGTTGCATGAATGTGCGAGACACTTTCAAGATCATGCTAATGCGTAATATATGTTTTTATAAGATGCAATAAAAATGTAACAGGTAAAATCAAAACCGTAGTTTTTAAAAGTGCATCCTTTCATGGTTTGTAAGTAACTTAAATGCATGAAAAATGTATTGATGAAAATGCATGTGACCTAAATGTATGAAAGGCAACAACATATCAAATTTAGACTGTACAATTGCTTCGGTTCTCGAATTATTCTCTTAAAACGAGTACATTCCCATGACGCGGACTGGGTGG
The DNA here is from genome assembly GCA_951213105.1 of Amaurobius ferox. Lineage (NCBI taxonomy): Eukaryota > Metazoa > Arthropoda > Arachnida > Araneae > Amaurobiidae > Amaurobius > Amaurobius ferox. The sequence goes on along the minus strand of OX578149.1, from coordinate 112,274,963 downwards.
TAAAATTCTATAAATAAAAAAATAAAATATATCTATGGAGGCAGCTATGGGCCATTTATAATATTTCTAGCTACATTGCATCTCGAGTTATTTCCTATAAACCAGTACATTTTTATGGCGAGACCAGGACAGGCTAGTACGATAAGTTTTAAAAACCCAAGAATTAAAATATTTCTCGAAAAGACACGACATATACAAAAGTCTATACAAAAGTCGCGAGTTTTAGTTAAAAAGCTAACACATTCCTATAGTGGGTCCACAAGAGGATAGTCCCACAAGGTTCAAAATCCGAAGAATTAAAATATACCTCTAAAGCAGAGGCGGATCGTGTATTGGCACTGTGGCACTGCGGGAACTATGTGCGCATGCGCATATAGGAAGCTACACGCGAGGCTGCGAGGAAGAGATAAAGCAGTGTTTGACTGTTGAGCGCATGCGCACATAGGAAGTTGCAAGCCAAGCTGCGTGGGACAGAGAGCACTGTCGTTCCCGCAGTGCCACAGTGCCTATGCAGGAGCCGCCACTGCTCTAACGGCAACGATATATCAAATTTTGATTTTCTAACTGCTTCAGTTCTCGAATTATACGAAAGAGGCAAATATATTCGTATGACGCACCCAGGACAGGATAGCCCGACAAGTTTAAAAACCCAACAAATTAAAATATACCTTTAAAGGCAACGACATATTCAATTTGGATTTTCCAACTGCTCCGGTTTTCAAGTTATTTCCCAAAAGCCGGTACATTCCTATGGCAGGCTCAGGACGCGCTGGCCAGATTAGGCTGAAAAGCAAAATAGTTAAAACGTATCACAAAAGACTGCCATACCAAATTTTTACTTTCCTTATATACATAATGTATAAGGAAAGTATTGTGATGGGGTCGAAAATTCGAATTCGAGTTTTCGACGGGAGAGCACGTTTCAAGCATCCCTAATCACGAATCAAACATTTTTGAAGTGATGTCTGTGTGTGTGTGTGTGTGTGTGTGTGTGTGTGTGTGTGTGTGAGTCTGTGGAGACGATAATTGACGAACAAATGGACCGATTCGAACCAAATTTGGTACAAAAATCACAATCCGTAAACACTGGAAGCCTATTGTTTTATACGCAATCGAATGTTCAGAACCCCCTAAATTTTCGAATGAAATTTTGAAAAAATCGCCAAAAAATCAAAACCACTAATAAAGTTACGCAAATAGGCATTTCTTATGTAATTTTTCATTAGAAAACGATTGACATAAATTTTAGAACGCTAACATGTACCGTTCTCGAGATATTGTACATTTTTCAAAAAAATTATCAAAAAGTCATATAAAATAAAAAAAATATTTCCTATTGAGATACATGTTCACTTTTCATATGTAATACCATGCGATAAATTGAGTGAAATCATTCTGGTAGATCTAGCTCGTTCCATTCATGAAAAAAGATACTTTGAATAATACTTTTGTATTTGAACGCCAATAGTCATTTATCTGCTGTAAGAATAACTTATTTCTTAGTGCATTACTCTTAGCGAGATTTTGGCGACGAATTTGGCGGAATGTCGCCAACTTGGCGACTTTTTTGAAATGTTGCCAAATTAACGAAAATCTCGCCAAATGGATAAAAATGACGCTAAATCAATGAAAATGACGACTAATTGTCGAAAATTCAATATCTTGAAAAGAATATTAGTATCTACTATAAGAAAAACCTATTTTTTACTGTAAAAGTAGTAAATTCATTACATTATATAAGGAAAGTCATGTGTTGCCCACATCAGATTTTTTGTTAATACAATTAATGGAACTTAATTAATTAGAGCCTTAAAATTTGACAGAGCTAAGGAGGCGTGTCAGATCTCAGGCAAAGACAGGTGGCAACCACGATATGGTATTGCACATCTTCCAGGAGAAGCTTCACTTCATCACTTGTTTCATAACTACTAACTTCCAGTTAGTAGTTATGAAACAAGTGATGAAGTAGTTAGTAAAGTCCGAAGCAAGAGGTCAGAATGCCATGACGATTTTCGAGTATTTCCATCAGACCGCTCAGTAGAGAGATGCAGTAGAGATGTGTTACGCAAGTGTCGTAGAGTGTTCCGTAGAGATTAAAAATATGGCTATATCAATTGCAGTACAATTAGCTGTACTAATTGGAGCCAGACACGTACAGTTACGGCCAGTACGATATGCTGATGCAAGAACTGTGGTCTATGTCCAAAGCCGAAAGTGAAGGTATATGCCCATTAATATTTGTCAGCGGTCTTAAATACACTTCAGGCATTTTTAAGCCACGGTCTCAAACTTTCTCTCTCCTTCGCAAATAAAATATGCAAATTGTGCAATGAATTTAATAATTGATCTATGTTGTTAATAAATAGTTTCAATTCAAAGTTAAAATGGTGCCATCGATTTAGTAGTATGTTAATTATTATTCTTTTACAGAACTCGCGCTAAAGATAAAATTGGAGGGTTATCAGCGGCACACAACGCAATGTGTAAGAATGTTCCACGAATACGATAATTACGGCCATGTTAATTATGTATAATTTAATAATCTAAAATCCCCGCTTTAAGTATTTCTTATTACTGCACCGAACCTTTCCATGAAAAGCCCAAGACTGTCCGGCACGTTAAAGTTGAAAATCAAAACATTAAAGGTCGTTTAATGTGCTACATTAGACGACCACACACACAATTCAATATCATGCTATATGATAAATAGAATTAGATAATTTAGGTCCTAAAAGATTTAAATTGCATTGACTGTAATCACATTCTTTTGATTAGCCACGGTCACTTTTCCATAGATAGATCTAAATTACTTTCCATATACAGATGTCCTAGATCTCTTACGAAATTACTGGGGTGCTTAAGGCCTTTACCAGAAAATTCTGCATAAAATTGGCGATTAATTTTTTTCATTACACACTACCAGTCGAAAATTTTTCATATTCGGTTCAGTAAGTTTAAAAAATCTGATGTGGAATGATAATGATTAGCCCTACACAATGCAAGTGCTTTACTTCTTGCAGTACTAAATAGTGATGGATAAGTTCGACGGCACATTGTTTTTAACGTTGAAAAGTTCGCCGACATTGAGCGCAAAATCTGGATGACAGTTTGTAAAAATTATTTTGAAGTAGCAAATTGGCTTATATTTTACTATATTTCAATAGAAAATATTTCAAACATCTACTAAGCAATATACTGTATTGTATTAAATATGTTAATTATTAATTTACGAATTTAACGTCATTATCCTAATATTGTCGTAATTTAGCATATTCGTCAATTTGTCATTGCATCAAAAGTTGCCAAATTCAATATATTTCTCCAAATGAGTCACCAAGGCTGACGAGTTTATCAACAAGTGCTACATATTTGATGATACTTACTACTTTTTATTTTTATGTAATACTAGCAGCATACCCGTTCTTCGTACGGAGTATATAATATAAAGACACTTATAATTCAGAATCATATGCAAATTATGTTAAAATATTAAATTTATTGCTCCTAAAGAGAAGTTTATTAATATCTGTTCTCATCATGCAAAATTATCTTCACGGGCAGATCTGAAGAATAAAACATCCTGGCCCCTTTCGAAAGCAAATATACAAAAAATATGAAATTGAATCAATATATTCAAAATAACAGTGCTAAAATTGTATGGGACCCGTAATATTTATATACTCGTATATTAGAAGATATAACCTGTATTAGTAGATTACATGTATAAGCTTAAAATATCAATAAACCCGTAATTGATTCCAATATATGCCAGAATGAGAGCACTAAAATTATATGGGAATATATATATATATATATATATATATATATCCCCGTACTACTTATATTGTCGCAGATTAGAAAATATGTCTGTATGTTAGTAGAAGATTACCCTTATCACAATATGAGTCTAAAAAATATTTGCCGAAATAAAACAGATGACATAATAAATTGAAAATTTCAATTATCCCCATAATCTTTATACCAGAATGTCGTAATTGATTCCAATATATGCTAATATATATAAAAATATATGCCTATATACCTGTACTACTTATATTCTCGTAGATTAGAAGATAACCCGTGCATTTATAGAAGATTACTCGCAGAACATGCAATATGTGAGTTTCAACAATTTTTGTCATAATAAAACAATGACATAGAATTAATATGAAAATATCAATAATCCCTGAATCAACAGTCCACGAAAATACCAATAATAATAATGTTTCAACCTGAAGACCGTAATTGATATTATCCAGTCAACAATGCAATGTCAATGAAATTTAATTTATATATATCTTTGTTATTCAAATCGGAAAAGATTTAATAAAAATCGTATGAAGCATAAATACATTGGATTTACATCTGTTGCTGAACTACATGACATCATTTGTTTCAAATGAATTGATGAGAATCTTATCGTTTGAATAATTCTATCTCCATGGAAGGTTTGGCGACAGTTTCGTCTGTTTAGCGACAATTTGAAACATCGCCAAATTTATCACCAAGTGGGACTGTAGAACTGACAGTCCCATTTTGCGACACATTGACGAATAATCATCACAATACTATGCCCTAACAAAACATAATTAATTGCATTTATTAAGCGCAATTTTATCAATTTTATTATATTTTTATGGATTTGCAAACATTTTATCAATTTGGTGACATTTTAAAAATTAGCTGAATGTGTTACTAAGTAGGATGGATGGATTGGCCGACAAATGCTTCCTAAGCATCATTTTGGGTACTCTCTTCTCAGAACAAATTTAATTGAATTGATTTGCGTCGTTTTTATCAATTTATCGACATTTCCGTCAATTTGGCAACGTTTAAGAAAAGTTGCCCAGTTAGCGATATTCCTCGAAATTCATAGCTCTGAATTTGCAGATCTGAAGAATAAAACATCCGATCCCGTTTGCATATACAAAATGAAAACACTAAAATTGCATTAGAAAATATACCCGTTCTACTCTTCTGTTTCAACAATCGGCTAAATTAATTTATTGGCTAAACACAATATATGAGGTTATTAGCTAAACACAATATATAAGCTTGAAAACTCTTTGCAAAAATAAATGAAAGTGATGTACACAGTCCGTAATTAATAGAATTAAAAGAAAAATCAAACCGGTTATTTACAAAATATATTTTTACATCTATTTATTTATTATTCAAATAGAAAAAATAATAACAAATATTAACAAACACATTTAATTTAATAGCGTTGCTGAGCAACATAATATAAGAAAGAATCTTCCTCATAAACTGCGATATTAAATAACCATTTTGATCTCTTCCCCATAAAATGCAAAAATAATAACCATTTTGATTTCTTTATACTTTCCATTGTTTAGTAAATGCTTGACCATGGAGTTAGATTTTCCATTAAAATTCATGTTTCAAACAATTCATGCTTTCAGATAGTGACTAATTAATGCAAAAATCCTGCACTAAGCTCAGAAATGAAGTTTTAATTCACGTTGACGTTTTAAACAAACGATTTTCATCCTTTCCGTTTGGATAAACCACGGAGTTAGAGAGTAGATCTCCTAGGATAAAGTTCCGTTTTTCATCAATATCTCAACAACCCCTAGAATTAGAAACTCGAAACTTGGGCAAAATTTATGGGGGGCTATTTTAAGGCTACTCACAAAATTTCATTAAATTCGATTCAGCCGTTCTCTCGTGATGATGAGACAAACGAAATATTCGTTTTTCACTAATATCTCGAGAACCACTGGTTGTGGAAACTCCAAACATGGACTAAATTTTAAGTGGGGCTATTTCTGGGCTACCTACAAAATTTTATCAAATTCGGTTCAGCCGTTCTCCCGCGATGATGAGACAAACAGACAGACAGACAGACAGATTTTCAATTTTATTTATATAGACTAGCAGCATACCCGTCCTTCGTACGGAGTATATAATATAAAAAAACTTATAATTCGTAATCATGTGCAAATTCTGATAAAATATTAAATTTATTGCTCATAAAGAGAAGTTTAAGAATATCTGTTCTCACTATGCAAAATTATCTTCACGGGCAAATCTGAAGAATAAAATATCCTGGCCCCTTTTGTAAACAAATTCACACACAAAAAAAAAGAATTGAATCAATATATGCAACCACGTACTACTTATATTGTCGCAAATTAGAAAATATACCAGTGTGTTAGTAGAAGCTTAAACATATTGTAATATGAGTCTTAAAAATATTTACCAAAATAAAAAAGATGATGTAATAAATTGAAAGTATCAAAAATCCCCGTAATCTTAATACCAGAAGGTCGTAATTGATTCCAATATATGCCATTATATATAAAAATTTTGCCAATATACCTGTACTACTTATATTCTCGTAGATTAGAAGATATTCCCGTGCATTTGTAGAAGATTACTTGCACAACGTACTATATATGAGTTTCAACAATTTTCGTCATAATGAAACAATTGCATAATAATTTGAAAATATCAATAATTCCTGAATCAACTGTCCCCGAAATATCAATAATAATGAAGTTTAAACCTGAAGACCGTAATTGATATTATCCAGTCAAAAATGTAATGTCAATGAAATTTATTTTATATACATATTTTTATTAGATTTAATAAAAATCGTATGACACATAACACATTGGATCCGTTGCTAAGCGACATGATATCATCTGCTTCAAATAAATTGATGGAAATCATGTCGTCTGAATTATGTGATCTCCATGGAAGGTTTGGCGAAATTTCGTCGCCATGATATTTTATGGATTTACAAATATTTTTATCAATTTAGTGATATTAAAAAAATTAGTTAAATGCGTTACTAAGTAGGATGGATGGACTGACCGACAAATGCTACAGAAACATCATTTACAGTACTCTATTCTAAAAAAACAAATTTAATTTCATTGATTTGGGTCATTTTTATCAATTTGGAGATATTTCCTCTAATTTGGTAAAGTTTAAAAAAAGTTACCAAGTTATTTAGAGATATTCCGCTAAATTCGTAGCTCTAAATTTACAGATCTGAAGAATAAAATATCCATATCCCGTCTGTATATATACTAAATGAAAGCACTAAAATTGTTTTAGAAGATACATACATCCGTTCTACTCTTTTTCTGCTTCAACAATCGACTAAATGAATTTATTGGGTAAACACAATATATGAGTTTATTAGCCAAACACAATATATGAGCTTGAAACCTCTTTGCTAAAATAAATAAAAGTAATGTAAACAGTCCGCAATATATATAATTAAAAGAACAATCAAACCGTTCATTTATACAATATATTTTTACATCCATTTATTTATTATACAAATAGAAAAAAAAATAATAATCATTAACAAACAGATTTAATTCCATTCCTTTGCCGAGCAACAATGCCGAGCGAAATTAAATAACCATTTTAATTTCTTTATACTTCTAATCGTTGAGTAAAAGCTTGTGAAATACATGGAGGTTAATACATGTAAAAACATGGAGGTAGATTTTTCCATTTAAATTCATGTTTCAAACAATTCATGCTTTCAGATAGTGACTATTTAATGCAAAAATCCTGCATCAAACTCAAAAATAAAGTTTTAATTCCCTTTGACGCTTTAAACAAACGATTTTTATCATTTCCGTTTGGATAAACCACGGAGTTGGAGAGTAGAACTCGTATAAAAAAAGTTCGTTTTTTCATTAATATCTCAACAACCCCTGGACTTAGAAACTTGAAACTTGGGCAAAATTTATGGGGGGCTATTTCAAGGCCACCCACAAAATTTCATTAAATTCGGTTCAGCCGTTCTCTCGTGATGATGAGACAAACGAAAGTTTTGTTTTTTACTAATATCTCGAGAACCACTGGTCGTAGAAATTCCAACCATAGACTAAATTTTAAGTGGGGCTATTTCTAGGCTACCCACAAAATTTCATCAAATTCTGTTCAGCCGTTCTCCCGTGATGATGGGACAAACAGACAGACAGACAGACAGACAGACAGATTTTCAATTTTATTTATATAGTTAATGCTCCTAAAAAGAAGTATAAGAATCTCTGTTCTCGCTATATAAAACTATCTTCATGGACATATCTGAAGAATAAAACATCTTGGACCCGTTATGTAAGCAAATATAAAAAAAAATATGGAATTGAATCAATATATGCAAAATAAAAGCGTTAAAATTGTATGGGACCCGTACTAATTATATACGCGAATATTAGAAAATATAACCTGTATTAGTAGATTACATGTATAAATTGAAAATACCAATAAACCCGTAATCTTTAAATCTGAAGACAGTCATTTATTCCAATATATGTCAAAATTAAAGTGCTAAAATTATATGGGAAGATATACACGTACTACTTATAATGTCCGATTATTAGTAGAAGATTACCCGTATTACAATATGAGTCTCAAATGTTTTTTGGTAAAATACAACAGACGACGTAATAAATTGAATATATAATTAATCCCCTTAATCTTCATACGAGAAGACTGTACTTGATTCCAATATATATGCCAATATATGTCAAAATATATGCCAATATACCTGTACTATTTATATTCTCGTAGGTTAGAAGATATACCCGTGCATTCCTAGAAGATTACTCGTACAACGTACAATATGCGTGTGTCAGCAATTTTTGCCGCAATAAAACAATGGCGTAATAACTTAAAAATATCAATAATCCCTGAATCAATAATTCCGGAAAATATCAATAATAATAATGTTTAAACCTGAAGAGCATAATTGATATTATCCAGTCCAAATTGAAATGGCAATGAAATTTATTTTATATCTTCATTATTCAAATCGGAAAGGATTTAATAAAAATCGTCTGCCGCATAAACACATTGGATTTAAATCCGTTGCTAAGCGACATGATATCATTTGCTTCAAATAAATTGGTAGAAAAAATATCGTCTAAATAGTTATATTTCTATGGAACATTTAGCGACAGTTTCGTCAAATGAGCGACATTTTAAAAAATCGCCAAATTTATCGCCAAGTGGGACTGTAGAACTGACAGTTCCACTTTGCGACAAATTGACGAAATATCATCACAATACTATCCCCTAACAAAAAACAATTAATATCATTTATGTAGCGCAATTTTATCAATTTCAAGATATTTTTATAGATTTGAAAACATTTTTATCAATATGGTGACATTTTAAAAATTCGCTAAATGTATTACTAAGTAGGATGGTTGGTCTGACAGATAAATGCTAACCAAACATCATTTCAGTACTCTCTTCTAACAAAACAAAAAAAAATTTCATTGATATGTAGAAGACCCAAGCCACACGACCAACCCGAAGGTTTATGGCAGCTGTTTGTGTGTCGTTTATATCAATTTGGCGACATTTCCGTCAATTTGGCAAAGTTTAAGAAAAGTTGTCAAATTAGCGATATCCCTCCAAATTCGTAGCTTTGAATTTGTAGATCTGAATGAAACATTCTTATCCCGTTTCAATATACTAAATGAAAACACTACAATTGTATTAGAAGATATACCCGCTCTACTCTTTTTCTGTTTCAACAATCGGCTATATGAATTTATTGGCTAAACACAATATATGAGTTTAGTAGCTAAATACGATATAAGCTTGAAAACTCTTTGCCAAAATAAATGAAATTGATCTACGCGGTCAGCAATTAATATAATTAAAAGAAAAATCAAACCGTCCATTCATAAGATATAATTTTATATCCATTTATCCATTTATTTATTATTTAAATCGAAAAAAAATAATAAAAACATTAACAAACACATTTAATTTAATTGCGATGCCGAGCAACATGATATATCCTCCTAAAATGTTAAAATTTATCAACCACTAACAGCACACCCGTTATTCGTACGGAGTGTATAATTTAAAGAAACTTAAAGTTCGCAATCATGTGCAAATTTTGTTAAAATATTAAATTTATTGCTCCTAAAGAGAAGTTTAAGAATATATGTTCTCACTATGCAAAATTATCTTCACGATCAGATCTGAAGAATAAAACATCCTGCCCCATTTTGTAAGCAAATTTACAGAAGAAAAAATAGGAATTGAATGAATATATGCAACCCCGTACTAATTATATTGTCGCAGATCAGAAAATATGCCAATGTGTTAGTAGAAGATTACCCGTATTACAATATGCGTCTCAAAAATATTTGCCAAAATAAAAGAGATGACGTAATAAATTGAAAACATCAATAATATCCGTACTCTTTATAACAGAAGGTCGTAATTGATTCCAATATATGCCAATATATATCAAAACATATGTCAATATACCTGTACTACTTATATTCTCGTAGATTAAAAGATATACACGTGTATTTGTAGAAGATTCGTACAACATACAATATATGAGTTTAAATAATTTTTGTCATAATAAAATAATTGCATAATAACTTGAAAATATCAATAATCCTTGAATCAATAATCCCCGAAAATATAAATAATAATAATTTTTAAACCTGAAGACCGTAATTGATATTATCCAGTCAAAAATGCTATAAGAAAAATCAAATCGTTCTTTTCTAAAATATATTTTTATATCCATTTATTTATTACTCAAATCGAAAAAATAATTATTAAAATTAACAGACAGATTTAATTTAATTGCGTTTCTGAGTAACATGATATAAGATAGAATCTTATAACATGTTAAATATGTCATGTCTTATAACATAAACTGCGAAATTAAATAACGATTTTGATTTCTCTATACTTCTCATTGTTCCGTAAAAGCTTGTTTTAAATAAACCATGAACCATGGATATAGATTTCCCCTTTAAATCATGTTTCAAACAATTCATGTTTTCAGAAAGTGACTAATTAACGCAAAAAATCTCCCATCAAACTCAGAGATTAAATTTTAATTCACTTTCAAACGATTTTCAAGCTTTTCGTTTGGATAAACCACGGAGTTAGGGAGTAGAACTCCTAGGAAAAAGTTCCGTTTTTCATTAATATATCGACAACCCCAGGTCTTAGAAACTCGAAACTTGGACAAAATTTATGGGGGGATATTTCAAGGCTATTCACCAAATTTCATTAAATTCGGTTCAGCCGTTTTTCCGAGATGATGAGACAAACGAAAATTTCGTTTTTTACTAATATCTCGAGAACCACTGGTCGTAGAAACACAAAACAGGGATATAATTTTAAGTGGGGCTATTTCTGGGCTACCCACAAAATTTCATCAAATTCGGTTCAGCCGTTCTCCCGTGATGGTGTGACAAACAGACAGACAGACAGACAGATTTTCAATTTTATTTATATAGACTAGCAGCATACCCGTCCTTCGTACGGAGTATATAATATAAAAAAACTTATAATTCGTAATCATGTGCAAATTCTGATAAAATATTAAATTTATTGCTCATAAAGAGAAGTTTAAGAATATCTGTTCTCACTATGCAAAATTATCTTCACGGGCAAAACTGAAGAATAAAATATCCTGGCCCCTTTTGTAAACAAATTCACACACAAAAAAAAAGAATTGAATCAATATATGCAACCACGTACTACTTATATTGTCGCAAATTAGAAAATATACCAGTGTGTAAGTAGAAGCTTAAACATATTGTAATATGAGTCTTAAAAATATTTACCAAAATAAAAAAGATGATGTAATAAATTGAAAGTATCAAAAATCCCCGTAATCTTAATACCAGAAGGTCGTAATTGATTCCAATATATGCCAATATATATAAAAATTTTGCCAATATACCTGTACTACTTATATTCTCGTAGATTAGAAGATATTCCCGTGCATTTGTAGAAGATTACTTGCACAACGTACTATATATGAGTTTCAACAATTTTCGTCATAATGAAACAATTGCATAATAATTTGAAAATATCAATAATTCCTGAATCAACTGTCCCCGAAATATCAATAATAATGAAGTTTAAACCTGAAGACCGTAATTGATATTATCCAGTCAAAAATGTAATGTCAATGAAATTTATTTTATATACATATTTTTATTAGATTTAATAAAAATCGTATGACACATAACACATTGGTGCCGTTGCTAAGCGACATGATATCATCTGCTTCAAATAAATTGATGGAAATCATGTCGTCTGAATTATGTGATCTCCATGGAAGGTTTGGCGAAATTTCGTCGCCATGATATTTTTATGGATTTACAAATATTTTTATCAATTTAGTGATATTAAAAAAATTAGTTAAATGCGTTACTAAGTAGGATGGATGGACTGACCGACAAATGCTACAGAAACATCATTTACAGTACTCTATTCTAAAAAAACAAATTTAATTTCATTGATTTGGGTCATTTTTATCAATTTGGAGATATTTCCTCTAATTTGGTAAAGTTTAAAAAAAGTTACCAAGTTATTTAGAGATATTCCGCTAAATTCGTAGCTCTAAATTTACAGATCTGAAGAATAAAATATCCATATCCCGTCTGTATATATACTAAATGAAAGCACTAAAATTGTTTTAGAAGATACATACATCCGTTCTACTCTTTTTCTGCTTCAACAATCGACTAAATGAATTTATTGGGTAAACACAATATATGAGTTTATTAGCCAAACACAATATATGAGCTTGAAACCTCTTTGCTAAAATAAATAAAAGTAATGTAAACAGTCCGCAATATATATAATTAAAAGAACAATCAAACCGTTCATTTATACAATATATTTTTACATCCATTTATTTATTATACAAATAGAAAAAAAAATAATAATCATTAACAAACACATTTAATTCCATTCCTTTGCCGAGCAACAATGCCGAGCGAAATTAAATAACCATTTTAATTTCTTTATACTTCTAATCGTTGAGTAAAAGCTTGTGAAATACATGGAGGTTAATACATGTAAAAACATGGAGGTAGATTTTTCCATTTAAATTCATGTTTCAAACAATTCATGCTTTCAGATAGTGACTATTTAATGCAAAAATCCTGCATCAAACTCAAAAATAAAGTTTTAATTCCCTTTGACGCTTTAAACAAACGATTTTTATCATTTCCGTTTGGATAAACCACGGAGTTGGAGAGTAGAACTCCTATAAAAAAAGTTCCTTTTTTCATTAATATCTCAACAACCCCTGGACTTAGAAACTTGAAACTTGGGCAAAATTTATGGGGGGCTATTTCAAGGCCATCCACAAAATTTCATTAAATTCGGTTCAGCCGTTCTCTCGTGATGATGAGACAAACGAAAGTTTTGTTTTTTACTAATATCTCGAGAACCACTGGTCGTAGAAATTCCAACCATAGACTAAATTTTAAGTGGGGCTATTTCTAGGCTACCCACAAAATTTCATCAAATTCTGTTCAGCCGTTCTCCCGTGATGATGGGACAAACAGACAGACAGAAAGACAGACAGACAGATTTTCAATTTTATTTATATAGATAATGCTCCTAAAAAGAAGTATAAGAATCTCTGTTCTCGCTATATAAAACTATCTTCATGGACATATCTGAAGAATAAAATATCTTGGACCCGTTATGTAAGCAAATATAAAAAAAAATATGGAATTGAATCAATATATGCAAAATAAAAGCGTTAAAATTGTATGGGACCCGTACTAATTATATACGCGAATATTAGAAAATATAACCTGTATTAGTAGATTACATGTATAAATTGAAAATACCAATAAACCCGTAATCTTTAAATCTGAAGACAGTCATTTATTCCAATATATGTCAAAATTAAAGTGCTAAAATTATATGGGAAGATATACACGTACTACTTATAATGTCCGATTATTAGTAGAAGATTACCCGTATTACAATATGAGTCTCAAATGTTTTTTGGTAAAATACAACAGACGACGTAATAAATTGAATATATAATTAATCCCCTTAATCTTCATACCAGAAGACTGTACTTGATTCCAATATATATGCCAATATATGTCAAAATATATGCCAATATACCTGTACTATTTATATTCTCGTAGGTTAGAAGATATACCCGTGCATTCCTAGAAGATTACTCGTACAACGTACAATATGCGTGTGTCAGCAATTTTTGCCGCAATAAAACAATGGCGTAATAACTTAAAAATATCAATAATCCCTGAATCAATAATTCCGGAAAATATCAATAATAATAATGTTTAAACCTGAAGAGCATAATTGATATTATCCAGTCCAAATTGAAATGGCAATGAAATTTATTTTATATCTTCATTATTCAAATCGGAAAGGATTTAATAAAAATCGTCTGCCGCATAAACACATTGGATTTAAATCCGTTGCTAAGCGACATGATATCATTTGCTTCAAATAAATTGGTAGAAAAAATATCGTCTAAATAGTTATATGTCTATGGAACATTTGGCGACAGTTTCGTCAAATGAGCGACATTTTAAAAAATCGCCAAATTTATCGCCAAGTGGGACTGTAGAACTGACAGTTCCACTTTGCGACAAATTGACGAAATATCATCACAATACTATCCCCTAACAAAAAACAATTAATATCATTTATGTAGCGCAATTTTATCAATTTCAAGATATTTTTATAGATTTGAAAACATTTTTATCAATATGGTGACATTTTAAAAATTCGCTAAATGTATTACTAAGTAGGATGGTTGGTCTGACAGATAAATGCTAACCAAACATCATTTCAGTACTCTCTTCTAACAAAACAAAAAAAAAATTTCATTGATATGTAGAAGACCCAAGCCACACGACCAACCCGAAGGTTTATGGCAGCTGTTTGTGTGTCGTTTATATCAATTTGGCGACATTTCCGTCAATTTGGCAAAGTTTAAGAAAAGTTGTCAAATTAGCGATATCCCTCCAAATTCGTAGCTTTGAATTTGTAGATCTGAATGAAACATTCTTATCCCGTTTCAATATACTAAATGAAAACACTACAATTGTATTAGAAGATATACCCGCTCTACTCTTTTTCTGTTTCAACAATCGGCTATATGAATTTATTGGCTAAACACAATATATGAGTTTAGTAGCTAAATACGATATAAGCTTGAAAACTCTTTGCCAAAATAAATGAAATTGATCTACGCGGTCAGCAATTAATATAATTAAAAGAAAAATCAAACCGTCCATTCATAAGATATAATTTTATATCCATTTATCCATTTATTTATTATTTAAATCGAAAAAAAATAATAAAAACATTAACAAACACATTTAATTTAATTGCGATGCCGAGCAACATGATATATCCTCCTAAAATGTTAAAATTTATCAACCACTAACAGCACACCCGTTATTCGTACGGAGTGTATAATTTAAAGAAACTTAAAGTTCGCAATCATGTGCAAATTTTGTTAAAATATTAAATTTATTGCTCCTAAAGAGAAGTTTAAGAATATATGTTCTCACTATGCAAAATTATCTTCACGATCAGATCTGAAGAATAAAACATCCTGCCCCATTTTGTAAGCAAATTTACAGAAGAAAAAATAGGAATTGAATGAATATATGCAACCCCGTACTAATTATATTGTCGCAGATCAGAAAATATGCCAATGTGTTAGTAGAAGATTACCCGTATTACAATATGCGTCTCAAAAATATTTGCCAAAATAAAAGAGATGACGTAATAAATTGAAAACATCAATAATATCCGTACTCTTTATAACAGAAGGTCGTAATTGATTCCAATATATGCCAATATATATCAAAACATATGTCAATATACCTGTACTACTTATATTCTCGTAGATTAAAAGATATACACGTGTATTTGTAGAAGATTCGTACAACATACAATATATGAGTTTAAATAATTTTTGTCATAATAAAATAATTGCATAATAACTTGAAAATATCAATAATCCTTGAATCAATAATCCCCGAAAATATAAATAATAATAATTTTTAAACCTGAAGACCGTAATTGATATTATCCAGTCAAAAATGCTATAAGAAAAATCAAATCGTTCTTTTCTAAAATATATTTTTATATCCATTTATTTATTACTCAAATCGAAAAAATAATATTAAAATTAACAGACAGATTTAATTTAATTGCGTTTCTGAGTAACATGATATAAGATAGAATCTTATAACATGTTAAATATGTCATGTCTTATAACATAAACTGCGAAATTAAATAACGATTTTGATTTCTCTATACTTCTCATTGTTCCGTAAAAGCTTGTTTTAAATAAACCATGAACCATGGATATAGATTTCCCCTTTAAATCATGTTTCAAACAATTCATGTTTTCAGAAAGTGACTAATTAACGCAAAAAATCTCCCATCAAACTCAGAGATTAAATTTTAATTCACTTTCAAACGATTTTCAAGCTTTTCGTTTGGATAAACCACGGAGTTAGGGAGTAGAACTCCTAGGAAAAAGTTCCGTTTTTCATTAATATATCGACAACCCCAGGTCTTAGAAACTCGAAACTTGGACAAAATTTATGGGGGGATATTTCAAGGCTATTCACCAAATTTCATTAAATTCGGTTCAGCCGTTTTTCCGAGATGATGAGACAAACGAAAATTTCGTTTTTTACTAATATCTCGAGAACCACTGGTCGTAGAAACACAAAACAGGGATATAATTTTAAGTGGGGCTATTTCTGGGCTACCCACAAAATTTCATCAAATTCGGTTCAGCCGTTCTCCCGTGATGGTGTGACAAACAGACAGACAGACAGACAGATTTTCAATTTTATTTATATAGACTAGCAGCATACCCGTCCTTCGTACGGAGTATATAATATAAAAAAACTTATAATTCGTAATCATGTGCAAATTCTGATAAAATATTAAATTTATTGCTCATAAAGAGAAGTTTAAGAATATCTGTTCTCACTATGCAAAATTATCTTCACGGGCAAAACTGAAGAATAAAATATCCTGGCCCCTTTTGTAAACAAATTCCCACACAAAAAAAAAGAATTGAATCAATATATGCAACCACGTACTACTTATATTGTCGCAAATTAGAAAATATACCAGTGTGTAAGTAGAAGCTTAAACATATTGTAATATGAGTCTTAAAAATATTTACCAAAATAAAAAAGATGATGTAATAAATTGAAAGTATCAAAAATCCCCGTAATCTTAATACCAGAAGGTCGTAATTGATTCCAATATATGCCAATATATATAAAAATTTTGCCAATATACCTGTACTACTTATATTCTCGTAGATTAGAAGATATTCCCGTGCATTTGTAGAAGATTACTTGCACAACGTACTATATATGAGTTTCAACAATTTTCGTCATAATGAAACAATTGCATAATAATTTGAAAATATCAATAATTCCTGAATCAACTGTCCCCGAAATATCAATAATAATGAAGTTTAAACCTGAAGACCGTAATTGATATTATCCAGTCAAAAATGTAATGTCAATGAAATTTATTTTATATACATATTTTTATTAGATTTAATAAAAATCGTATGACACATAACACATTGGTGCCGTTGCTAAGCGACATGATATCATCTGCTTCAAATAAATTGATGGAAATCATGTCGTCTGAATTATGTGATCTCCATGGAAGGTTTGGCGAAATTTCGTCGCCATGATATTTTTATGGATTTACAAATATTTTTATCAATTTAGTGATATTAAAAAAATTAGTTAAATGCGTTACTAAGTAGGATGGATGGACTGACCGACAAATGCTACAGAAACATCATTTACAGTACTCTATTCTAAAAAAACAAATTTAATTTCATTGATTTGGGTCATTTTTATCAATTTGGAGATATTTCCTCTAATTTGGTAAAGTTTAAAAAAAGTTACCAAGTTATTTAGAGATATTCCGCTAAATTCGTAGCTCTAAATTTACAGATCTGAAGAATAAAATATCCATATCCCGTCTGTATATATACTAAATGAAAGCACTAAAATTGTTTTAGAAGATACATACATCCGTTCTACTCTTTTTCTGCTTCAACAATCGACTAAATGAATTTATTGGGTAAACACAATATATGAGTTTATTAGCCAAACACAATATATGAGCTTGAAACCTCTTTGCTAAAATAAATAAAAGTAATGTAAACAGTCCGCAATATATATAATTAAAAGAACAATCAAACCGTTCATTTATACAATATATTTTTACATCCATTTATTTATTATACAAATAGAAAAAAAAATAATAATCATTAACAAACACATTTAATTCCATTCCTTTGCCGAGCAACAATGCCGAGCGAAATTAAATAACCATTTTAATTTCTTTATACTTCTAATCGTTGAGTAAAAGCTTGTGAAATACATGGAGGTTAATACATGTAAAAACATGGAGGTAGATTTTTCCATTTAAATTCATGTTTCAAACAATTCATGCTTTCAGATAGTGACTATTTAATGCAAAAATCCTGCATCAAACTCAAAAATAAAGTTTTAATTCGCTTTGACGCTTTAAACAAACGATTTTTATCATTTCCGTTTGGATAAACCACGGAGTTGGAGAGTAGAACTCCTATAAAAAAAGTTCCTTTTTTCATTAATATCTCAACAACCCCTGGACTTAGAAACTTGAAACTTGGGCAAAATTTATGGGGGGCTATTTCAAGGCCATCCACAAAATTTCATTAAATTCGGTTCAGCCGTTCTCTCGTGATGATGAGACAAACGAAAGTTTTGTTTTTTACTAATATCTCGAGAACCACTGGTCGTAGAAATTCCAACCATAGACTAAATTTTAAGTGGGGCTATTTCTAGGCTACCCACAAAATTTCATCAAATTCTGTTCAGCCGTTCTCCCGTGATGATGGGACAAACAGACAGACAGAAAGACAGACAGACAGATTTTCAATTTTATTTATATAGATAATGCTCCTAAAAAGAAGTATAAGAATCTCTGTTCTCGCTATATAAAACTATCTTCATGGACATATCTGAAGAATAAAATATCTTGGACCCGTTATGTAAGCAAATATAAAAAAAAATATGGAATTGAATCAATATATGCAAAATAAAAGCGTTAAAATTGTATGGGACCCGTACTAATTATATACGCGAATATTAGAAAATATAACCTGTATTAGTAGATTACATGTATAAATTGAAAATACCAATAAACCCGTAATCTTTAAATCTGAAGACAGTCATTTATTCCAATATATGTCAAAATTAAAGTGCTAAAATTATATGGGAAGATATACACGTACTACTTATAATGTCCGATTATTAGTAGAAGATTACCCGTATTACAATATGAGTCTCAAATGTTTTTTGGTAAAATACAACAGACGACGTAATAAATTGAATATATAATTAATCCCCTTAATCTTCATACCAGAAGACTGTACTTGATTCCAATATATATGCCAATATATGTCAAAATATATGCCAATATACCTGTACTATTTATATTCTCGTAGGTTAGAAGATATACCCGTGCATTCCTAGAAGATTACTCGTACAACGTACAATATGCGTGTGTCAGCAATTTTTGCCGCAATAAAACAATGGCGTAATAACTTAAAAATATCAATAATCCCTGAATCAATAATTCCGGAAAATATCAATAATAATAATGTTTAAACCTGAAGAGCATAATTGATATTATCCAGTCCAAATTGAAATGGCAATGAAATTTATTTTATATCTTCATTATTCAAATCGGAAAGGATTTAATAAAAATCGTCTGCCGCATAAACACATTGGATTTAAATCCGTTGCTAAGCGACATGATATCATTTGCTTCAAATAAATTGGTAGAAAAAATATCGTCTAAATAGTTATATGTCTATGGAACATTTGGCGACAGTTTCGTCAAATGAGCGACATTTTAAAAAATCGCCAAATTTATCGCCAAGTGGGACTGTAGAACTGACAGTTCCACTTTGCGACAAATTGACGAAATATCATCACAATACTATCCCCTAACAAAAAACAATTAATATCATTTATGTAGCGCAATTTTATCAATTTCAAGATATTTTTATAGATTTGAAAACATTTTTATCAATATGGTGACATTTTAAAAATTCGCTAAATGTATTACTAAGTAGGATGGTTGGTCTGACAGATAAATGCTAACCAAACATCATTTCAGTACTCTCTTCTAACAAAACAAAAAAAAAATTTCATTGATATGTAGAAGACCCAAGCCACACGACCAACCCGAAGGTTTATGGCAGCTGTTTGTGTGTCGTTTATATCAATTTGGCGACATTTCCGTCAATTTGGCAAAGTTTAAGAAAAGTTGTCAAATTAGCGATATCCCTCCAAATTCGTAGCTTTGAATTTGTAGATCTGAATGAAACATTCTTATCCCGTTTCAATATACTAAATGAAAACACTACAATTGTATTAGAAGATATACCCGCTCTACTCTTTTTCTGTTTCAACAATCGGCTATATGAATTTATTGGCTAAACACAATATATGAGTTTAGTAGCTAAATACGATATAAGCTTGAAAACTCTTTGCCAAAATAAATGAAATTGATCTACGCGGTCAGCAATTAATATAATTAAAAGAAAAATCAAACCGTCCATTCATAAGATATAATTTTATATCCATTTATCCATTTATTTATTATTTAAATCGAAAAAAAATAATAAAAACATTAACAAACACATTTAATTTAATTGCGATGCCGAGCAACATGATATATCCTCCTAAAATGTTAAAATTTATCAACCACTAACAGCACACCCGTTATTCGTACGGAGTGTATAATTTAAAGAAACTTAAAGTTCGCAATCATGTGCAAATTTTGTTAAAATATTAAATTTATTGCTCCTAAAGAGAAGTTTAAGAATATATGTTCTCACTATGCAAAATTATCTTCACGATCAGATCTGAAGAATAAAACATCCTGCCCCATTTTGTAAGCAAATTTACAGAAGAAAAAATAGGAATTGAATGAATATATGCAACCCCGTACTAATTATATTGTCGCAGATCAGAAAATATGCCAATGTGTTAGTAGAAGATTACCCGTATTACAATATGCGTCTCAAAAATATTTGCCAAAATAAAAGAGATGACGTAATAAATTGAAAACATCAATAATATCCGTACTCTTTATAACAGAAGGTCGTAATTGATTCCAATATATGCCAATATATATCAAAACATATGTCAATATACCTGTACTACTTATATTCTCGTAGATTAAAAGATATACACGTGTATTTGTAGAAGATTCGTACAACATACAATATATGAGTTTAAATAATTTTTGTCATAATAAAATAATTGCATAATAACTTGAAAATATCAATAATCCTTGAATCAATAATCCCCGAAAATATAAATAATAATAATTTTTAAACCTGAAGACCGTAATTGATATTATCCAGTCAAAAATGCTATAAGAAAAATCAAATCGTTCTTTTCTAAAATATATTTTTATATCCATTTATTTATTACTCAAATCGAAAAAATAATATTAAAATTAACAGACAGATTTAATTTAATTGCGTTTCTGAGTAACATGATATAAGATAGAATC
This sequence comes from Amaurobius ferox, assembly GCA_951213105.1. Classification (NCBI taxonomy): domain Eukaryota; kingdom Metazoa; phylum Arthropoda; class Arachnida; order Araneae; family Amaurobiidae; genus Amaurobius; species Amaurobius ferox. Next base: position 112,253,549 of record OX578149.1, on the reverse strand, counting down.
TTATAACATGTTAAATATGTCATGTCTTATAACATAAACTGCGAAATTAAATAACGATTTTGATTTCTCTATACTTCTCATTGTTCCGTAAAAGCTTGTTTTAAATAAACCATGAACCATGGATATAGATTTCCCCTTTAAATCATGTTTCAAACAATTCATGTTTTCAGAAAGTGACTAATTAACGCAAAAAATCTCCCATCAAACTCAGAGATTAAATTTTAATTCACTTTCAAACGATTTTCAAGCTTTTCGTTTGGATAAACCACGGAGTTAGGGAGTAGAACTCCTAGGAAAAAGTTCCGTTTTTCATTAATATATCGACAACCCCAGGTCTTAGAAACTCGAAACTTGGACAAAATTTATGGGGGGATATTTCAAGGCTATTCACCAAATTTCATTAAATTCGGTTCAGCCGTTTTTCCGAGATGATGAGACAAACGAAAATTTCGTTTTTTACTAATATCTCGAGAACCACTGGTCGTAGAAACACAAAACAGGGATATAATTTTAAGTGGGGCTATTTCTGGGCTACCCACAAAATTTCATCAAATTCGGTTCAGCCGTTCTCCCGTGATGGTGTGACAAACAGACAGACAGACAGACAGATTTTCAATTTTATTTATATAGACTAGCAGCATACCCGTCCTTCGTACGGAGTATATAATATAAAAAAACTTATAATTCGTAATCATGTGCAAATTCTGATAAAATATTAAATTTATTGCTCATAAAGAGAAGTTTAAGAATATCTGTTCTCACTATGCAAAATTATCTTCACGGGCAAAACTGAAGAATAAAATATCCTGGCCCCTTTTGTAAACAAATTCCCACACAAAAAAAAAGAATTGAATCAATATATGCAACCACGTACTACTTATATTGTCGCAAATTAGAAAATATACCAGTGTGTAAGTAGAAGCTTAAACATATTGTAATATGAGTCTTAAAAATATTTACCAAAATAAAAAAGATGATGTAATAAATTGAAAGTATCAAAAATCCCCGTAATCTTAATACCAGAAGGTCGTAATTGATTCCAATATATGCCAATATATATAAAAATTTTGCCAATATACCTGTACTACTTATATTCTCGTAGATTAGAAGATATTCCCGTGCATTTGTAGAAGATTACTTGCACAACGTACTATATATGAGTTTCAACAATTTTCGTCATAATGAAACAATTGCATAATAATTTGAAAATATCAATAATTCCTGAATCAACTGTCCCCGAAATATCAATAATAATGAAGTTTAAACCTGAAGACCGTAATTGATATTATCCAGTCAAAAATGTAATGTCAATGAAATTTATTTTATATACATATTTTTATTAGATTTAATAAAAATCGTATGACACATAACACATTGGTGCCGTTGCTAAGCGACATGATATCATCTGCTTCAAATAAATTGATGGAAATCATGTCGTCTGAATTATGTGATCTCCATGGAAGGTTTGGCGAAATTTCGTCGCCATGATATTTTTATGGATTTACAAATATTTTTATCAATTTAGTGATATTAAAAAAATTAGTTAAATGCGTTACTAAGTAGGATGGATGGACTGACCGACAAATGCTACAGAAACATCATTTACAGTACTCTATTCTAAAAAAACAAATTTAATTTCATTGATTTGGGTCATTTTTATCAATTTGGAGATATTTCCTCTAATTTGGTAAAGTTTAAAAAAAGTTACCAAGTTATTTAGAGATATTCCGCTAAATTCGTAGCTCTAAATTTACAGATCTGAAGAATAAAATATCCATATCCCGTCTGTATATATACTAAATGAAAGCACTAAAATTGTTTTAGAAGATACATACATCCGTTCTACTCTTTTTCTGCTTCAACAATCGACTAAATGAATTTATTGGGTAAACACAATATATGAGTTTATTAGCCAAACACAATATATGAGCTTGAAACCTCTTTGCTAAAATAAATAAAAGTAATGTAAACAGTCCGCAATATATATAATTAAAAGAACAATCAAACCGTTCATTTATACAATATATTTTTACATCCATTTATTTATTATACAAATAGAAAAAAAAATAATAATCATTAACAAACACATTTAATTCCATTCCTTTGCCGAGCAACAATGCCGAGCGAAATTAAATAACCATTTTAATTTCTTTATACTTCTAATCGTTGAGTAAAAGCTTGTGAAATACATGGAGGTTAATACATGTAAAAACATGGAGGTAGATTTTTCCATTTAAATTCATGTTTCAAACAATTCATGCTTTCAGATAGTGACTATTTAATGCAAAAATCCTGCATCAAACTCAAAAATAAAGTTTTAATTCGCTTTGACGCTTTAAACAAACGATTTTTATCATTTCCGTTTGGATAAACCACGGAGTTGGAGAGTAGAACTCCTATAAAAAAAGTTCCTTTTTTCATTAATATCTCAACAACCCCTGGACTTAGAAACTTGAAACTTGGGCAAAATTTATGGGGGGCTATTTCAAGGCCATCCACAAAATTTCATTAAATTCGGTTCAGCCGTTCTCTCGTGATGATGAGACAAACGAAAGTTTTGTTTTTTACTAATATCTCGAGAACCACTGGTCGTAGAAATTCCAACCATAGACTAAATTTTAAGTGGGGCTATTTCTAGGCTACCCACAAAATTTCATCAAATTCTGTTCAGCCGTTCTCCCGTGATGATGGGACAAACAGACAGACAGAAAGACAGACAGACAGATTTTCAATTTTATTTATATAGATAATGCTCCTAAAAAGAAGTATAAGAATCTCTGTTCTCGCTATATAAAACTATCTTCATGGACATATCTGAAGAATAAAATATCTTGGACCCGTTATGTAAGCAAATATAAAAAAAAATATGGAATTGAATCAATATATGCAAAATAAAAGCGTTAAAATTGTATGGGACCCGTACTAATTATATACGCGAATATTAGAAAATATAACCTGTATTAGTAGATTACATGTATAAATTGAAAATACCAATAAACCCGTAATCTTTAAATCTGAAGACAGTCATTTATTCCAATATATGTCAAAATTAAAGTGCTAAAATTATATGGGAAGATATACACGTACTACTTATAATGTCCGATTATTAGTAGAAGATTACCCGTATTACAATATGAGTCTCAAATGTTTTTTGGTAAAATACAACAGACGACGTAATAAATTGAATATATAATTAATCCCCTTAATCTTCATACCAGAAGACTGTACTTGATTCCAATATATATGCCAATATATGTCAAAATATATGCCAATATACCTGTACTATTTATATTCTCGTAGGTTAGAAGATATACCCGTGCATTCCTAGAAGATTACTCGTACAACGTACAATATGCGTGTGTCAGCAATTTTTGCCGCAATAAAACAATGGCGTAATAACTTAAAAATATCAATAATCCCTGAATCAATAATTCCGGAAAATATCAATAATAATAATGTTTAAACCTGAAGAGCATAATTGATATTATCCAGTCCAAATTGAAATGGCAATGAAATTTATTTTATATCTTCATTATTCAAATCGGAAAGGATTTAATAAAAATCGTCTGCCGCATAAACACATTGGATTTAAATCCGTTGCTAAGCGACATGATATCATTTGCTTCAAATAAATTGGTAGAAAAAATATCGTCTAAATAGTTATATGTCTATGGAACATTTGGCGACAGTTTCGTCAAATGAGCGACATTTTAAAAAATCGCCAAATTTATCGCCAAGTGGGACTGTAGAACTGACAGTTCCACTTTGCGACAAATTGACGAAATATCATCACAATACTATCCCCTAACAAAAAACAATTAATATCATTTATGTAGCGCAATTTTATCAATTTCAAGATATTTTTATAGATTTGAAAACATTTTTATCAATATGGTGACATTTTAAAAATTCGCTAAATGTATTACTAAGTAGGATGGTTGGTCTGACAGATAAATGCTAACCAAACATCATTTCAGTACTCTCTTCTAACAAAACAAAAAAAAAATTTCATTGATATGTAGAAGACCCAAGCCACACGACCAACCCGAAGGTTTATGGCAGCTGTTTGTGTGTCGTTTATATCAATTTGGCGACATTTCCGTCAATTTGGCAAAGTTTAAGAAAAGTTGTCAAATTAGCGATATCCCTCCAAATTCGTAGCTTTGAATTTGTAGATCTGAATGAAACATTCTTATCCCGTTTCAATATACTAAATGAAAACACTACAATTGTATTAGAAGATATACCCGCTCTACTCTTTTTCTGTTTCAACAATCGGCTATATGAATTTATTGGCTAAACACAATATATGAGTTTAGTAGCTAAATACGATATAAGCTTGAAAACTCTTTGCCAAAATAAATGAAATTGATCTACGCGGTCAGCAATTAATATAATTAAAAGAAAAATCAAACCGTCCATTCATAAGATATAATTTTATATCCATTTATCCATTTATTTATTATTTAAATCGAAAAAAAATAATAAAAACATTAACAAACACATTTAATTTAATTGCGATGCCGAGCAACATGATATATCCTCCTAAAATGTTAAAATTTATCAACCACTAACAGCACACCCGTTATTCGTACGGAGTGTATAATTTAAAGAAACTTAAAGTTCGCAATCATGTGCAAATTTTGTTAAAATATTAAATTTATTGCTCCTAAAGAGAAGTTTAAGAATATATGTTCTCACTATGCAAAATTATCTTCACGATCAGATCTGAAGAATAAAACATCCTGCCCCATTTTGTAAGCAAATTTACAGAAGAAAAAATAGGAATTGAATGAATATATGCAACCCCGTACTAATTATATTGTCGCAGATCAGAAAATATGCCAATGTGTTAGTAGAAGATTACCCGTATTACAATATGCGTCTCAAAAATATTTGCCAAAATAAAAGAGATGACGTAATAAATTGAAAACATCAATAATATCCGTACTCTTTATAACAGAAGGTCGTAATTGATTCCAATATATGCCAATATATATCAAAACATATGTCAATATACCTGTACTACTTATATTCTCGTAGATTAAAAGATATACACGTGTATTTGTAGAAGATTCGTACAACATACAATATATGAGTTTAAATAATTTTTGTCATAATAAAATAATTGCATAATAACTTGAAAATATCAATAATCCTTGAATCAATAATCCCCGAAAATATAAATAATAATAATTTTTAAACCTGAAGACCGTAATTGATATTATCCAGTCAAAAATGCTATAAGAAAAATCAAATCGTTCTTTTCTAAAATATATTTTTATATCCATTTATTTATTACTCAAATCGAAAAAATAATTATTAAAATTAACAGACAGATTTAATTTAATTGCGTTTCTGAGTAACATGATATAAGATAGAATCTTATAACATGTTAAATATGTCATGTCTTATAACATAAACTGCGAAATTAAATAACGATTTTGATTTCTCTATACTTCTCATTGTTCCGTAAAAGCTTGTTTTAAATAAACCATGAACCATGGAGATAGATTTCCCCTTTAAATCATGTTTCAAACAATTCATGTTTTCAGAAAGTGACTAATTAACGCAAAAAATCTCCCATCAAACTCAGAGATTAAATTTTAATTCACTTTCAAACGATTTTCAAGCTTTTCGTTTGGATAAACCACGGAGTTAGGGAGTAGAACTCCTAGGAAAAAGTTCCGTTTTTCATTAATATATCGACAACCCCAGGTCTTAGAAACTCGAAACTTGGACAAAATTTATGGGGGGATATTTCAAGGCTATTCACCAAATTTCATTAAATTCGGTTCAGCCGTTTTTCCGAAATGATGAGACAAACGAAAATTTCGTTTTTTACTAATATCTCGAGAACCACAGGCCGTAGAAACTCAAAACAGGGATATAATTTTAAGTGGGGCTATTTCTGGGCTACCCACAAAATTTCATCAAATTCGGTTCAGCCGTTCTCCCGTGATGGTGTGACAAACAGACAGACAGACAGACATACAGACAGACAGACAGACAGACAGACAGACAGACAGATTTTCATTTTTATTTATATAGGCTAGCAGCATACCCGTTCTTCGTACGGAGTATATAATATAAAGAAACTTGAAATTCATAATCATGCGCAAATTCTTATAGTATACTAAATGACATATTTAATCAAAATATTCTGTTAAAATATTTAATATAATGCTCCTAAAAAGAAGTTTAAGAAACTCTGTTCTCGCTATATAAAATTATCTACATGGACATATCTGAAGAATAAAACATCTTGGACCCTTATGTAAGCAAATATAAAAAAAAAAAAATATGGAATTGAATCAATATATGCAAAATAAAAGCGTTAAAATTGTATGGGACCCGTACTAATTATATACGCGAATATTAGAAAATATGACCTGTATTAGTAGATTACATGTATAAATTGAAAATAACAATAAACCCGTAATCTTTAAATCTGAAGACAGTCATTTATTCCAATATATGTCAAAATTAAAGTGCTAAAATTATATGGGGAGATATACACGTACTACTTATAATGTCCGATTATTAGTAGAAGATTACCTGTTTTGCAATATGAGTCTCAAATGTTTTTTGGTAAAATACAACAGACGACGTAATAAATTGAATATATAATTAATCCCCTTAATCTTCATACCAGAAGACTGTACTTGATTCCAATATATATGCCAATATATGTCAAAATATATGCCAATATACCTGTACAACTTATATTCTCGTAGGTTAGAAGATATACCCGTTCATTCCTAGAAGACTACTCGTACAACGTACAATATGCGTGTGTCAGCAATTTTTGCCGCAATAAAACAATGGCTTAATAACTTAAAAATATCAATAATCACTGAATCAATAATTCCGGAAAATATCAATAATAATAATGTTTAAACCTGAAGAGTATAATTTATATTATCCAGTCCAAAATGAAATGGCAATGAAATTTATTTTATATACATATCTTCATTATTCAAATCGGAAAGGATTTAATAAAAATCGTCTGCCGCATAAACACATTGGATTTAAATCCGTTGCTAAGCGACATGATATCATTTGCTTCAAATAAATTGGTAGAAAAAATATCGTCTAAATAGTTATATGTCTATGGAACATTTGGCGACAGTTTCGTCAAATTAGCGACATTTTAAAAAATCGCCAAATTTATCGCCAAGTGGGAATGTAGAATTGACAGTTCCACTTTGCGACAAATTGACGAAAAATCATCACAATACTATCCCCTAACAAAAAACAATTAATATCATTTATGTAGCGCCATTTTATCAATTTCAAGATATTTTATAGATTTGAAAACATTTTTATCAATGTGGTGACATTTTAAAACTTCGCTAAATGTATTACTAAGTAGGATGGTTGGTCTGACAGATAAATGCTAACCAAACATCATTTCAGTACTCTCTTCTAACAAAACAAAAAAAAAATTCATTGATATGTAGAAGACCCAAGCCACACGACCAACCCGAAGGTTTATGGCAGCTGTTTGTGTGTCGTTTATATCAATTTGGCGACATTTCCGTCAATTTGGCAAACTTTAAAAAAAGTTGTCAAATTAGCGATATCCCTCCAAATTCGTAGCTTTGAATTTGCAGATCTGAATGAAACATTCTTATCCCGTTTCAATATACTAAATAAAAACCCTACAATTGTATTTGAAGATATACCCGCTCTACTCTTTTTCTGTTTCAACAATCGGCTATATGAATTTATTGGCTAAACACAATATATGAGTTTAGTAGCTAAATACGATATAAGCTTGAAAACTCTTTGCCAAAATAAATGAAATTGATGTACGCAGTCAGCAATTAATATAATTAAAAGAAAAATCAAACCGTCCATTCATAAGATATACTTTTATATCCATTTATTTATTATTTAAATCGAAAAAAAATAATAAAAACATTAACAAACACATTTAATTTAATTGCGATGCCGAGCAACATGATATATCCTCCTAAAATGTTAAAATTTATTAACCACTAACAGCACACCCGTTATTCGTACGGAGAGTATAATTTAAAGAAACTTAAAGTTCGCAATCATGTGCAAATTCTGTTAAAATATTAAATTTATTGCTCCTAAAGAGAAGTTTAAGAATATATGTTCTCACTATGCAAAATTATCTTCACGATCAGATCTGAAGAATAAATAAGAAAAATCAAATCGTTCTTTTCTAAAATATATTTTTATATCCATTTATTTATTACTCAAATCGAAAAAATAATTATTAAAATTAACAGACAGATTTAATTTAATTGCGTTTCTGAGTAACATGATATAAGATAGAATCTTATAACATGTTAAATATATCATGTCTTATAACATGAACTGCGAAATTAAATAACGATTTTGATTTCTCTATACTTCTCGTTGTTCCGTAAAAGCTTGTTTTAAATAAACCATGAACCATGGAGATAGATTTCCCCTTTAAATCATGTTTCAAACAATTCATGTTTTCAGAAAGTGACTAATTAACTCAAAAAATCTCCCATCAAACTCAGAGATTAAATTTTAATTCACTTTCAAACGATTTTCAAGCTTTTCGTTTGGATAAACCACGGAGTTAGGGTGTAGAACTCCTAGGAAAAAGTTCCGTTTTTCATTAATATCTCGACAACCCCATGTCTTAGAAACTCGAAACTTGGACAAAATTTATGGGGGGATATTTCAAGGCTATTCACCAAATTTCATTAAATTCGGTTCAGCCGTTTTTCCGTGATGATGAGACAAACGAAAATTTCGTTTTTTACTAATATCTCGAGAACCACTGGTCGTAGAAACTCAAAACAGGGATATAATTTTAAGTGGGGCTATTTCTGGGCTACCCACAAAATTTCATCAAATTCGGTTCAGCCGTTCTCCCGTGATGGTGTGACAAACAGACAGACAGACAGACAGACAGACAGACAGACAGATTTTCATTTTTATTTATATAGATTACAGATACATTTATTAAAAAACGTACAATATCTCGAGAACGATTGAAATTACAGGTCTAAAGTTTGTCGATCCTTTAGAATAAAACATTACGTATAAAAGATTACCTCATTTAACCTGATTGAATGTCATGATTTTTTAATGATTTTTTTAAAATTCGTTCGAAAATTTGGAAGGTATTCAAAAGATTTGATCGCGTTTAAAATCAGTAAGTTCCCAGTTGTCCGGAATTGCTATATTCGGACAAAAATTGCATCCGAAACGTTCCAATCGAGTTCATGGATGCTTTAAACGTCCTCTTTCGTAGAAAACTCGATTTCGAAATTTTGACCTTGTCACAATACTTTCCCTATATATTATGATATGTATGTAGGGAGATTAATAATGCTTTGCAAACAAACGCATTATTTAAGAGGTTTAAAGAGGAAAACAGTGTAATATAAATTATAGTTTTTAACAAACTACTAAAACTAAAAATTTATTAGGCTTTCGTATCAATCTAAAAAATGTTTCAAACACACGTTCTGAAACTTCAATAAATAGCCAATCCCTACCACTTTAAATTCCAAAGTGGCAGATCAGTAACACGCCGAAAATTCATCGAATGAATTTATAAGCCATCGTTAATCATTAGAATGAAAGCGGAAGCTACTTAAGAATTTTCGGAATTTACCTTCTCAACCTTAAAGTATTTTGAAGGCACCAATTATCACTGAGATAACCTATTAAATTAATTATACACAATCGTTTATTAACTATAGGAAACAATTTAATAAAATGATTAGCGGAAATAATGATGAATCAGTCAAGCACTTACATATAAGCAAATTATTGGAATAATTTATATAATAAAAAGTTGCAGAACACGTTTACAGGGATGGGTGTACTGTATGCGTCTCTAAACAAATTGGAATGCTTCCATTGCAGATTGCAGAATTCATTGACAGGGGTGGGACAACACAGTAGTTAGCGCCCGGAGATTGCATTCATACAGCACGAGTTCGATTCTCGCTTCTGCACAAAACTGTCCCCCTGTTCACACGGCGTGCAGATACGTTAAATATGTTGGTCTGTGTGTCCTCCCAAGAGGTTTGTGGTAGAGGGAAGAGGCTACGTTTCCTATGCATGCCCCCCCACTGGATTCTGGTATAAATTGGGTGGCATTCTCACGGCCGTCCAAACAGATATCTTAGGCCTTCAGGTAGGTTGGGCGGCCTGGGTCGAAGAAGAATTCATTGACTACAGTTTCACGCATGTGAATGCAAAATAGCTGCAAATAGCAAGTTTTGTTGCTGTCGCTGCAAATATTGTCTATAGCAAGTTAATGAGGGTATATGAATTATTTTTTAACACTTTACAACAAAGATGAAAAGTGTTTATGACTTTGTTCATTCTGTCTGTCTGTCTGTCTGTCTGTCTGTCCGTTAGCACGATAACTGCCGTAAAAACGATTTAATCAAAATGAAATTTTAGTATGTTGTTCAGACGGTCTGTAGGACCTATGGGAATATAAATGAATAATATCACCCACTTAGTTTTGGATTGAACCCGGGTTGAAAAAAGGAAATACATTGAGACCTATGGGACCAAATTTTTCAAACATTTTTTAAGCGGATTTAAAATTCACAAATTGTTTCGAAAATTTTAGGTAATATTCAAATTGGTCCATAAAATATATAAAAAAAAATTCAGCGAAATATATTTAATAGTTTTTTAAGTAAAAATTAAAATAATTATAACATCTCTTATATGAAGCGATCACGTGACCATGATATGAAAAGATCACATGACCCACTTCAAAATGATATATGGCATCCATCTTGTCTCACAATCGTGATTTTTTAAGTTCTTTTTAATTCGTATTGAGTGTGGTATCCGTCCTAAAACCACTTTATTTCCGCTTAAATTCTGTGCATCTACATACTGAAACAACGCATTTACAATATATTTGAGTTTAAATGCTCATCCAAATTTGATTATTCCTACAACGAAGCCCATTTTTAACCTATGTAAAATGTAAACAGCAAAATATGTAGAATGAGTTGTATTAGAATTGCTGTATTTCTTTAACACAAAATCATTTTGTTCATGGAGTCTGCATAGCTGATATGAATGAAATATTCATTGATTTTACAAAGAGAAGGACGATTTTTTTTCATGAAGTTTTTCGCATAGAGTTTAATTACTTGTAGCTCCATGGTCATAATTTTTAAATAAAATAAATTATTATAGTATTGTGATGAATGACATGAATGGGGAATTATTTATGAATGAAATACTGCTTTATATAGAAGGCCATGCCTGTTATTTTTTCTATGATGTCATTTGAATGAATTTCAGTTGTTTTCGATGAAGTTTTCAAATATAATAAATTATCGTAGTATTATGATGATTCTAAAATTATTACCGAGGAATGTATCACATTTTAGAGATGTTTAAACCAGACAATTTATATTTTAATGCCGTCATTTGAATGATGTTCCTTTTTTTATGAAAGTTTAAGTTTTCAAATATAATAAATTAATGTAGTATTGTGATAAGTTTTAAAATATTACCGAGGAATGTATTGCATTTTAGACATGTTTAAATAAAATTTCATTGAAGTTGGAAAGTGTTTCATAATCAATGCTTTAAGCATGATTGATATTTCTTGTTATTTAAAAGAATTTAAGCCTTAGGTCAAAGTCCCAGTGACAGGGTGGAAGATAAAATACACTACAGAAATACGCAGATTCAAATACAATAAAATACATTAAAATGCAAACTATTGACAATTTTCAAAACCACTTGCAAATGAATAAATACATTAAAATATAAAATATTTACAACAAATGATTTCTAATAAGATTCTTCGATGAATAAAAAACATTAAGACATCAGGGAAGCTGCTGCATAGCCTACAGAAATTATTACTCGCACAATAACAACTAATATTCGCAACTAAAATTCATTTCAGCAAAGAAACTCATTCGCCTCGTAGAATGCTTGGAACATGAAACCCGATCCCACCCTAGACAGGGGAACAATCATTTCTGTTATTGAACAGATTCCTGAAGAATGAAAATAAAATGAAATCTCTTTGTTCTGTAAGCTTTCAACATTTACCGTATCATGATGGAAAGCAGTAGATAAAGGTATAACAAAAACATACCACTTTCCTTATAATATAGATATCTCAAGAATTTATTTTGAATAATTTCGATCCTGTTTGCATGCACAGCATGAAAAGTTCTCTGCACCACAGCCGCATATTCAAGCCCAGACCTGACCAAGGCATTAAGGAGAACAATGATGGTATCCTTATTAGTAACATTCCTAAGTAATTATCTTAAAGTAACCCAGTTTTCTATAGGATTTAGGACAGATATCAGAAATATGATGAGAAAGGAAAAATCTGATGTGGGCAGCACATGACTTTCCCTGCAGACTCATTCATTTTTTCGTTATTTCTTTAAGAACTTATGAAATTGAGTTTAATTGCTCAAAATGACACTAAATTTGCATTTTTAATTCAGTTCCAACTTTTATTTGATAATTGGACATTTTTCCAAAGACGGCATCAAAAAATGCGAAAATTTTCAAATATCTCGAGAACGGTTAGTCCTAGAGTTATAGAATTGTTCTTATTCTTTTTCTCGTCAAAAATTACATATAAAACAAGCATTTAATTGATACATTTGAACACACGTAGTCCTATTTTAGATATTGGCATTTTTTGTGGGCTATTTCATAAAAATGGGCAGATTGTTCTTTTCCGAATCGCACCAAAATCTAATCAGCACCAAAGTATCCCACATGTGATTTATCTACCAAATGTTGTGAATTTTGGTCAATTTGTATTTCAGATAAAGTGATACATGAGATTTTGCTGTCAATTTCGCAAAAAAAGGCGTTTTTTTCCCGAATTGTAACGAAAACTAATCAGCGCCAGGGTCACACCCAAGGGTCTTACCTACCAAATTTTTGAAATTCGATCCATTAATTTTTGAGTTGGAGTGGATACATGCATTGCACAGACACACAGACAGACACACAGACACACACACATACGTCACGCTAAAAATAGTTTTTTCGTGTTTTAGAGGTCTCGAAACGTGTAGATCCGTCGAAAACGCGAGTTGCGATTTTTGACATGATTCCAATACTTTCCCTATACATTACCATGTATTGCAGGGAAAGTAAGAATCAGGCCCATAAATAACGCCAAGATCAGACACCGAGAACTTTCTAGCCAAAACAGAGTTGCCAATACAATAAGAAAATAAAACAGGCAGTTTCCTACGAATAACAGACACAACACTACATTTACTGATAGTGAGATGAAGATGGCTATTACTACACCCAAAAATGTAATGGACCCTTTTTCTCATTATGTGCAATATTAGTGTTTACAGGGTGTCCCAAAGAGATTGTAATGCGTTTTAATTCTTTAGCTGTAGGAGATAAGTGGACAATGTAAATTGCAAAAATGTTGAAAGTGAGGTAGGAAGTAAGATTACGTTAATGAAATAGTCCTCCCATTAATTTTCAAAAAGTTACACTTTTTAAATTTTTATACGACCCCCCCTCACACAAATTTGGTCAATCAGAATATATTTATTTTTAATGCAACAAGATCATTAAACAAATCGCATATCGGTATCTTTAAAATCAACTGAATTATGATAAAGGAAAGAATCTGACTTATGCCACTTTTCCGTACTATGTGAAAGGCTGTTTCAGCAATGAAAATAGGGATCATAAACAATTTGACGATGGAAATTGTTTAGATCAAAAATACGTTAATATGTGTCAACATTTTTATTGGCATGTCTCAATGTGAAAGGTACTTAAGAATCGGTGATTGCATCGTGAGCCTACGCGGAATTCGCAAAAATGTCTCCCATGTATTATCATCCAGTTTTATCATTTTTGTGATATGTCACAAATTTACATTTCTAATTTGATGTATGGTCCCCATTCACAAACTCCAATATTCAATTAAATGTAACTCTCTCAATTTTAAAGATACAGATATGCGGTTTTTTTAATGATCTTTTTGCATTAAAAATAAAAAATTTCTGAGTGACCCAATGTGTCTAAGGGGGTCGTATAAAAATTTAAAAAGTGAAACTTTTTGAAAATTAATGGAAGGAGTATTTCATTAACGTAGTCTTATTTCTTACCTTACTTTCAACATTTTTGGAATTTACATTAGTAGTATATATATGTACGTATGAGCGCACCTATATTTTTAATACTAAAAACTATATTTTATAGCTTATTTTTATCTTTTTTATATATAAAAAAAGGTATCGATCCATATTAATATTAAAAACATGATTTTATAGCTAAATAAAGCCTTTTTTACATTTAGACCAAATTTTAGATAAATGCATGAAAAAAGAGATCAAAGATAGACATGCCCCATTTTGGGGCTACCTCATACAAAGGATGAAATTAAATAACTGCGTGAAAAAAGAGGACTTCTAAATGAATAGAAGTCCTCTAAAAACCAAGAGATACTATAAATTTAAATAATGAAGATATTAAAAAATATAATGTAGACGCTATTTTAAATGACGTCAAAAAATCCTTCTGTCCGTAAATTACGGACGCGTTTTATAGAGTTCATAAAATCTTGATAAAGAAAGGATGAAAAAACGCGTCCGGAAATTACGGACGCGTTTTATAGAAATATTTATGAAGAATGATTTCAAACCTTTAAGCTTTCTCATATCAGAAGCAAAAAAATAAAAGCAACTTTGTTTATCGACACAGCGAAGTACAAACCTTTTATCTCATATCAACGTTATGAATGAAGACAAATGTTGAAGATTTATTTGATAGATGGCAGCACTATCCAATGTACCAATCTAAAATAAAATATAGTAAAATTCAACAAAACCCCTACCCCCGTAGACCTTTTCTGATCTTAAATACGTCTCAACACGTTGGGGGTTTAAGGTCTACGGGGGGGAAATCCTTTTTTTTTTCTTAGGACTCCTCAGGCTCCTTTCATCTCAGGACTCATCAGGCTCCTTTCATCTCAGGACTCATCAGGCTCCTTTCATCCCAGAATTCTATCTCCTGAATTTTTCTATGACTGAAATAGACAAGGAATATACAATTAATATACTATATATATATATAGACTAATACTAATTAAATCTAATTAATTCTAATAAATAACGTACGGATCATATATTCACAGTGCACATGGAGATTTGAACCAGGATCTTTCTGATAGTAGACTAAGACTTTATCCATTCAGCCAACCCCGGGGCAATAACACATCTAAATTTTAAAAATATAAACATGACATAATAATTTTTAGTCGAAAAAAGTTAACATCTAAGACCTTTTCGACTAAAATATAGTTTATAAATAATATAAAATAAAGAAGGAAAGATTAATATATACACAAAGTACTATAGATATTAAAAGATTAATATATATTAAAAGAATTACTAGTGCTGCCATCTATAGATATAATATACACTTAGAAAATCATCACTTTTTTTCAACAAATTGTATACAATCTTTACTAAATTTTTTCTCAAAATTATAATATGACTTAATATTCTTACTAAGTTTTTTAAGACTTAAAAATACTGTTCCAATATGCTATTACACTAATTCCTTTCTTTTCTAGAGATTTTTTTTAATCTTATATTTATAACTCTAAAATATATTAAGCTTCCTCTAATTCATATTCATATTTATCATTAATCATACCTGAATACTTAAATATATATCTACCTTTATTGATTTTATATATAGATTCATCAGAAAGAATACCATGCTTATTCGCTAGGTAATAATCCTTTTCTATATATCTTCCACATATAACTTTGCAATTACTGTATCTCCATATTTAGTTTTAATTTTTTTCAATGATATCAGATCATATTTTCCAGGATATAAATCACTTAATTTAAACGTCTTAGGATAACCTCTCAGTCTATTGAACTCTTCCATTTATTAGTAAACATTTTTTTATAAATAATTTCTAAACATTATATGATATAGGGGGGGATAGTCATCCCCCCCTGAATTATAGAGATATTAATAAAATAGTTATTATAAACACTCTAATATATTAAAAAATCATATATTGATTAAGCATACTTAAATATACCTTTATATTTTATTGATTCAACTAAGGTATCACAACAATATTTAGTTATATCAATTCTAGGATATAAATCATTTAATTCAAACATTTTAGGTCTAAGTAAACATTTTTTTATAAATAATTTCTAAACATTATATGGCCCCTGAATTATAGAGATATTAAGAAAATTTTAGATTTAATAAAATAGTTTTATAAACCCCTCTAATATATTAAAAATGCACTGACTTGTACACTGACTGAATATATAGAAAATTAAATATCAGAGAATTTTATGAATCATTATTTTTCCTCTTTAGAAAGCGCGCCGCGTGTTGATTGATTTGCGCCGGGTGTGAAAGATAAGGATTGCTCATCTTTGTACTCGCGGCGAATTTGAACAGCTAAGCGTTTTAAGACTTATTGTTTTTCTCAGTTTAATTTACAAAAATGACTCAAGTATCTTATATATAGCGAATCGGCACAATATTTAGTTTTTTCAATCCTAGGATATAAAACATTTTTTATAAATTCATGACCAATAGAATAAATTCTTTGAAACAACATATAAAACTCCTAATCCATTCAATTTAATATCTTCATTTTCTTCTTTTTCAATTAATTCAGTCAACCTATGAAAACTTTCTGATAATAGTTTTTTATTATGATCATATTTTATATACAAATCATACAATTCATTACAAAGATAAGTCATATAGTAAATTTCTTCAGAATTTGTAAAATTTAAAGCTCGAATATCACCTAAGCACTCATCCATTTATATAGAAACATTTTTATAATGTCCTAAAGCTCTAGTATTCATACCATCTTCTAATATAAATCTTTTATCATCTTTTGCTGATAAAGCTATCTTGTTCACTTGAATTGAATACAATTCATGTTTCTTACTTCTAATTAAACTCTGTGTTCTATATTGATCTTTTTTATTTAATAAACAGTCTTTATAATCCTCAAATGATATTCTGTTTTTAACGGTACTAGTCTTAGTACCTTTAGACTTCTTAATCTCAAAATTTTTATGGTCTTCATTATTATTATTATATTCTTCAACACTCTGCTTTTCTAATCTTATTGAATACATTTTACTTCTTAAACCTACAAATTCTTCCATAATCACACCGTTATTTTCATCTTTCATTTTACCTAATACTTTTTTATTACATCTAGGCATATTATACAGATTATTTCCTTGATAATCAGATGTATCGAAATAATCAATCATAGACTTCATATCTTCATAAAAGTCATCTGTTTTAATATCATATATAAAACTATCTGTATCCATATATAATAACTTAATATTATCCTTATATCTCGGTTTCATAACATTATAATGAAAATCATACATTAAATGTTTAGATAAATCTAATATACTCATTCCAACATAAATCGGTTTATTAAAATATAGTTTTGTTTTTTTCATGTGAACAGCTACCAAATTTTCATCAAAAATAGTTCTACATTTGAAATTAGGTCTAGCAATTAATTTTTTAACTTGATCATAATTACAACATAATCTTACATCGATTCGTTTTCTTATATCTTCCATAGTTTTTCCAAATATGGAATTATTCATTAATTTATAAAAATCTTTCTCAAAATCATTAGCAGCTTTCTTTCTCATTTCAGTGTTTAAATCTATATATTTTTTTAACCAATTCGATTGTTTAAATTGCAATACTCTATGTACTCTTACAGCCTTTAAACCCATTTTCAAATATTGTTTTAAACTTCTATAATGAACTACATATTTCTCTTTATCGTGTAAAGTTGTTAATAACTTACCTTGTTTCGAATTTTCAGGAATTCTATTTTCAGGACATAATGGTAAATCTGAATGATAATCATGTAACTCTTTTGGATATCTTAAACTAATTTCAAATATATATCCAATCTCATCTTTTATTTTATTATTATATAATTCGCGTTTAACGAAATTTTTTTCATAATCATTACACCATTTAAATTCTCCATATGGTAAATATTGACTCATAGCCCATCCATATAAATTATTAGCATCTAAATACATTAAATAATTGGATTCTTTACTATTATCATAATTTTTCATATATTTATTATTAGCTTTTCCATATCTATTACAACATTGTGAAACACCTCCTCTTAAACCTTTTTCTATCATGAGAATCATATCATAATCATTTAATAAATCTAATTTAACATTTGTTATTTTTAACATAGCATCCCAAGATAAACCAGGAGCAGTAAAATACCAATCTGGATCTAATTTATAAGTTTTTAAACAAACATCTCTAAAATTTTCAAATACATCTGCTAAAATTAGTACATCTGTTTTAACATATAAATCTGTATATTCACCTAAATTTTGTATATTAAATTCTTTCCAAACACGTTGAGCATGTTTATATTCTTCATCAGTTATATTACATTCATTCAATTTATTATAAAATTTATCTTTTGAAGGTAATTCTGTTTCTTTGTATTTATCTCTAGAATCCATATAATCATAAGGATATACACCTTTTCTTGTAATAAGATCTAATTTATCATCAGGAAAATGTAATGATGTCTCTCTAAATTTTGATTTTAAGTATTTAATATATTTCATTTTTCGTATTTTTGGAGGATATCTATTTATTTCATTCTCTGGTCTCAAGTTTTTTGATAAATTATCTAAACTGCAAGACATAAATTTAAATGAATCAATAAATCTCAATTTCATACCTCCTATTTTTTTGCTGAAAGATATATATTTTTCTTCAGTATTAGGTATAACATCTATTTTTGATTGATCAAATCCAAGTTCTTTTATAAACAAATGAGAATCATAACCTGTTAAATTATGAATTTTTACTGGAATAAATTTTGGAATTTGATAATTTAAATTACAAACATTATGAGCTGGACCTCTATATTTTCCAGTTATATGACAATGATCAATTACTTTTTCATCATTTAAGATTTGATTTTCACATATATGACAAATATTAGTTCTTTTATAATGATTTTCATCGAACTCTATCATTGATTTGATACTTTCATAATTTTTAGTTTTGTCTTCTATCATTTTTTCAATTTTAAAAGTATCCTCTTTTAACATAGATACAAACTTTTTGATTGTATCTGGTCCTCTATAAACAACAGGAGGTTTAAAGTATTCCTTTTCATATTTGATATAATAACAAAATGCATCTGCTACATGTTTTTGATATTTCACAGTATATGATTTAGTTTGATCTTGCTCACATGTATCAATTTTAGGTAAGAGAGATTCAAAATCAGCATATATAGTATATGGTACTTTCATTTTTCTTTCATGATTTTTAAATTGAATAACTTCATCTTTTTTAGGCATATTAATTGTGACAGCATCTTTACAGTATTCCACATGTATCTTTAATCTTTCCTCAGAATAAAAATAATTTAAACATCTATCACATAAAAATATACGATGATTAGTAATTTGTGATCTGATCAAACTATTCATATTTTTAATCCAACAATAATGATCTTTCATATAAAACAAGTTTACATGTTTTTCTAATTTATTGTTAGTTATTCTAAGTGGATAAATTGAACCATCATAACTATAAACATTTACAGATATATTATTTAGTTTTTCAAATTTCTTAATATTGTCTAATGAAACAGGAAAATCAATTCCTTTAAAATTTAATTCATCTTTATATTGTTCATATTTTGACACTCTTTGAGGATCTTTTTTTACAGGATGAATTGCTGATAATATTGACCACATAAAACATTTATTATCTTTTTTTTTTACATTTATTATGGCTTGTTTAGATTTAATTTTTTCAGGTAAATCAATATAACTTGATCCTCTCAAGGGTTGATACTTATTTATTCTCAATTCTAAAAATTTAATTTCTTCAAGACTCCAACCAGATCCTTTTGATATAAAATCATCAGATTCATTTATTAAGTTGTCAATAACATAATCATAAAAAGTATGTAAATCATTAGATTTTAATATAATTTGATTCTCAGTTTTGAATGTAAATTCTTGAATTTCTTCATTCAATTTATACAAACAAAACAATTTAAAATTTACCTTTATTCCATTAAATTCTTTCATAATATGCTTTATTTTTTCTATTACAACCTTTCTTTTCTCTTCTAAAAATTCTAGAGGGATTTTAATATTATTAAAATTATTAATTCTATATGATCTTAATCTAGATTTATAAGCAGTTTCATATTCCTTAATTTCTACATTACCTTCATCTAATGCTTTTTTATGTTTTCGACTTGATATGTGATTTTCTAAATGTTTATAATATATACCGCAAATAATACATTTTCTTTTTTGTTTTGATCTTTTAATCTTCATAATATTTACCACATATACGACATTTTCTATCTTCTGTAAATAACTTTTCAAGATTTTCTTCTACTGTAAATACATTTTCTTCAGGAAAAACAGATTTAAAATCATTTTTATCAAATCTTAAATTAAAAGAATCAAAAATCTTTTTAATTTTTTTACGTTTTTTAGGTTTATCAATAAATATTTTTTTCTTTTTTTCCAAGTATGCTGACAAATCTAAATTTAATAAATCTACTAAAACAGGTTTATATTCACCTGTTTTTCTGATATATTTAGTTAATAATTTAATTAAATCAACCTTCTTACAACCTTTAGGTTGTTTAATATTCAATTGTTTTACTACTTTTCTAAGTTCATTAATAGTCTTTGACTTTAATGTAAACTCCATTTATTAGGAAACATTTTTTGTAATACTTTTCCTGGAAGATGCTTACTATGATAATTACTTTTCAAATGCCTCTTTTTGTGTGTATATGTATATTGCTTTCCACATTCACATATATATTTTTTACATTTAATTATGGATTCACAACATTTGCAACGACTTTGGGAATTAATTTTTCCATTTCTATGATATATGTAAAACTCATTTACTGATTTCATAGTCAAACAGTGTATGCACTTTTTTGTAACCTCCATTTATTAGGAAACATTTTTTGTAATACTTTGTAAGAAATCATTCCATATTTTTTCATATTTCTTTTTAACTTTTTGGACTTTTATATTATTTTCAATATTAAAAATATCACAAATCTTTTTCATAAAATAGTAATAGTTAATTGATTTCTCATAATACATAAAATCTAAAAATTTTAAAAACATATCCTCAACTTCTTGAGAAATATTATATCTCCTTCTTAATCGATTAAAATAACAAACTCTACTATTATATCTTTGTTTTAAACTTTCGTAATCGATAACATAAAAATATTCTTCTTCTTCCGAATCATAGATTAATTTCATCTTATTATCCATTTATATTTAAACTAATTCAGATGTCCAACTATTCCCAGACAACCAGTGACTTCCACTGGAGATCCTAAAACGATCCCAAAGATCCTAAAAGCGTCCTATCCTAAGTTGGATGTCTTGAGACGTCCTGCGTAGGAGCCATTAAAAAGATCCGTCCTGAATGACTCTAACAGGATTCCTTTAGGAATGATTGTGGGAAGCTTCCAAAAGAGCCAGCTCAAACGCCGCCGCTATTGGAGCATGGAGTTTTTCGCGCATGCGTGGCTTTGTGATTCGGTGCTTCCTCTACCGGTTACTGGTTAGGCTTGGCTTGTTTGAATTTATAGGTGCACCGCATGGTATTCCAACTAAAGTACAAAGTAAGTAAGTTTTTATTTTCTATACGTATAAAAGTTTTTATGCTTTTGTTGTAAAAAGTGCATTTTTTTTTGTAGCCTATGTTTCATACTGTAGGTGTATTTGGCCGTAACATCCATTCAAAACATTTTTGTCGATCGGGATTTCCCGATCGACAAAAGTGTCTCAACTATACCTCCAATTCTGCCGTGCTTTTTAACAAAGTAATATAAAGAAATTAATTATAATTTGACGAATATTTTATAGAGATTCACAATTTTAAACATTTATACGTACAAGATCATTTTATGTTCCGAATTTACATT
This sequence comes from Amaurobius ferox, assembly GCA_951213105.1. Classification (NCBI taxonomy): domain Eukaryota; kingdom Metazoa; phylum Arthropoda; class Arachnida; order Araneae; family Amaurobiidae; genus Amaurobius; species Amaurobius ferox. Next base: position 112,231,513 of record OX578149.1, on the reverse strand, counting down.
CGAAATAGCATGATTCAATCTGCTATTTACGCTGTAAATGCGAGGCAACAACGATCAAATCCTATTGCATCTACTTCATTAAATTTGAAAAAAACATGAATGAAGGACGGACTCATTTTTTTAAATGAATTCGATCTATTAATATCAGTGTTTCTTTTCACAATGCTATACAAAATAACATTTTATATTTTTTGTTAGTTTTCATTTTATGGTTTTATTCTTTTGTATACAGTGGAATCTCGTTACAACGAACACCAGTTTAACGAATATTGCGCGATGTTTTGAAAAAATTCCTATTCTTTCCTCATTAAATATTTTCACATTAACGAATGAATTTAAACTATGAAAGCATTTGTTTTTTCAGATTAACGAATTTTTTTCTTTCATTTTACCTCAGAAACCCCTTTCTAGATCTAAAAGTTGTAAAATTTGAGAAAAAACATCCCACCGTTATTTTAACCTTCTTGTATAACGTTGCATTTTAATATTTCACTATGCTAACATTTAATACTCCTTTCTATTTTTACTTGCAATAAAGTTGTTTATTTTTAAAAGAAAGATATACTTTTTAAGTAGGGTACTTCATAATTATAATCCTTTTGGAAATAAATGTGCAACTGAAAGGGGTTTCTGAAGCAACCACCCCTTATCTAGATATTTTTGTCTACATGACCAGGTGTATAGATAATGCATCCGGGGGGGGGGGGGCACATGTGATTATTTTCCCTGAAAATTCTTTCACACATGAACTGATAAGCAGTGAGATTAGCAGTATTGTCGAGTACATTAAACGTGTACTGTAGTTAGTTTATTTGACTGTACAGCTGTACTTTTCTGTTTCTGATTTAAAATGTCCGAAAGAAATGAAAGCAGTTAGTTCACTTTAAAAGAAAAAGTTGAAATTTTGGAAGCAGTACCATCCGGAAGAAAGCAAGTTGATATTGCCAAGGGAATGTGGGATTGCTGCTTCTACATTATCTGTGATTTAAAAAAAAAACAAAGTTTTAAAACTTTCTGAGCAGTCTGTTTTGCGTCCCGACAGGAAAAGACTGTCTAGGAAATCATTAAAACATTGATGAAGCTGTGTGCAGATGTTCGATCGAAAAATATTCCTGTTTTTATGTCAATGATACAAACTAATGCGAAAGAATTTGCAGAAGTTGTGAAAGTAAAAGAATTTGCTGCTAGTTCTGCATGGTTGTTTCATTTCCATGAAAGATATGGAATAACATGAAAACAAGTCAGTGGAGATGAAAAATGTACTGATTTATCGGCTGCACATGAATGGATAGAAGACAAACTGCTGGAAATTTTGGAAGATTATGAACCTGAAGACATATTTAATGCTAATGAGATAGCCTTTTTCTACCAACTGCCACCAAATCGTACTATGGCGAAATAAGGCGAACAGTGCAAAGGTGGAAAAAAATCAAAAGTTTGCATCTCAGTTCTCTTTTCTTGTAATGCAACTGGTACAGAAAAACTAACCCCACTAGTGATTGGAAAATCCGCAAAACCTCATTGTTTTAAAAATGTTTCATCGCTTCTCTGCAATTACAAAAACAACACCTGAGCCTGGATAACAAAAAATATTCCTGCTAACTGCATTTCAATTTTACGGCCTCTCGATCAGGGTATCATAAAAAATGTTTAAATTCATTTTCGTTGACGACTTGTTGAAAAAATACTTGCGAACTTGAATGATGAGTACTAGTATGGCAATTAACCTCAGACAAGCCATTGCAATGATATTTGTTGCTTGGCAAAACATGTCCCAGTCTATAATCCAGAACTGTTAGAAGAATTTGGGTATTCTCTTTAGAATGTGATAAGAATGATATATTTGTTTTAGGATTCTACAGCTGTCAATTTTCCTAAAGATCTATGAGCTACAGCGTCCAAAGAGCTTAATTTTCCGTTAACAATATCACCTTCTGATTATGTTGGATACAATGAGGAAGCTTTTATATGTTCAGACTTGACAACTAGTAATATTATAGCTAGTCTTGATAGTAGCAACTGCGAAGACATAAAAGATGATGAAGGTGATGAGTGACAATGATGAATGTGTACCAGATGACCTCCAGTGTCTTTTCAAACAGTCCTTTCAAGTATCGAATTTTAGCTCAGCAAAAAACTGTTACTGAATATTTTTATTCGTTAAGCGATATCGAAAACTGTTAACAAACACTCTTTATCACTTCCGGTGCAAACAAAAATTTCTGACTATTTTTCGAATATGTTATTGATTTTTCTTATCCTGGAAATAAGGCCACTTGCAGTTTTAGGTATGTTTGATTTGCTTTATATTATGCTTCACATAAAGAATCTACTGCTACAATCAATACAATTATGTAATTTAAATATATGTGTGATAAATTTATTCCTCTTTATTCTAAAATGCATCTTTGATTAATGACAACAAAAAACTGAAATAGTTGTATTTGTATATAATTTAAAATATATCGTAGCATATAATATGGTTTCATTATGTTTTTTCCTATACCTTCAATTTTTTAAATGCCCCCCATTTTAAATTTTCGCTTTAACTTAAGTTTTCAAAATAACGAATTTTTACTGCGGTCCCTAGAAATTCGTTGTAATGAGATTCCACTGTACCTCTGTGAATCTATCTATAATTCTTCAGCTGTAAATTGTTATGAAATTGTTGCATAAATTTTAATATAAAAAAGGCAATTTCATTTTTTTTTACCTGCATATACAAGGGTTGTGTATATTTCCTCTACACAATCACCAAATATAAATTTTCTTTGCCTGAAATTCAGTTTTTCTGTTGTATTACGTTTATTTATATGTTGAATTTAATACAAATAAATTTTTAACAAGAATTTGTTTTAATGTGCACAAGATTTGCAGGTTGTATTTGGTATAAGGTATATTGATATTACACATGTATAATATATAATGCAGAATTGATATGGAAACTGTTTTCCTTCTTAAAAGGATAGAAAACTCACTAGTAGAATACATTTACAAAACTTGCACCATATAACCATTTGTTTACATTCTCTTAGGAGAGGAAAAATTGGCAATAACTTTTATATTATTGATTAATAAATGAAATTGTTCTTGCTCTTATTTACTATTGATCATAATTTTAATGTTGATATTTACCATTTATCTAAAATATATTTATGATAATAATTAGGAAAACATAGTTAATTTATTTTAATTTCAAAACATGCATAATACCGAACCAGTACTAAACAAAAATTCAGAAACAAACGGAGAAATGCACAAAAACTCAAGTAGGCTATCTCTTCCTAAATTAAGGTGTTTTTTTTTTTCAACTCCGATACAATAGAGCTTATTGTAATCATGAATGGTAGATTTATTCGGCTAATGTTATCAGTTATTGTAACACTTAATGTGAACTAAATGTTCCAGTTAGGTAGTCCAGAAAATAGGCATTATTCACCTCAGTACATAATCAGGCCCTGATTATATATAACCATACTTATGGATTTTACTAAATTTCTGCAATAGTGGCCATTAAGCTTAAAACTACATACTGGCCACTTGCTATTAAGCGAAAGTTTGAATTTTCATATCTACAGTTAGGGTATACAACTTTTCTTTATAATCTTGTCTTATCAGCATGGTTGATTGCTTAATATTGCTTGGGAACAGGATTGCTGAATATTGTTTGCTAAATAAAAACTAAAATTTAGGAAATGGTGTGTAAAAAATACAATTATGGTTTGTAATGTTTGTGTTATTTTTAAACCTAAATTTAAGTTGAGACTGACCTTCGAATGCACTTTATTTATAAACATTAACTGCAACATAACACGTTCATGTGCCATAAGGTAATTGAAGCAAGGCTAGGAGGTAGGTGAAGAGTCTTTATTTTGAACTGCCGAAACAATATCGGAAACTTCACATGTGGATTAGGCTTTATATTTATTCTTTTACCTTCTAAATTTATGAGAAAAGGGATAAATGCAATAAAGATTACTTGTTTTCGGGTTCAAGAAAAGAGTCCCAGAACTAATTATATAGTTATAGAGCTTTGGATATTTGTATGTAATGTAAGGGAAGAAATGGATTCACAATTGCCTTGTTGAAGCAATTTTGCAAATAAACGCTGTAGAACAGCTTTGCATCAAATATAAAGTATCAACTTTGAGTAAATTATATATTATATGGAACCTGCAAGAAGTTAGTGAATTTTGAAATATTACTCTAAAGGTAGTCACTTACCAGTTCCTTATTTGACTATGCATGCAAAAATGTAATTATCAGGAAGTTTGAATGTTTTACCAAGTCAGACTAACATTAAGTAGCATCTTTTCTGAAACTTTTAGCATTTATGGTACTGCATTTTAAACTATATTTTAAAATACTCGTTCACATGAATGAAGATTATTTTCTGGAACAGAAGATTTTTATTTCAGAGGAAATATCTATTAGAAAATACAAAAGTAGGTAGCAATCAATGCATATGGTGTTAAAAATAAAAGTTATATGATAGAAATTTTTCCAAAGGCACAATTGTTATGAAAATATTAAAACATTGTCTTAATAATTAAAACACATGCTACTGTACAGAGTTTTTCTCCACCTAATTCACATTCCTCAAAATCATTGTTGTCATCTAATAGTTTCTTTTTTCTGTAGGAAACCTTTAGCATTTTTGAAAGAATAATTTACAAAAATTAATATTTTTAATTATTTGTCAAAAAAAAAAACTGAAAATCAAGCCAGAAAGTGTTTTGCAGAATTTCATCAAAATAGAACATTTGCTAAAAAAAATGCAAAAGGCATTGTTGCATAGGAGTATTCACATTAAGAAACAATTGTAAATAAAATTATTGATGTGCACATGATTATATAATACTCAAAGTTGTAAAATAGACATACACAGATGCTCTAAATTTCGGCTAATTTTGAATTAACATTTTAGACAGTTATGAATCGGGTCATTTTATTACTGCATGTACATAATATACTTATTTTGTCAGATGTTTTAGAAATTTGTTAATTATCTTATTTTATTGCTTTTATACACTGAAAATGTTTGCAGCAAATTTAAGTTTCAATATTTGTTAAATGCATTTTTATTATTTGTCTTTATTTTTCTCGTCATCACAATTATATACAGTGCATTATTAATTGAGGAAGTTAATGCTGTAATGGTAGCTTGTACTATTTAATGTCGCAAGATGCCAATATTTATCTACAATTTTCATTTATAATTTTCACGTAATTCTTAGTTTCTGGTTATGGTAGCAACAGATGGCGGCATGAGTTGTAAAATTTAAGTATTCACTTGGATTTGAACCAAAGACCTTATTTGTGGAGACTGCTAGTTCTCTACCATCCAAGCCAAAGCTTTACATTAAGTTGTTTTAATATTATTGTAGGACAATGCGTATGGAGATTTGGTATGGAGATTTCATTTCGATGCGTATGGAGATTTCATTTTCTAAATTCTGTCAATTTATTTAATGATTTGTGAAAATTGATTGTTTGTAAAAACAAGGGACTTGCTAAAGTGTAATAAATATTCTAAAGTAATTTTAATTAGGACCCTTTGTGTTTTGTGATGGAATCACTTTAGTTAGTGACTTGTTGATATGCTGTAAACTTGTGTTCTGCTCGTAAATATTAGATTGAACCAGAAGAGATTAAAGATTGTTAGTAATATTTTCTTAATTTATGTTATATAATAATTCAATTGTTTGGAAGAAATAATAAAATTGTTTTGGAAAGGACAACTTTCAAAAATGGTCACCAACCGACCACAGCATATCATCCACATATTGTTGTGCTGCCATTGTATCTCTGATGTGAACCAGAGGTGACTGGCTATCAACGCACCCCAAACCATAATGCCACATTGTCAAGCAGTATGGCGTTCAACAGTCACAGCAGGATTAGATCTGTTTCCATGTCGTCTCCAGATTCTCACATGATGACTGTCATTTGACAAGCAGAACCAAGACACATCGCTGAACACTACCCTGTTCCATTCAGTCATCTAGGAAGCTTTGACATATCTGACACCATTGCAATCTCTCACATCAGTGTCTTGTCGTCAATGTGAGTCTTCGTAAAGGATGGTTTGAGTGCAAGCAGCTTTCGGCCAATCGTTGAGAAGCTGTTCTCGCTGATAGTGGAACATCCAATGTACCCTGCAAATTCTGCAATGTTGACAGTTGTCATTTGTGATACCGTCACCGCATGCCTTCGAATGTGTCTATCAATGTGTGCTGACGTACTTCTGAATGGACACAATTGTCCACTGCGACAATTCACATGCCCTTCTTCAATCCATTTTCTCCAAATCCTTTGAACAGTAAACACATCTGCGTGTGTTTCAGTGCCGTTATGACCATTCTACCATACTTAGACCTGAAATGAATCCCATCGCACGATCGTCCAATTGTTTGAAATGGACTTCAGCAGCGTTGGCCAGGCATCTCTCCAGGCATACGTTTTCTGAAACAAAAAGTAGGTTTCCATAGGCGACAGACAGTAGTTGGCTCATCTGCCATTTTCATTCCTATTGTCCCCACTCTAATCACCTGATCTACTTGCATATCATTTACATACATCGGCCACGGCCAGCTGCGTTTGTATCGCAATTTGTATAATTATATGGCGAAAGCTCCGTGGTGTTGCTTTTTCTGTGTCAGGTAGTGCATGTATTTTTTAGAAAATTGTTACACTTTACTTGCTTAAAGTGATACGTTTCAAAGTATTTTTTGTTTGCTGGAAGAAACTGATCTTTAACATTTGAAAATATTTTATGAGGGTGAGCAGGATATAATTGTCTGTATAATCGAAAGTATTTACAGTTGTCTATAATCAATTCTGCACTAGAGCTTAGATTTCATGGTCACATTATCTATGGAAATTTCTGATGTTTTGTTACTTCTATGTATTCATTTTTAAAAAGAATCATTTATATTGTGATGCGAATGTATTTTACATATTATGTGCATGAATGTTAAACATTGTTTTATTTTAGCATCAGGACCAGAAGCAGAAGAGCTAATACTTAATAGACCTTCCCCTCCCAGCCACCTGTGAGGAAGAACTGATAAATGTTGAGGCATTCGCCATGACTCCAGCTGGTGGCACTGAACTTGTATGTTTCTTTTTTTTTCTATTTTGTTTCATGAATTTTCAATTATTAACAATGCATGATTAAAATCAAGAATTTAAACTAAAAGCAAAAATAAAGTTCAGGTATTCATTATTTCAAAACAGAAAAAAAAAATGTATCTAATTTACACTTTGCCACTTTTTTCTAGTAATGATTATTAATATATTTAAAATTATGTGGCTCTTCCCTTATAAGTAATTAATAAATTGACTTACCATGTAATAAATTGACTGCCATGTATTTATATATTTTTAAAATGTATTTATTTCAGTGTTATTCAAAACTGGAAAATGTACACAACACTGCCTGGGATTTATGGCAAAGATTAATTGCTTTCATTAAGTTTTCAAAAGGTATAGTAACTCGCTGCGTGGATGCATATGTGGCTGCCCCCAGCATATACATCCTATAATAATGCACATGCATTCTAACGATTCAGTTTATAGTTGGAAAAGATAATCTTTCAATTTTTTTTTATGATGGTGTCAAGATAGATACTGATTAATCGCTATGAAACAAATTTGTGTGAAAATTGTTCACATTAATTTTATTAGCCAGTTAATCTAAACAATGTTATATTTAGGGAATATCCTATCTTTGTTATTTAATTGTTGCTCTGTTCTACTAAAGTGTACAAATTATTGATTATGTTGAGTTTGAATTTTACTACAGCAATTTTTATTATATTCTTGCAGTATAGCAGATTCAGAGGACTAGGAGGGACTATTTATGCTGATGATACTAGGCATTGATACAACATTCGATTGCAGATGCTGTAGCAGAAGAATACAACTGGTATGGGAACACCAAAAGATGATTGATTCTCTGCTCTGAAAGTTGTTGATATTGCTATTGGTGAGTATAACTACAATCAGTATTTACACTATGCTTTCTAAATTAAGATATGAAAATGTCAGGGATAGTACTTGTCTTTAAATTCTTGAAAAAACAAATTTACATCTTGAAATTTCACTCTTGAATTTACAGTCGTGCAGTTTGATGGTCTAGCCAGTAATTCTATTGTATACGTCGTGCTCTTTTCATATGTTTAAAATTGTGATTTCAAGCACTTTTAAATAATATATAATTTAGTGCTTTTAAACAAAATTGCATATTTTAACACTTAAATAACATCTCAATTTTTATCACTTTTTCATAAAAATCTGCTTTCAAGTAAAATTATAAATTTTAGTTCTTTTAAATAAAATAAATATTTAAGCACTTTTAAATCAAATTGCAAATTTTAGCACTTTTCATAAAAATAGAGAATTTCAACACTTAAAATCTCAAAGTTAGAGCTTCTAAATAAAATCATAAAATTGTAAATAATATTATGAATGTTGGTGCTTTCTGTACTCTAGTTGGTGCTTTCTGTACAACTAACTCAATAACTAAAGCTGAAATAGATATGAATAAATATTAAATGCATGATTAAAATAAGCATTAAAAAGGGCTTTTTTAGAAGAAATTGGGTGAGAGGAGTTAGTGGGAATACAAGAATTAGTGAAAGTAGGTTTACGAAAAACAGAAGTATGACACCTAAGAGAGTTATGGGAAGCAAGAACATCCAGAAAAGGTAAAGAAAAATTAGACTCAATAGTAAAATTAATAGGTGTAAAAATCATTGACATTATCCAAAAGATTAAGGAAGTCACTCAAACTATGGTTTCAAATAATAAATACATCATCCATATAACGGCACCAAAGATTAGGTTTAAGGAATAAAAAAGGCAAAATCTCGTTCTCAAGCTCCTGTAACACAGCCTCAAATAAAATGTCAGATATCTTTTTGCAAACAGGGCCCCTGTAGGTAACTCCTTATCTGTTTCTTTAATGTATATTAATTTTTATCCCAAATAGATGCTGTAATGCCTATTCAAGGTGGTGGTCAGAATGTGACAAGATCCGATATTGAAGATGTCATAAAAAAAATTGACTGAGACATGCAAAAGAGAGAAGATTGTATTCTGTAAAGAAAGCTTCAAATAAATAATGATTTCAAACTTTTGTGTTTTTATTGTACAATAATGATATTGATATATCTAGAGTTATCTAGTGTTATTTTAGTTTAGGAATACATGCATCTCCTCAGATTTTATGACTACTATAATGGTAAAAATTCACGACAGTTACTGACCAAAGTGACAAATAAAAATTAACAGATCAGTGACCAGAAGTATCTACTTTTCCATCATAGTTTGTAGTGTAACACACTACTTTTAAAAATAAGTAGTGTATCTAGTAGAACGATATGGTAAATAACTAGTTTGTATCAAGTTTTGATCCTACTTTTAACATTCTTTCAATAAACAAACAAGGTGCCATTCTACATATGTGATCCTTTGTACGAAATTTGATGTTCTGTGCAACGATGTACGACTTGCAAAGTGCCAAGCTCTTTGGAATAAATCAAAACTGTCGGTTGGTTTAGCTGACAAGATATCTTCGGAGCTAATTACCTATCTCATAATACCAAATAAGATGAGATGGAACTCAGTGCATTCAGCTGTCGAACGCATATGCCTGTTCCTGAGAGACAACAAGGAGAAACTAACTATGCAATAGTTCCGATGCTGCAGGGTTAGGAAGGCCGTTGCCTCATGAAGTTCATTTTTTATATGGATATATTCAGATGTATTATGTCCCAAAAGATCCTGCTTATCTGATTGCAAATTCTACTAAAAATGAACAACCATATTTTTAAATAAATATTTTTTACTTTATACTTTTGTTTTATTTTATTGTTTTCAGAAGTGGGTAAAAGCTTAAAGTTGGTAAGGTAAGTTGATCAGTAAATTAAATATGTTAAATTACTAAAGTATAGTATACCCATATCCTCAACTTTTTGTGCAAATTGAAGCTGTGGACAAATTCATCTTATAAAAGTAGTTATGCAGTGAATACATTTTAAAAGTGGTTTGTAGTCAGTACTTTTTAAAAAAAAAAGTAGTTTTAGTTCACTACAAAATAAAGCAGTTTTTTCCAACCACTGCTTATAATGCGACATGAGTGCTTTTTAAAATTCTTATTAGTAAAATTAATTGGTACTGATACAAGCACTATTGATTTAACTATTGACCAAATTTTAGGCTATTTCAAAGTGAGTGTAAAATTGGTAGAAATATAATAAAACTATTTGAAAATAATTTTGGAATATTTAATCTTTATTTAAAGTAATTTTTAAGTAATAAAAAACTTTAACAAAGAAAATATTGATAAATTTTGGCTGTTTATTATTTTTGCTATTTATCATAAATAGCAAAATATACACAAAGAAAAAGACCCCAGAAACATTCTGCAATATATTGAGAACCATCTAAAAAGTTCCAAAACAAATTCTATAATCAGCTGACATTAGTCCTGAAAAATCCTAAAAGTGTCCAGTGATATGTCAAGAACCATCCTATAACAGCCAATATCCATCCAAAACCTATCCTGAAGAATCCCAAAAGCATCCAGTAATATGTCAAGAAGCGTCCAATAAGTTCCTATAACAAGTCTGTAACCATCCAAGAACTATCCTGGAAAATCCCAAAAGGATCCTAAAAAATCCCATATCCATCCAAAAACTATCCTGAAAAATCCCAAGAGTGTCCAGTAATATGTCCGGAAGCATCCAATGAATTCCTAAAACTAGCCTATATCCATCCAAAAACTATCCTGAGAGATCCCAAAAGCGTCCTGGAATATGTCAAGAAGCATCCAACAAGTTCCTACAGAATCCCATAGTAAGCCTAAAAGCATACTAAAAATTCCGGAAAGCATCCTACAAAGGATGCCCACAGTACTACAAAAAGTGTCTCATTTTGACTTCCACGGGACACCCTCTGGATGACTCTGGGAGATTTCAGGACTTCCTTAGGAAGTCGCATAATCCTGCATATGACTTCCACAGGATTGATTTAAGACATCCTTGTGTTGTTTGGGATTAAATTCAACTGGATATCCTAGCCATTTTACAAAATACTTATTTCCTTTCTTTTTTATGATTTTTTCAATTTTATATACATCATCTTTTTTATTATATTTTACCATTTCATTTTCATAAAAAGTTCCTTCAATTTCTTTACTGTTTAAATCTTTTAATCGATAAGTAATTGGATCTGTTTTCAATACTTCAGAAACTATAAAAATCTCTTCAGTGAATGTAGAACCATCTACTTTCCTGAATGTTTTCTTAATTGTAGATATTCTAACACTATCTCCTATCTTAGGGCCAACGGCCGTACCGTGCTGAAAACACCGGTTCTCGTTGGATCACCGAAGTCAAGCAGCATCGGGCGCGGTTAGTACTTGGTGGGTGACCACCTCGGAACGCCGCGTGCTGTTGGCCATCTCGGGTGCGGTATCCCCGTGGTTTGCGGGCTAGATTTGCACGCTGCCACAAATGCCGCCGTGTTCATGCGGAGTACGATCACGTTAAACATGTGGGTCCGTAAGTCCTTCCGAGAGGTTGGTGGTAGGGGAAGGAGGGTACGGTCCCTGTGGATGCCTCCCCCACTGGGTTCCGGTCTAAATTGGGTGGCACTTCCCGGCCGTCCATACAGTTACCTTACACCTTTCTGGTAGGTCGGACGGTCTGGGTCTCAACAACAACTATCTCCTATCTTAAATTTAGGTTTTTTCATAATCTTTTTAGTATATAAATTTTTATAAACTTGAGATTCATTTTCTCTAGCCTCAACAGGTGTCATTTTTATAGATCTATGATATGAATTGTTATAATTTTTAAGTAATTTAGGTAATACATCAATATATCTTTTAGTATTGTTAGCATGCATATATTTTATAATTTTTTCTCTTATACTTCTATTAAATCTCTCAGCTATTGCAGATTTTATTTCTTTATTTTTAGTTGTAAACCAATGTATATTATTATCTTTAAATAATTTTTGTGTCTGTTTTCCTGTAAATTCAGTACCTTCATCTGTTAAAATGAATTTTGGTATTCTTTCTTTAAAAACGTGTTTAAAACCTTGTACTACTTCTTCAGATGTTTTTCTTTTTATAGGAAAAGCCCATGCATATTTATTAAAAGCATCTATAACCGTTAACAAATAATTAGTTCCATCATTATATTTGCTATAATTTTTTATAAATAACAAATCAGCGTCAAATTGATTATTACTGTGTGGAACATAAACTCTTCTTCTTTTAAATTTACGAATGACATGTTTATATCTAGTATATACATCTTGTTCATGTAAAAATTCTTCAACATTAGGTAACCTTGTTTTTCTTTTCAATTCATTAAATAAACAATAACCTGTTTCTGGATTATAATAGACCTCTTTTAAATTCCTAAAAAAGTATTCTTTTTACTTCCACAAATAGTACAGATACCTTTACCAACTGGTTTATTATTTTTAGAAGTAGTTTTATGATAATTTTTAGTTGGGGTTTTATCTTTACACTTGACACAATATATAGAAAGACCTAATCCAAAAGTTTTTTTAACTTTAATAATAGGTTTAATAATTCCTCTAGCTAATCTTTCTTGAAATGTTGGATCTTGTATAGCATTTAAATTATCTATTAATTTTTGATCAGCAACATGTCTCAGTTTTGTATCTTTTGCTTTATTGTAATCAATATCATGTTCTTTACATAACTTATCAACTCTATTTATTCCAGGATCACCTCTTTTTAATCTTTTTTCTAATTTTGTATTTGGACCACAATATTGATATCCTGGTAAATGCATTTCTGGAAGATTTATTTTATCTTGTATCCATCCAACAATATCACCACCTTTCTTTTTACAAACCATTTATTTATTTAGAAATTTATATCCATTCAATTGCATTTGTTTTACGTATTTTTCAACTGGATTAAATTTTAAACTTTTTATGAAATCCTTTTCACACATATAAATTTCTTCTTCTGTCATATCCTTAGCTTTAAACGAATTAATGAGTTCTTTATAAAAATTATAACAATGTCTATATTCTTCTTTCCTTTCTGCAATTTTTAATGTAAGATCAATGGCTTCTACTATACCAACTGATAAACTTAAAAAAGCAAGCGGTAGAAAGGCTATTGCTGATAAACCTGTTCCACTTAGAATAACCTTACTTACTGATAATGAAATACTTATCTTTTGATACAAATTTCTACTCTTTCTGTAAACATATAATCTTTTTTCTAAATATACATCCATTTATATAGGATTAAATTTTTTTCTGTATCTCATTTCAGGATTCACTAAATCTAACATAAAAAAATCATATTTTTCTTGAACACTTTTATTATACATTTGTTTGAATTCTTCAGTACTTAATAAACCATCTTTCTCTCTTATAATCTGTTGATTTTCTTTTGGTTGTAGAGTGAAAAATATATCGTAATTACAGTTCCTTCTTATATTGATAGGTGTTTAATAATATGACTGAGTTAAATAAATAAAGGATGCGTTTTTCTTTCTACCTCTGATAAATAATTCTTCGATGTTTTTTTGATCTTTCTCAATCACACAATCATCAAAAATAACTAAATTCTTTAATGTAGGATTTAAATCATCTACATTAATAAAATTTTGATCTGAAGAAAATAATACTTTTTTTTTGAATTTATCATATAATTTTAATAATTTTTTCTTATTCTTTATATTCTTACATTTCAAAATATCTTCTCTTTCTATATCTTCAAACAATGTATACATTTCTTGTAATTTAGAATATTTAGGTTCGTATAAATCTTTTGCACATATATATAATGTATTAAAAAATAATAAATCATAAATCAAATTTAACAGTAAATTTGTTTGACCTGAACCTGAAGATCCTACTATAAGCAATCTAAATGGATGTTTAGGTAACAAAGGATGTTGTTTAGGATCAGGTAATTCTTCTGGTTCTGTGTAATCTTTAATTTTTATCATAATTTACTAGCAGGAAAAATAAAATTTGCTGCAGTAAAAAATTAATATTATATAAATGAACTTAGAAAAATAACGGAAACATAAGTTTTTAAAACAAATAAAAGATTCAATTAAAATAGTAAAAATAGAAAAAGAAATAAGAAAGAATAATGAAGATCAACTAAAAGAAAAAATAGGTATTCAAAAGACCTTAGAAGAATTTCATAAACCAGTCACTCAAGAAATTGAAAAATATGAAAAATCAAATAAAGAAGTTGTGAAAAGTATTCAAAATGTTGTAGAAAATATTTCATTTCCATCTATAGAAGAGCCTATTGAAGCTGTGAAAGAATTAGTATCTTATACTTATGATATTGATCAAAATTTAAATTTAAAATATTTAAAAGAAGAAAAATTATACAGACCATCAGTATTTTTAAACGATCAAGAAAAATTAGAGGAGATGTATGGAAGAGCTAAACAGTTAAAAGAAGGATTATCTAAGAAAAGAGGCAACTTAAAAAATACAATTTCTAGGGTTAAAAATTTTTCAGAGGAATTAAACCAGAAAAAGAATGATATAAAAGAAATTAAAAATAAAGAAAATATGTTACAAAATTATATGCATAGATTAAATATGATTCGAAGTAGTAAAGAAATGAAGGTAGGTAAAGGATTGAATGTATTATCAAATTTAACAGAAAAAATATGTAACGGAAGTAAATCAAAGAAATTGTATAATCAAGTAACTTTATTGTTAGATATGTTATTAAAAAATAAAGAAATGACTTATAATGATGTACAACGATATCATAAACAATTTCTCTGTTAATAAATGATAAAAAATAAAGTTTATTTGAGTGAAGGTCAGAAAAATAAACTTAAATCAGCTTTTAGAAATAAAGTAGAAGTAACATTACAAATAGATAAATCTAAAACTCCTAATCATGAGATGTATTTAACTAAAACTCAAATTAATCATATTAATGATAAAAAAAGAATTACAATCACTAAAACTCAATTAGATAAAAATGGAGGATTTTTACCATTTCTAGCAGCACTTATACCCTCTTTAATAACCGCTGCTAAAATTGCAGTTCCAGCATTAGCAACAGGTGCTTTATCAGGATTAGCTAGTTCAGCTATGCAAAAAAAGGGATCTTGGAAAAAAAAAAACTTGGAAAGGGAATATATCAACAGTGGGAATTAGCGACAAAATGATTAAAGAAAATATGAAAAATGAAAAAGGATTTAGAGGTGTGTTTACCTCCGATTTATTACCTAAAACAATAGGAAAATTTGAAAATGGAATCATTAATTTAGATGTATCAACAGGTCCTGGAACTCATTGGGTTTGTTATTATAATGATCCTAAATATAAATATGTGGAATATTTTGATCCGTTTGGTGAATATGACAATATGAAGAAGGACTATATTCCTAAAAATATTAAATCATTTCTTGTTACATCCAATAAAAAATAGGTTATAATGATAGTTTTTAACAGAAACCTTCATCTGTGAAATGTGGTATATTTTGTATGAAATATATAAGAGAAAGGAATAAAGGTATATCACCTAAAAATGTTCTCAAATCTACACAAAAACCTAGTGATTATAATGAAAATTTTGTTATGTATAAATGATAATATTAAAATCTGAAGGTCATGAGAAATCAGAGGAATTTACTGTAAATTTTATTACACCTCTTAAAATAAAAAAATTAGCTTTACACTCATTCTCTATGGAAGTTTCCTGGTTTAATATAAGTAAGAATTATGGAAATAACATATTTAGATTGTATACATTAGGCACATATATAACAATTGTTATCTCAAATGGTAATTATACTATAAGAGGATTAAATGAGTATATGATGAAAATATTTGGTAAGGATCCACCTGTCAAATTTGGTATTATTGAAGCAAGAGAAAGAATATCTATTAAACTGAAAAAAGATTGGGTAATTGATTTTACAAAAAGTAACTTTCATAAAATTATAGGCTTTTTAAAACCGACATATGGAAGTTATGATGAAGAAACAGAGATTGAAGGTGAACATATTGCTGATACATCTAATGGAAATGATAATATTTATATTCACTGTGATTTTGTAAAAGGATCTTTAATAAATCAATATAATTCAGAAGTCATATATTCTTTCACTAATAAAAACCCTCCAGGTAGTATAATTTCAAAAGAATTTAATAATTGGATATTTTTTCCTGTTAAAGTAGATCCTGTTGAAAGAATAAAAATGAGGATTACTAATCAAAAAGGTGAATTAATAGATTTAAATAAAGGAGCTGTAGAATTTAATTTTATTTCTTCTTAAATAAATGAATAGAAGAAAAAGTAAAAAAATACAAGGATTTTTAAAGGTTTTATTGAAACCTAAGAATATATTAAATGAAATATTTTCTATGAAAAAGAAAGGAGGTGGTTTAAAAATTCTTCCTAAATAAATGATTTATGATTTAAGTGATACTCGTTATTATTATAATGATCACATTAAAAGTTATGAATTAAGAGAAATTCATCCAAAAGAACATAGTTCAGATGAGAATGCTACCTATGTTTTTCATATTAATGATACTAAAGCAAAAATTTTATATTCTAGAGGATATCTTGAACAAAAATTAAAAATTACAAAAAATGATAAATTGGAAACGAAAATGTGAGTCTGGTAAATGGTGGAGGTTTTATCAAAACTTTAAAAGTACATATAGGAGATACCGAAATTGAATCAAATACACAGTCAAATTTTTCAATCATGAATCATGTTTTAAGATTAATTCATTATACTCCTGATTATGTAACATCACAAGCTCAAAATGAATTTTTTTATCTATTGAACATATTGCTGATACATCTAATGGAAATGATAATATTTATATTCACTGTGATTTTGTAAAAGGATCTTTAATAAATCAATATAATTCAGAAGTCATATATTCTTTCACTAATAAAAACCCTCCAGGTAGTATAATTTCAAAAGAATTTAATAATTGGATATTTTTTCCTGTTAAAGTAGATCCTGTTGAAAGAATAAAAATGAGGATTACTAATCAAAAAGGTGAATTAATAGATTTAAATAAAGGAGCTGTAGAATTTAATTTTATTTCTTCTTAAATAAATGAATAGAAGAAAAAGTAAAAAAATACAAGGATTTTTAAAGGTTTTATTGAAACCTAAGAATATATTAAATGAAATATTTTCTATGAAAAAGAAAGGAGGTGGTTTAAAAATTCTTCCTAAATAAATGATTTATGATTTAAGTGATACTCGTTATTATTATAATGATCACATTAAAAGTTATGAATTAAGAGAAATTCATCCAAAAGAACATAGTTCAGATGAGAATGCTACCTATGTTTTTCATATTAATGATACTAAAGCAAAAATTTTATATTCTAGAGGATATCTTGAACAAAAATTAAAAATTACAAAAAATGATAAATTGGAAACGAAAATGTGAGTCTGGTAAATGGTGGAGGTTTTATCAAAACTTTAAAAGTACATATAGGAGATACCGAAATTGAATCAAATACACAGTCAAATTTTTCAATCATGAATCATGTTTTAAGATTAATTCATTATACTCCTGATTATGTAACATCACAAGCTCAAAATGAATTTTTTTATCTATTGAACATATTGCTGATACATCTAATGGAAATGATAATATTTATATTCACTGTGATTTTGTAAAAGGATCTTTAATAAATCAATGTAATTCAGAAGTCATATATTCTTTCACTAATAAAAACCCTCCAGGTAGTATAATTTCAAAAGAATTTAATAATTGGATATTTTTTCCTGTTAAAGTAGATCCTGTTGAAAGAATAAAAATGAGGATTACTAATCAAAAAGGTGAATTAATAGATTTAAATAAAGGAGCTGTAGAATTTAATTTTATTTCTTCTTAAATAAATGAATAGAAGAAAAAGTAAAAAAATACAAGGATTTTTAAAGGTTTTATTGAAACCTAAGAATATATTAAATGAAATATTTTCTATGAAAAAGAAAGGAGGTGGTTTAAAAATTCTTCCTAAACAAATGATTTATGATTTAAGTGATACTCGTTATTATTATAATGATCACATTAAAAGTTATGAATTAAGAGAAATTCATCCAAAAGAACATAGTTCAGATGAGAATGCTACCTATGTTTTTCATATTAATGATACTAAAGCAAAAATTTTATATTCTAGAGGATATCTTGAACAAAAATTAAAAATTACAAAAAATGATAAATTGGAAACGAAAATGTGAGTCTGGTAAATGGTGGAGGTTTTATCAAAACTTTAAAAGTACATATAGGAGATACCGAAATTGAATCAAATACACAGTCAAATTTTTCAATCATGAATCATGTTTTAAGATTAATTCATTATACTCCTGATTATGTAACATCACAAGCTCAAAATGAATTTTTTTATCTAGATACATCTGATTCAGCTGACCGTAATGAGTTCAAATATGTTGGTACTTTAGAAGATACTACTAAAATAACTAAATTTTTTAATAATTTGAAAATGAATAAAGATTATAACGAAGGATTCGTAAAGAGATGGGAACTAACGAAAGATAGCAATGTCATTAAAATATGGACACCTTTAAAAGATATAATCGATTTCTTTCTTCTTAAATAATAAAAGGCAATGTCTGTGTGTGTGTGTGTGTGTGTGTCTGTCTGTCTTATACACTATACGTTTCGCGACCGCGCGTCGGAGAGCTACGAAATTTGGCAATCGGAGACCCGGGGGGGAGGGAAGGGGACACGTGAAAACCGATTTTCAAAATTCTAATTATTTTTTTATTTATTTAATGTTTTATGCGATTTCGACCTTTTTTTGCCCTTTTTTCTCCACGATCCAGACGTCGTAGAAAAAAACAACTCACACCATCGGAAAGAGCAGACAATTGCGAGTAAAAATATATCAATTTCAAATCTCCATTTCGATTTCTAATATTTTTTAAAGATTTTAAAACAAAAGTCACTTTTGGCTCAAAAAAACGATTTTTGGTTTTTAAATTCTCGCATAGTAAAAAGTACTCATAATTTCGACTAATAATTTACATTTTTAGAAAGCTGAAATATCTGGCATTCTTACAAGTCTAATCTGGTCCAGAAATAATGAAAATTGCCTTCAGGATCGCAATTTTAAAGACGTCATGATTTTAAATTTCTCGGCGTTCCGTTCGTTTCTCCCCCGCTGAAGCAGGGAAGGTGGTGGGTGGGGACGTGAAGGTGGAGGTGACGTCACGGTTCTGAATAGAGCGCCTTTGCTCTATATAAATTATTATATTTATATTTTAAATGATGGGACGATCTGGATTTTTTAAATGTATATTTTAACTTTTGGATATTTTAAATGGATATTTTAATTTTATGGATATTTTAAATGATGGAACAATGAAACAATGGAATGCGGATGATGGAATTAAGCATATGGTCATTTTAAATTGCAAATTAGCGCGCGGGAAGTTAGCGGTAGGCCCGGGTTCGATTCCCGCCACTGCCAAAACTGCCGCCGTGTTTACGTGGAATACGATCACGTTAAATATGTGGGTCCGTAAGTCCTTCCGAGAGGTTGGTGGTAGGGGAAGGAGGATACGGCCCCTGTGGATGCCTCCCCCACTGGGTTCCCGTCTAAATTGGGTGAATATGTAGAAAGTTATGGAGATTGTCGCGGAGGGCGCGGCAGCCCAGTGGTTAGCGCGCGGGAATTGCACTCAGTAGGCCCGGGTTCGATTCCCGCCACTGCCAAAACTTACGCCACGTTCACGCAGAGTACGATCACGTTAAACATGTGGGTTCGTGAGTCCTTCCGAGAGGTTGGTGGTAGGGGAAGGAGGGTACGGTCTAAATTGGGTGAATAAAAAGAAAGTTATGGAGATTGTCGCGGAGGGCGAAGTAGCCCAGTGGTTAGCGCGCGGGAATTGCACGCGGTAGGCCCGGGTTCGATTTCCGCCACTGACATGGAATACGATCACGTTAAACATATGGGTCCGTATGTTTTTCCGAGAGGTTGGTGGTAGGGGAAGGAGGGTACGTTCCCTGTGGATGCCTCCCCCACTGGGTTCCGGTCTAAATTGGGTGGCACATCCTGGCCGTCCAACCAGTTACCAGGCCCGGGTTCGATTCCCAAAATTGCCGCCGTGTTTACGCGGAGTACGAGCACATTAAACATGTGGGTCCGTGAGTCCTTCCGAGAAGTTGGTGGTAGGGGAAGGAGGGTACGGTCTAAATTGGATGAATAAAAAGAAAGTAATGGAGATTGTCGCGTAGGGCAAAGTAGCCCAATGGTTAGCGCGCGGAAATTGCACTCGGTAGGCCCGGGTTCGATTCCCAAAATTGCCGCCGTGTTTACGCGGAGTACGATCACGTTAAACATGTGGGTCTGTAAGTCCTTCCGAGAGGTTGGTGGTAGGGGAAGAAGGGTACGGTCCCTGTGGATGCTTCTCCCACTTGGTTCCGGTCTAAATTGGGTGAATAAAAAATAAGTTATGAAGAATATCGCGGAGGGTGAAGTACCCCAGTGGTTAGTGCGCGGGATTTGCACTTGGTAGGCCCGGGTTCGATTCCCAAAATTGCCGAATAAAAATAAATTTATGGAGATTGTCGCGGATGGCACGGTAGCCCAGTGGTTAGCGCTCGGGAATTTCACTCGGTAGGCCCGGGTTCGATTCCCGCCATTGCCAAAACTGCAGCCGTGTTCACGCGGAGTACGATCACGTTAAACGTGTGGGACGGCAAGTCCTTCCGAGAGGTTTGTGGTAGGGGAAGGAGGGTACGGTCTCTTTGGATGCCTCCCCCATTGGGTTCCGGTCTAAATTGTGTGGCACTTCCTAGCCTTCCAAGCAGTTACCTTACACCTTTCTAGTAGGTCGCGCCAACGAGTTTGCCACGGTCAGAATTTTCAAGGGTAGCTAACAGGCTGGTCGCCAAAGGCGGCTAGTAGAGAATATGAAAAGATAATTTCAGGTTTTGAAGTGAAAATAGAAATTCAAAGAAATGAAAATAAAAATATGATATATACTAATATAAGAAATGAAAATTATAAGGTAGTAGTTGAAGGTTTAACCTTACATTTACCTTATATAGAATTAAAAAATTCTGCAGAAAGCTTGTTTCTGGAATCATATCTATCTAATAAAGATATAGAGGTAAATTGGGATCGATATAGATTTAAGATGGTAGGCCCTTATAGAAGCAACAGTGGATCTGTGACAGCAACTACAGCGTCAGATGAAGTTTTAAGTGTCTATGTTATTCCTCAATATATTGAAAGAGATAGTAATTATGAAAAAAATAATATGATATTTGATCATATAGATATGGCAGAATGCTGGTTGATGATTAATAATAAACAAGTTCCTCTTATGCGTTATAAAACAAATTTTGCCAATAAAGATTATAGTAGAGTGTATGAAGCTCTTTTACATGAAGGATTTTACGATAATAATACAGAAACAGGACCTTTGATAAATAAGGAGAATTTTGGTGATCTGTATCCTATTTTTCCTTTTGACTCATCAAATCATGAAAACTATACCGATTTAAATAATTTAGATATTGAATTTAATTGGATAACGAATAGTCAAAAGGAATATAAGTTTTATTTTATTTTTAAAGAAAGAATGTTGTATAAATTTAAAAAATAAAACTATAACAATGGTTAAGAGTTTAAAATCTTAAAATTAAATAAATGAGTGCTTATTATCCACCTTATGATAATCAAATGAAAGAAGGACCTATTGGACCTCCAGGTATAGGTTTTAAATTAATGAATGATGGAAATTATGATATGGAAAATAGAATTTTAAAAAATTGTGAAAATCCTATAGATGATTTAGATTTAACCACTAAAAGTTTTGTTTTGAATAAAATAGAGAATAATCATCATGAATTGAGAGATCATATAGAAACTAAATATGAAGAGAGTTTTTTATCCTTTACTAAAGAAACAGGCAAGAGAATAAAAGAATTAGATGAAACAACTTTACATTCTTCAGAAGGAAAACCTTACGATGCAAAAGGAAAAAGAATAGGAAATGTAGCAGATCCTAAAGATGAAAAAAATGTTGTGAATAAAAGATATTTTGAAAAAAATTCGTTAATATTACAGAATGATAAATTTGATGCAAAAAATAAAATAATTACGAATGTTTCTGAACCTGAAAATGATAACGATGCTGTCAATAAAATATATTTAGACAATAGAGATATCTGGGTTACTATACTAAATGATTTTCATACAGATGGGGATTATAAAAAAGTAAATTTTAATATGATGAGCTCAAAATTACTGGATCAAGAGATGCGATTATCTACCGATATGTATATGAAAATTTCCATATATATAGATATATATGATACAGTAGAAAGTAAATATATATATGATAAAAGTCCACTGATATCACTGGAAATCAATGGCAAGGAAATTTTAAATGTTAATAGAGATGTAGTAACCTGTTTTGTTTATGGTAAACGTGATGATATCATCACATTAAAGATAAAATGTGATGGTAACGCTTTAAAACCTTATATGCATATTGAAAAAATTTCTTTCTAATAAATGGATATTGATTGGAATGAATTTTCTAGAAAAAATTTATCTGAAGATGTAATTAGAAATCTGAAAGATTATGTAAATTGGGATTTAGTTTTACAATATTCAACACTGTCTGAATCTTTTATTGAAGAATTTGCTCAACCTGATGATTGGCCTAAAATTTCTAGATATCAAAAATTATCAGAAGATTTTATAGAAAAATGTAAAGATAAAGTAGATTGGGTAAACATATCTCAATATCAAACTTTAAGTAACGAATTTATCGTAAAATTTTCTGATAATTTAGATTTATATAAAGTATGAATATTTCAAAATCTTACAGAAGATACCATGAGAGAATTAAAAGATGATTTAAATTGGTTGTATATAACAAGATATCAAACATTTAGTGAAAATTTTATAGAAGAATTTATGCATAAATTAGATTTTTGTTATTTGATTAAATATAAATTTGAGCTATTACCTGATCACTTTTTTAATGTTCATTGGAAAAAAATACAAGCAATACAGATGAGTGAATTAAATAAAAAGTTTGGTCATCATGAAATAGAACCTTACCAAGAGAAAATTTTTGAAGAGATATATGAAGTTAAATCAGTCTTGAGAGAGAGTGTTTATCTTTTGAGACAATTAACTAATGATAAATAATAAAAATGTTTCTATATAAATGGATGTTACATATAATAATGGTATGGAAAAAAAACTATGTCTTTCTTAAATATAGAGAATCCTACTGAAGTGAAATCTATTTTTATATTTGATTCTGTAGGAAATAAATTAAAATCTCTTGAAGGAATAGAAAATTTAACGAATTTAAAAGCATTATATTGTTATTTAAATATATTAACATCTTTTGATGGAATAAAAAATTTAATAAATTTAGAAACATTAAATTGTTGGGGAAATAAATTAAAATCTCTTGAAGGAATAGAAAATTTAACGAATTTAAAAGCATTATATTGTGATTCAAATATATTAACATCCCTTGAAGGAATAGAAAATTTAACTAATTTAGAAACATTAAATTGTAGGGGAAATAAATTAAAATCTCTTGAAGGAATAGAAAATTTAACTAATTTAAAAGTATTATATTGTAGGGGAAATAAATTAAAATCTCTTGAAGGAATAGAAAATTTAACTAATTTAAAAGTATTATATTGTAGGGGAAATAAATTAAAATCTCTTGAAGGTATAAAAAATTTAACTAATTTAAAAGTATTATATTGTGGAGGAAATAAATTAACATCTCTTGAAGGTATAAAAAATTTAACTAATTTAGAAACATTAAATTGTGGAGGAAATAAAATAACATCTCTTGAAGGTATAAAAAATTTAACTAATTTAGAAACATTAAATTGTAGCGAAAATAAATTAAAATCTCTTGAAGGTATAAAAAATTTAACTAATTTAGAAACATTAAATTGTAGCGAAAATAAATTAAAATCTCTTGAAGGTATAAAAAATTTAACTAATTTAAAAAAATTATATTGTGAGGGAAATAAATTAACATCCTTTGAAGGAATAGAAAATTTAACTAATTTAAAAGAATTAAATTGTAGAGGATATATATTAACACCCTTTGATAGAATAGAAAATTGTAGAGGAAATATATTAACACCTTTTGATAGAATAGAAAATTGTAATAAAAATAAATTAACATCTCTTGAAGGAATAGAAAATTTAATGAATTTAGAAACATTAAATTGTAGCGAAAATGATATTACATCTCTTGAAGGTATAAAAAATTTAACTAATTTAAAAGAATTATATTGTGAGGGAAATAAATTAACATCCCTTGAAGGAATAGAAAATTTAACTAATTTAGAAACATTAAATTGTATCGAAAATGATATTACATCTCTAAATGAATTAATATTTTTGCCTGGAATATATGAAGTATGCTATGATATAGATAAAATAAATTTACCCCCGATTTTAATAAGACAATTATTTCATAATAATGTATATAAGGACTCTCAAAATGTGCATAATACATATATTCAAAAATCTTTGAGAGAGAGTATCATAAAATTATTAAATACAGAAATTACATATGATTTAGATGAATGCTTTAAAGAATTAGATATCAAAATTAACTTATTGGAGGAGAAATTCCATAATATTGAATTTAGAGAGATATTAGTTGTTGTGTTTAATAGAATTTTAAAAAATGTGAATAAAAATGAAATTATAAAAGTGTTAAAAGATGAACTAATAGAGGCTGATGATAAATGTTTCGTTGGGAAAGTAACTAGAATAATTAATGTACTAAGTGGATTTGATCCTGATGTTTCTATAACGATTTCTGATAATGAACAAAAAAATATTATAGCTGAAAAAATATTTAGAGAGTCAAAGTCTGAAGACGAATACAGACTAAATCTTAAAAAAGAGATGGAAGAAAGAGGTTTTACAGATTATGAAGAATGGGTGGATTTATAAAAAAAAAAATGTTTACTTATAAATGGAACCTAAAATGTTAAATGATTTACGTCCAGGAGAATATGAACTGATATCATTGAGAAAATATGGAGATTCAGTAATCATAACGTTAGATGGTGAAGAAAAAGAGTATTACCTTCCAAATGTAAGACCTTCTGATGAATCAATAAATAAAATCAATAAAAGTAGATATATATTTATATATTCTGGTATGATTGGTGGTAAATACAAATATGAATTAGAGAGAGTTATTTTTTCTATGATTTTATGATTTTCTAACGTGATCCTATCGTGTTAAATCACTTTATTTTCTGACTTTTTTTTATTTTGTCTTTAATTATGTTGAAAAATATTTTTATTTTTTTCAGGTGATTTACCCATGTTTTAAAAAATCTTTAGATCAAACTTTTATGGGGGGACTTATGGTCCCCCCATTTATTTTAAAACTTAGAGGACTTCTATTCATTAGAACTTTTTTCACGCATTTATTTAATTTCATCCTATGTATGAGGTAGCCCCAAAATGGGGCATGTCTATTTTTGATCTCTTTTTACATGCATTTATCTAAAATTTGGTCTAAATGTAAAAAAGGCTTTATTTAGCTATAAAATCATGTTTTTAATATTAATATGGATCGATACCTTTTTTTATATATAAAAAAGATAAAAATAAGCTATAAAATATAGTTTTTATTATTAAAAATATAGGTGCGCTCATACGTACATATATATACTACTTACATTGCCCACTTATCTCCAACAAGTAAATAATTAAAGCGTGTTGTAATCTTTTTGGGACATCCTGTATAATAGGAGACCGTTTTTAATAGGCTTAAAAATCTGATGTGGGCAGCACATAACTTTCCCAACAGATTTATATCCACGTTCTCTTTATTTTAATTAAATTTAATTCACTTTTAATTGAATTTTCTTTCTCATTTGATAACTGGACATATTTTCAAAGCTGGCGTAGAGAAAATACGAATAAACTAAAATATCTCGAGAACGGCTAGACCTAGTGTAATGGGGTTGCTCTTATTCTTTTCTTCGTTAAAAATTACGTATTAAAGAAGCATTTAATTGATATATTTGAGCATACGTAGCTTTTTATTTTAGATTTTAGCAATTTTTGCGGCCATTTTGCAAAAAATGGCAGGTTATTTTTTCCGAATCGTACAAAATCTAATCAGCACCAGGATATCCTGCAAGGGACACCGAATTTTGTGAAATTCGGTCCATTAGTTTTTCATCTAGAGTGGATACAACCGTTTGTGGGCTATTTCGCAAAAAAAGGCGGGTTCTTTTATCCCGAAAAGTACCCAAAACTAATCAGCACCAGATTCGCCCACAAGTGACTTACCTGCCAAATTTTAGGAAATTTGGTCCATTAGTGTTTTAGTTAGAGTGGATACGAAATCTGCACAGACAGACAGACACACAGATAGACACATAGATATTCACACAGACAGACACATAGACACATAGACATTCACACAGACAGACACACAGAAAAACACACACTCAGAGGTCACACTAAAAATAGTTTTTTTTGTATTCTAAAGGTCTCCAAACGTGTAGATCCGTCGAAAACCAAAGTAGCGATTTTCAGCATGATTCCAATACTTCCATATACATTACCATGTATTGTAGGGAAAGTAATAATTCACACTGTAACTTGAATCATGCAGGTTCCTATGAAAGCCACTAAGCACACCAATAAATCTTTAACGAAGGGTCCATGCGTAGTCCACGCTAAATTTATCTATAATAAAGTGAATATGTACTACCAAATACAGTAATTACAGCGAATATAGCAAAGAAATAAAACAAGAAAGATCAATCATGCTTAAAGCATTGATTATGAAACAGTTTCCAACTTCAATGGAATTTTATTTAAAAAAGTCGAAAATGCAATACATTCCTCGGTAATATTTTAAAACTTATCACAATACTACATTGATTTATTATATTTGAAAACTTAAACCTTCATTGAAAAAAATGAACTTCATTCAAATGACGGCATTGAAATATAAATTGCCTGGTTTAAATATCTCTAAAATGCAATACAATACACGGTAATATTTTTAAAACTATCATAATACTACGATAATTTATTATATTTGAAAACTTCATCGAAAACAACTGAAATAAATTCAAATGACGTCATAGAAAAAATAACACGCCTGGATCTCTCTATAAAAGCAGGATTTCATTCATTTCATTCATCACAATACTATAATAATTTATTTTATTTAAAAATTAAGACCATGGAGCTACAATTCATAAACTCTATGCTTAAAACTTCATCGAAAAAAATAGTCCTTCTGTTTATAAAATCAATTAATATTTCATTCTTATCAGCCATACAGACTCCATGGACTGAATTATTTTATGTTAAAGAAATACAGTAATTCTAATACAACTCATTCTATATATTTTGCTGTTTACATTTTACATAGGTGAAAAATAGGCTTAGTTGTAGAAATAATCAAATTTGAATGAGAATTTAAACTCAAATATATTGTCATTGTGTTGTTTTAGTATGTAGATGCACAGAATTTAAGCAAAAATAAAGTAGTTTTAGGACGGATACAACACTCATTATGAATTAAAAAGAACTTTAAAAAATCACGATTTTGAAACAAGATGGATGCCATATATCATCTTGAAGTGGGTCATGTGATCGTTTCATACCATGGTCACGTGATCGTTTCATATAAGATGTATAATTATTATTTTAATTTTTATTTAAAAAACTACTGAATATATTTCGCTGAATTTATTTTTTATATATTTTATGGAACAATTTGACTATTACCTAAAATTTTCGAAGCAATTTGTGAATTTTAAATCCGCTTAAAAAATGTTTGAATAATTAGGTCCCATAGGGCTCAATGTATTTCATTTTTTAACCCGGGTTCAATCCAAAACTAATTGGATGATATTATTCATTTATATTCCCATAGGTCCTCAGACCGTCTGAAAAACATACTAAAATTTCATTTTGATTAAGTCATTTTTACGGCAGTTATCGTGCTAACGGACAGACAGACAGACAGACGGACAGAATGAACAAAGTCATAAACACTTTTCAACTTTGTTGTAAAGTGTTAAAAATAATCTGATGTGGGCAACACATGACTTTCCTTATATAATGCAATGCATTTACTACTTTTACAGTTAAAAATAATGTTATTTTTATAGTAGATACTTATATTCCTTCCTAGATACTGAATTTTCTTCAATTAGTCGTCATTTTCATTGATTTAACGTCATTTTTATAAACTTGACGAGATTTTTGTTAATTTTGCAACAATTAAAAATGTGGCTAAGTTGGCGACATTCCGCCAAATTCGTCTTTAAAATCTCGCCAAGCGTTATGGACGGAAAAATAAATTATTCTTACAGCAGATAAATGGCTGTTGGCGTTCAAATACAAAAGTATTACTCAAAGTATCTTTTTTCATGAATGGAACGAGCTAGATCCACGAGAATGATGTCACCCAATTTATCGCATGGTATGACATATGAAAAGTGAACATGTTTCACAATACGAAATATTTTTTTTATTTTATATAACTTTTTGATATTTTTTTTGAAAAATGTGCAATATCTCGAGAACGGTTCATGTTAGCGTTCTAAAATTTATGTCAATCGTTTTCTAATGAAAACTGACATAAGAAATGTCTATTTGCGTAACTATATTAGCGGTTTTGATTTTTTGACGATTTTTTCAAAGTTTGACTCGAAAATTTTTGGGGGGTTCTGAACATTCGATTGCGTATAAAAACAATAGGCTTCCAGTGTTTACGGATTGTAATTTTTGTACCAAATTTCGTTCGAATCGGTCCATTCGTTCGTCAGTTATCGTCTCCACAGTCTCACTGACACACACACACACAGAGAGAGAGAGAGAGACACCACTTCAAAAATGTTTGATTCGTGATCAGGGATGCTTGAAACGTATTCTCCCGTCGAAAACTTGAATTTGAATTTTCGACCCCGTCGCAATTCTTTCCTTATACATTATGTATATAAGGAAAGTAAAAATTAGGCTACCGAAATTAGTATTAAACCAATATAGACGGCAAATAACGGAATTACGAAGTTATAGATAATTGTCTATTGAGTAAGAATCGAATATACAACTATTACAGAAAGCATTTCTGCAACCAAGGAGTTAGAAAGAAGGAGATAAGACTCCTATCAATGAAATGCTTGAGAATGCCATAATGTTTTGAGAATTATATCTAGGTGTCACTAGTGTTAGTAAAGTAGCTGATATTATTAGTTAACACAACAGGAAAGCGTAGTATTTAGAAAATGTATTTTTGATTATTTTTAAATTAAGGGTTCTCTAATTATGAGTATATTTAACCAGTAGTTTTTTACTTTCCTTATATACATAATGTATAAGGAAAGTATTGTGACGGGGTCGAAAATTCGAATTCGAGTTTTCGACGGGAGAGCACGTTTCAAGCATCCCTGATCACGAATCAAACATTTTTGAGGTGATGTCTGTGTGTGTGTATGTGTGTGTGTGTGTGTGTGTGTGTGTGTGTGTGTGTGTGTGAAAGTATGTGTGTGTGTGTGTGTGTGTGTGTGTGTGTGTCAGTGAGTCTGTGGAGACGATAACTGACGAACGAATGGACCGATTCAAACCAAATTTGGTACAAAAATCACAATCCGTAAACACTGGCAGCCTATTGTTTTTATACGTAATCGAATGTTCAGAACCCCTATAAATTTTCGAATGAAATTTTGAAAAAATCATCAAAAAATCAAAACCGCTAATAAAGTTACGCAAATAGACATTTCTTATGTAATTTTTCATTAGAAAACGATTGGCATAAATTTTAGAACGCTAACATGAATCGTTCTCGAGATATTGTGCATTTTTCAAAAAAATTATGAAAAAGTCACCTAAAAAAAAAATTCCTATTGAGAAACATGTTCACTTTTCATATGTAATACCATGCGATAAATAGAGTGACATCATTCTCGTGGATCTAGCTCGTTCCATTCATGAAAAAATATACTTTGAATAATACTCATGTATTTGAACGCCAATAGTCATTTATCTGCTGTAAGAATAACTTTTTCCTTAGTGCATAACGCTTGGTGAGATTTTGGCGACGAATTTGGCAGAATGTCGCCAACTTGGCGACTTTTTTGAAATGTCGCCAACTTGGCGACTTTTTTGAAATGTTGCCAAATTAATGAAAATCTCGCCACATGGATAAAAATGATGCTAAATCAATGAAAATGACGACTCATTGTCGAAAATTCAATATCTTGGAAAGAATTTTAGTATCTACTATAAGAAAAACCTATTTTTTTACTGTAAAAGTAGTAAATTTATTACATTATATAAGGAAAGTCATGTGTTGCCCACATCAGATTTTTTTAATTGTAGGATAGAGTGCAGAATATATGGAGATAAAAATAAATTGAAAGGTAAAATAATTTTGAATATGTACGGATATTTTTGATTATTTCAGTTCTACTTTGTATTGCGCCAATAGTTTATTTTTACAAAATAGTCAGTTTAAATAAATATTTTAGGTCTATTGCCATAGAAATACATGTACCGAAGGACTACTTATCTTACCCCAGTGTCACCTGAGTTATTGTCGCAAACGATAATGGCGTTTTCTTAATAGAGTTTTAACTTACTTTTACCTCCATGTATGTGAGACAATCTGGTTATTGAGGAAATGC
This sequence comes from Amaurobius ferox, assembly GCA_951213105.1. Lineage (NCBI taxonomy): Eukaryota > Metazoa > Arthropoda > Arachnida > Araneae > Amaurobiidae > Amaurobius > Amaurobius ferox. Next base: position 112,200,776 of record OX578149.1, on the reverse strand, counting down.
TATCATATTCAATAATGATACAATGGACGCACTTAGATTCTCATAAATCTAATGTACGGCCAATTCAAAATGTTTTACGTCAACAACAATTCACAATCCAAGCAATAATATTGCAGTACACTTATACAAAAATTGAACATGCCATCGTGTTATTCGACCTAATGAGAGAATATTTTGAGATGTATTTCCTGCCTTCCATATAAGCTTTTCGTGCGTTCTTGAAGTAAAATTCTACCATTAAGATAACAAGAAAGATCAATCATGCTTAAAGCATTGATTAAGAAATACTTTCCAACTTCAATGCTATGTTATTTAAACATGTCTAAAATGTAATACATTCCTCGGTAATATTTTAAAACTTCTCACAATAATACATTGATTTATTATAGTTGAAAACTTAAACATTCATCCAAAAAAATGAACTTCATTCAAATGACGGCATTGAAATATAAATTGCCTGGTTTAAACATCTCTAAAATGTGATATATTACTCGGTAACCATTTTAGAATTATCATAATACCACGATAATTTATTATATTTAAAAACTTCATCGAAAACAACTGAAATTCATTCAAATGACGGCATAGAAAAAATAACACGCCTGGCTCTCTCTAAAAAAGCAGCATTTCATTCATAAATAATTTCCTATTCATGTCATTCATCACAATACTATAATAATTTATTTTATTTAAAAATTAAGACCATGGAGCTATAAGTAATTTAACTCTATGCTTAAAACTTCATCGCAAAAATCGTCCTTCTCTCGGTAAAGTCAATGAATATTTCTTTCATATCAGCTGTGCAGACTCCATGAGCTAAATTCTTTTGCATTAAAGAAATACAGCAATTCCTATACAACTCATCCTACATATTTTGCTGTTTACATTTCACATAAGTGAACAAGATGGATGCCATATATCATTTTGAAGTGGGTCATGTGATCGTTTCATATCATGGTCACGTAATCGTTTCATATAAGAGGTGTAATTAATATTTTAATTTTTATTTAAAAAACTACTGAATATATTTCGCTGAATTTTCTTTTATATATTTTTTGGAACAATTTGAATATTACCTAAAATTTTCGAAGCAATTTGTGAATTTTAAATCCGCTTAAAAAATGTTTGAAAAATTAGGTCCCATAGGGCTCAATGTATTTCATTTTTTCAACCCGGGTTCAATCCAAAACTAATTGGGTGATATTATTCATTTATATTCCCATAGGTCCTACAGACCGTCTGAACAGCATACTAAAATTTCATTTTGATTAAGTCATTTTTACGGCAGTTATTGTGCTAACGGACAGACAGACAGACAGACAGACAGACAGAATGAACAAAGTCATAAACACTTTTCAACTTTGTTGTAAAGTGTTAAAAAAAGAAAGACTAGAAAAAAAACTATATGTTATTTCTCTGGTGGGATTTAAAACGTCGTTGGCAAATTTTTATCGTTGAGGCAACAATTATCTTCCGTGTTCAGCGTTATATACAGATAGATACTTGAAAACAATCATGCATAAGCATTGATTATGAAACACTTTCCAACTGAAATGTAATTTCATTTAAAAATTTCTAAAATGTGATTCATTCAGTGGTAATACCTTTTACATTATCACAGTACTACAGTAATTTATTATACTTAAATATTTAAAACTGTATCTAAATATAAATCATCTGATTCTTTATGCAAAATCAATGAATATTTCATTCATATAACTTGTATTCCAGACTCCAGAGCTAAATAATTTTGTGTGAAAAAAATTCAGCAATTCTTATGTAATTCATCTTACAATCGCTTGAGATATTTGCATTCTGCATATGTTAAAATTAGGCTTCCTTGAAGAAATAATAAAAGTTTAGGGATCATTTAAAATCACAACTATTGTAATTGCATAGGCACGGAATTTAGATACACAGATAATACACAGATAATATATATGTGTATGTGTATGTACTCAAAGTATTGGAATCGTGCCGAAGATCGGAACTCGAATTTTCAAAGGATCTACACGTTTTGGGACTTCTAGAACACGAAAAATCTATTTTTAGGAAGACGTCTGTGTGTGTAAGGGTGTATCTGTGTATGTTTCTGTGTGTCTGTGTGGATATTACATCCACTCTAATTGAAAAACTAATGGACCGAATTTCATACAATTTGGTAAGTATGTTTTTTGTGGGAAATCCTGATGTTCATTAGATTATAGTACGATTCGTAATAAAAGAATCTGCCTTCTTTGCGAAATGGCCGCAGAAATTGCCTTTATCCACTCTAGCTAAAAACTAATGAACCAAATTTAACAAAATTTGGAGTATAATATTTCAATAACCTACAAGTGATTTATATACCAAATTTAACAAAATTTTGTGGAAAAAGGAACGGGCTATTTTTGCGAAATGGCCAGCAAAAATCGTTATATATAAAAATAAAAGACTACGTGTGCTCAATTATATCAATTAAATTCCTATTTTATATGTGATTTTTGACAACAAAAAGAATAAGACTAACCCCATTACTCTAGGACTAGCCGTTCTTGAGATATTCTAGTTTTTTCGCGTTTTCGCTACGCCACCTTTGACAATAAGTCCAGCTATCAAATGAGAACCAAATTTAAGTTTAACGTGTAAATTCAATGTCATTTAAAATACTTATGTTGTGCAGATAAACTTAAATTATCATTGAATAAATAAAGAGAACGAATATGAGTCTGCAGAGAAAGACATGTGCTGTCTACATCAGAATTTTTAACAATATTACACCAATGATTTATAGAAGTGAACGGGGATTATTTTCAGGCCATTTCGAAAAAAATGTATGATCTATATTTAAAGATCCATCAAATTTTTGTCGAATAAAATGTTCAACAAATTTAAGCTGTGTACCAAATTTTAACTCTCTAGGACGTAGGAAAGTGCATTTAAAATGCCATCAATTAAATTTATCAAGAAGAGTTATATAAAATTTAAAAAAAATGAAAAATTGTTATCTACCAAATTTATTTTAAAATATGAAGCCACTCCCATATGCAAAACGTTTAAACAAATGGAGAGATATTTATTATATAATATCTCTCTCTTTTCTTTCTGGGAGATATCCCAAAGTCAGAATTTAATTGAATTTGCTTTTTTCCCTATATTAAATAATTTTTTTAATTAAAAAACTACTTAACATATTTTGCTGAATTTTTTTTTATATATTCTATGGGATAATGTGAATATTTCCTAAAAATTTCGAAGCAATTCGTGAATTTTAAATTTACTTAAAAAATGTTTGAAAAATTAGGTCCCATAGGGTTCAATGTATTTCATTTTTTCAACCCGGGTTCAATAAAAAACTAATTGGGTGATATTATTTATTTATATTCCCATAGGTCCTACAGACCGTCTGAACAACATACTAAAATTTCATTTTGATAAACTCATTTTTACGGCAGTTATCGTGCTAACGGACAGACAGACAGACAGACAGACAGACAGACAGACAGACAGACAGACAGAATGAACAAAGTCATAAACACTTTTCAACTTTGTTGTAAAGTGTTAATTATCAACATCTTTGTAATTCACTATTTCCTTTTGCCTAGCTTTCTTGCCGTTTTCGTTATCGTAACTTTTTTTAATTTTCTGCTAGAGGCGTGTTATTTGATTTTACGCTATCGAATATGGGTAATTTACTGTAGATATATCTAACGTGCACATTCATGTACGTTTCCTTACAAATTATTGGAGTGCAAAAGAAATTCTCTAGGAATCTGTACATTAAACTGGCGTTAAATAAATGAATGCATTATTCACTATCATTTGCGAGATTTTCGTTATGGTTTAGTTTAAATAATTATTTGTAAGAAGATTAATTAGTTGAAAGTTTGAAAATGGATCATAGCCTAAAGTAAATTATATATTTAACTAATCAGCATACAACAAAAAATAAATGGTGCTCTTTTATGAATTTAAAATATTGATTTTATACCGAATGTTTCAAGCACACGTTCTGAAACTTCAATAAATAGCCCAAACCTGCCACTTTAAATTCCAAAGTGGCATATGAGTAACTCTTAGATAATTTATTGAATGGATTTTCAAGCTACCGTTAATCTTTAGAATGAAGGCCGAAGCTACTTAAGAATTTACCTGTTCAACCTTACGGTATTTTGAAGGCACCAATTATCCCTAAGATAACCTATCAAATAAATTATAGGTAATAGTTGAGTAGCTGAGGGATACAATTTAATAAAATGATTAGCGAAAATTGCGATAAATCTGTAAATCACTTATAGCTAAATTATTCTTTAGTCACAGAACTCACTTGTAGGACGGCTGGTGTCCCAAATATTTTGAATTCACCCGCTTATTTCGTTCTTACTATATAATTGTCTAATAAATCTGGAATACTTTCCATTGCAGATAACAGAATCCACGGACCAATTTCGCGCTTGTTTAATGTAAAATTTCGGCAAATAGCAAGCTCTCTTTCCGCCATTGAGAATATCGCCTATGACATATTGCCAATAGCATAATAAGCTTAAAATATGTCTGTGGGATACGCATATCTCCTTTAGAGAGGGATAGGTTCGAACTCCCAACTCGGTTGGAGCTTACTGATTCCTCGCTATACCGTTAGACCAAAAGACTACTTTGGACCCGAAGATATAATCGGGGATGTCTTTCGTAGCAGAGAATGACGCAAAGGCATCGCCACAAACTGCCATCCCTGGAGTTTAGCTCGGTCGAATTTCAGTGAGGATGGACGCCATCCGAAAAACACCCACTGCGTCCTCTGCATCGAAACTCAGTCAGGAGTTTTAACAGCCCGGAAGTGAATCGTACTGAAGCTTGCGCCTGTATGGCGTCAGTCGTAGTCTTCCAGGAGAGAGAAGGGGAATGGAAGGGTGCGTCTTTGTAGTGCTGCCATTTCGCGAGAAAGGCGTTGAGATCGTTGGAGAAAGATGGTTGCGTACTTGTATGTCCATGGTCTTCATTGTAGGGTCTCCTAATCCCCATTGGTGCGAAGGTAGATTCGAACTCAGAACCTGGAGCTTGCTGATCCCATACTGTGCCGAAAGGCCCAAAATAATTCTTCAGGCCCGATAGTATAATCGGGGATTTCTTTTGTAACAAAGAGTGAAGCAAGTGCAGCCCCACAGGTCCATGGATTATGTTATGTATAATGGGAGTGTATATAGCAGGAGAGCGTTTATAAAAAGTTTAAAGTGGATTACAGTGTAACTAAAATGAAATAGCTTTCCTAGGAAAGTATAACAATAACTTTGTAAATATCGGCCTATGAGTAGTCCACTCTAAGTTTATCTATAGTACAGTGACTATGTACTATAGAATAACAGCTGTTGCAGCGCACCTAGCAGATAATTTAAAACAGTTAGGTAACCAAATTCAGCAGTGACGCGAAATAGACGACAAAAATGAACTACGAAGTTGTATATTATTGTCCATTGACTAAGAATCGACAATAAAACTATTACAGAAGAAAGGAATTTATGTGACACAATCTGGATGTTGAGCAAATCCTGTCACATTCAGGAATGACGCAATGAATATCTCTTACATGTACAAAAATCGAATGGACAGTATATTCAAAATATATTCTGTCAGTTAGCAACAATGTAAATTCGTATTCCAGAAAGTATATTACCAAATACTTTCATAAGAATTACAGGTGTCAGCGTGATATTTACCCTCATAATATGGCATTTTGACTTATATTTATTGCCTTCTCAATAAATATACGCGCTTTTTCCTTTTATATAGCTTTTTTGTCGTCTTCCTTATCCAAAATTTTAAATTCTCCACTAGGGGATGCTTCAATAGTCTTTATATGATCGGGCATGATCACTTCACTATAGATGAACCCAACTTGTACATTCATGGACTTTTTCTTACAAATTTATTCAGGCCCGTAAGGTATTTCTTAAGAATTTATAATTGAAACTGGCATTTAATGTATGGATTACTCAATACCATTTAAGAGATTTTTAAAATGAGTTCAATTAGTTTTAACACTTATTTGCGAAAATATGCTTTAATTAAGAGGTTAAAGTGGAACACAACCTAACGCAAATTATATTTTTTAACTAATCACTGTACAATTAAATAAATTGTGCCCCTTTATGGACCTTAAATATTGATTTTATATAGAATGTTTCAAACACACGTTCTGAAACTTCAATAAACATCCACAACCCCTGCCACTTTAAATTCCAAAGTGGCAGGTCAGTAACACTTAGAGAATTTATTGAATGGATTTTCAAGGTACCGTTAATCTTTAGAATTAAAGCGCCAGCTACTTAAAGAGAATTTTAGGAATTTAACAGCTCACCTTTACGGTATTTTGAAGGCACCAATTATTCGAGAGAGCCGATTGAATAAATTATAGCTAATTGTTGATTAACTGTAGGATATAATTTAATAAAATGATTAGCGAAAACTGCGTAAATCAGGGAAGCACTTGTAACTAAATTATTTCTAAATCACAGAGCACGCTTATTTGGGTGGGGGGATAAGGACCCAAAATTTTAAATTCGCTAGCTTATTACATGCTTATTATGTGCTTGAAGTATTTGAAATATATTTTCATTACATATAACAGCATTTATAGGCCGGTTTTGCGCTTGTGAACTACAAAATTGTGGTATATAACAAGCTTTGTAGTCTCCATTACAGATACCGTCTATTGAAAGGACATAATAAGCATGAAATATGTCCATAGATCATGTTATGTACAATGTCAGTGAATATGACAGGAGAACGTTTCATATGACTTTTAAGACTTTCTTTGTTTTATAAGATTTGATGTTTTATAAGACTTTTTTATAAGACTTTTAAATAGAACACAGTATAAATTAAATTGTACGTGGTTCCTAGGAAAGTCCTTGAATACCCCTATAAATTTGTTTAGGAATGACCCAAAATTGTATACGTTAGGTTTATCTATAGCAAGGTAAATAAGACCGATCGAATGAAAGTGATTGCAGCGAACCTAACGTATGATTTAAAAAAGTTAGATTTACGAATTCGGCAACCAATCAAGAGAGACGAAAATTAGCCAATTGCAAATGTATAGTAAAATATCTAATAATTAAGAATTGACAGTAAATAAGTTTCAGAAGGCATTTATTTGGCACAATCTGGCTGTCGGGAAAGGATATTCAATTCCGGAATGATGCAATTATCGGCACTTATAAGCATAGGAATTTAATGTACAGTCTATTTAAAACGCCTTCCGTCAGCAACAATGCATATTTGTTGCTGACGGAATTCTTAATTATTAGTAAAGTATCTAATAATTAATGTACAGTCTAATAATTTGTGAGCAAATTTATTAATGCACAGTCTAATATTTAAAACGCCTTCCGTCAGCAACAATTCATATTTGTTGCTGACGGAATTCTTAATTATTAATAAAATGTCTAATAATTAATGTACATGTCTAATAATTTAATGTAAAGTCTATTTAAAACGCCTTCCGTCAGCAACAATGCATATTTGTTGCTGGCGGAATTCTTAATTATTAGTAAAATGTCTAATAATTAAGAATTGACAGTAAAAAAGTTTCAGAAGGCATTTATTTGGAACAATCTTGTTGTCGGGAAATGATATTCTATTCAGGAATGATACAATTATCAACACTTATATGCATAGGAATTTAATGTACAGTCTATTTAAAACGCCTTCTGTCAGCAACAATACACATTTGAATTTGAAAACGAATATTGCAGCGTACATTTACAAACATTCCAGGTTTTGTCGTCTTACTTGTCCTGATGATACGATTTTTGACTAATATTTATTGATTTCAATGTATGCGGTTATTGCGTTCCTGATATTGATTCCTAATTATTAGACAATGATCTATAACTTTGTATCACTTTTTCCTTATATATAGCTTTTTTACTAAGATCGTTACATTAAATTCTAGTATATTAGGGGTGCTGCAATTATTTTTATCCGGCAGCTCTTGAATTAATGTTCTTGGATTATTTCGGTTTAGATTTGTATGTACTTTCTGGTATATTACTTTGTCATGTCATTGCCTGCAATTTAGAAATACATCGGGACATGTGACTATGTATCTATATGTCCATCAATATTCAACTATATAAGTGTATCTGAATGCATATTTATATCTATGTATATATGTCCAGAGTTTTTCTCAGTTCATTTGCGCTCCGAATATTCGCAGCAATTGCCAAATGAAAGAACTATTATATAAAAGATCGTTAGCTAATCAGATATTAAAAAATCTGATGTGGGCAGCACATGACTTTCCTTATATAATGCAATGAATTTACTATTTTTATAGCAAAAAAAAATAGGTTATTCTTATAGTAAATACTTACATTCTTTCCAAGATATTGAAATTTCGTTAATTAGTCGTCAGTTTCATCGATTCATCGTCATTTTTATCCATTTGGCGAGATTTTTGTTAATTTGGCAACAGTTAAAAAAGTCACCAAGTTGGCGATATTCCGCAAATTCGTCGCCAAAATCTCGCCAAGCGTTTGGACGGAGAAATAAGTTTTTCTTAGAGCAGATAAATGACTATTGGCGTTCAAATACAAATGTACTACTCAAAGTATATTTTCTTATGAATGGAACGAGCTAGATCCACGAGAATGATGTCACCCAATTTATCGCATGATATTACATATGAAAAGTGAACATGTTTCTCAACAGTTAATATATTTTTTTTAATTTATGAGATTTTTTTATAAATTTGTTTGAAAAATGTACAATATCTCGAGAACGGTTCATGCTAGCGTTCTAAAGTTTATGTCAATCGTTTTCTTAGGAAAAATTTTATAAGAAATGTCTATTTGCGTAATGTTATTAAAGGTTCCGATTTTTTGATGATTTTTTCAAAATTTCACTCGAAAATTTAGGGGGGGGGGGGGTTAAACATTCGATTGCGTTTAAAAACAATAGGCTTTCAGTATTCAGGGATTGTGATTTTTGTACCAAATTTCATTTGAATCGGTCTGTTCGTTCGTGAGATAACGTCTCAACAGACTCACTGACACACACACTCGCACACACACACGCATACTTTCACGCACACACACACACAGACATCACCTCAAAAATGTTTGATTCGTGATCAGGGATACTTGAAACGTGCTCTCCCGTCGAAAACTCGAATTCGAATTTTCGACCCCGTCACAATACTTTCCTTATACATTATGTATATAAGGAAAGTAAACCCCCTCGAAATTCGACTAAGAAATGATTCACTGAATAACTTACAAGGATGGAGAACTTTCATCGTTCTAAATTCATTGCTGTAAAATATCACATGTCCAATATATGTCCAATATATTTCCACTCCAGTTTCGGATCTATTGTTGTAATTTCAATTATCCTGATGTATCGTTAGCCATGATCTACCATTGTAGCGTTTAGTTACAGAGCATGCACCGGAGCGTATGAGTCATATAGCAGGTCACAAAGTTTGTCCCACAGCAGGGGTTTCCACAATTTACTGCTGCAAGAACTCCTATGAAAAAGTCTATTGAATTCATCTCAGAGCTATTACAAGTTAAGAGGTTTTCAAAATGTAATCTGGTTGCTTGCCGATTGATAAATTTTTGTGAAATAACAATAAAGATTAATCATGCATAAATCATTGATTATGAAAATTTTGCAACTGCAACGCAATTTTATTTAAACATCTCTAAATTGCGATACATTCAGTAATATTTTTAAAATTATCACAATACTAGATTAATTTATTATATATGAAATCTTAAAACTTCATCGAAAAAAATTAATTTTATTCAAATGACGTCAGTGAAATATATGTCGCCTAGTTTATACATCTCTAAAATACGATACATTCAGAGTTAATATTTTTTAAATTATCACAGTAATACAATAATTTATTACATTTGAAAACTTAAAACTCCATCGAAAAAAATGAACTTTATTCAAATGACCTTATTGAAATATAAACCGCCCGATTCTTTATATAAAAGCTGTAAATATTTCATTTATTCACTTTTATTCCATTCCTTTCACTCATCACAATACTACAATAAGTTATTTAATTTAAAAATTTAAAACCATGGAAGTAAACATAATTTAACCCTATGCTTCAAACTTCGTCGAAAAAGGCTGCTATAAAATCGTCTGTTCTCTATGTAAAATCAATGAATGTTTCATTCATATCAGCTATATTTCAGACTCATAGAGCTAAATTATTTTGTGTTAAAGAAATTCAGCAATTCTTATACAACTCATCCTATATCTTTATGTGTTTACATCCTCCATAAGTGAAAATTAGGCTTCATTGTGGATATAATCAAGGATTGATGATCATTTAAACTCAACAATATTGTAATTGCGTTGTTTCAGAATGTAGATGCACAGAAATTAAGCAAAAATAGAGCGGTTTTAGAACCGATACAACACTAAAAATAAGTTAAAAATAACTTTAAAATTCATGATTCTGACACTAGATGGATGCCATATTTTATTTTGAAATGGGCCACATGATCTCTCATATAATATGGGTGTAATTATTATTTTTATTTTTATTTAAAAAACTATATTTTTATTTAAAAAACTATATTTTGCTGAAATTTTTTTCATATTTTTAATAGGATAATTTTAATACTTCCTAAGACTTTCGAAGCAATGTCTGAATTTTAAATTCGCTTAAAACATGTTTGAAAAATTAGGTCCCATAGGGTGCAATGTATTTCATTTTTTAAACCCAGGTTCAGTCTAAAACTTATTGGATGATATTATTCATTTATATTCCCATAGGTTCCATCCACAGACCGTCTGAATACCATACTAAAATTTCATTTTGATAAAGTCATTTTTACGGCAGTTATTGTGCTAACGGACAGACAGACAGATATACAGACAGATATACAGACAGACAGGCAGACAGATATACAGAATGAACAAAATCATAAACACTCTTCAACTATGATGTAAAGTGTTAAACATGCTTGTGTATACATCTTGTATCAAAACTTTTGTCAGATTAAATATAACTACGCAAAATATATTATTATTACTTTTGTTTTTAACATTTTACAACAAAGTTCAAAAGTGTTTATGAATTTGTTCATTCTGTGTGTCTGTCTGTCTGTCCGTTAGAACGATAACTGCCGTAAAAATGATGTAATCAAAATGAAATTTTAGTATGTTGTTCAGACGGTCTGTAGGACTTATGGGAATATAAATGAATAATATCACCCAATTAGTTTTCGATTGAACCCGGGTTGAAAAAATGAAATACATTGAGCCCTATAGGACCTAATTTTTCAAACATTTCTTAAGCGGATTTTAAATTCACAAATTACTTCGAAAATTTTAGGTTATATATTCAAATTGTTCCATGAAATCTATAAAAAAAATTCAGCGAAATATATTCAGTAGTTTTTTACATAAAAGTTAAAATCATAATAACACCACTTATATGAAGCGATCACGTGACCCACTTCAAAATGATATATGGCATCCATCTTGTCTCAAAATCGTGATTTTTAAAGTTCTTTTTAATTCATATTGAGTCTTGTATCCGTCCTAAAACCACTTTATTTTTGCTTAAATTCTGTGCATCTACATACTGAAACAACGCAATTACAATATATTTGAGTTTAAATGTTCATCCACATTTAATTATTTCTACAATGAAGCCTATTTTTCACCTATGTAAAATGTAAACAGCAAAATATGTAGAATGAGTTGTATTAGAATTGCTGTATTTCTTTAATACAAAATCATTTAGTTCATGGAGTCTGCATAGCTGATATGAATGAAATATTCATTGATTTTACAAAGAGAAGGACGATTTTTTTTCATGAAGTTTTACGCATAGAGTTTAATTACTTGCAGCTCCATGGTCTTAATTTTTAATTTAAATAAATTATTATAGTATTGTGATGAATGACATGAATGGGAAATTATTTATGAATGAAATGCTGCTTTTATAGAGAGAGCCAGGCGTGTTTTTTTTTCTATGACGTCATTTGAATGAATTTTAGTTGTTTTCGATAAAGTTTTCAAATATAATAAATTATTGTATTATTATGATAATTCTATGATAATTACCGATGAATGTTTCACATTTTAGAGATGTTTAAAGCAGGCAATTTACATTTCAATGCCGTCATTTCAATGAAATTCATTTTTTTCGATGAAGGTTAAGTTTTCAAGTATAATAAATTAATGTAGTATTGTGATAAGTTTTAAAATATTACCGAGGAATGTATTGCATTTGAGACATGTTTAAATAAAATTGCACTGAATTTGGAAAGTGTTTGATAATCAATGCTTTAAGCATGATTGATCTTTCTTGTTAAATCATTACGAAGACCAAGACGTTTCAAACATTCAGAAACTCGATTTTTTTTTGAGTAACTCAAAATAGTGTCTTAAAAATACACAGTTTAAGAAGAAAAGTTTAGGTTTACAAAATGTACAATCATGAATTGAGTGCACTTGCAAAATTTCATGAATGTATATGTGCGTGCAACATTTTATGAATATATATTCACGTGCAACATTTCATGAATGTATATGCGCTTGCAACATTTCATGAAAGTATGTGCACTTGCAACATTTTATGAATGTATATGCACTTGAAACATTTCATGAATATATACGCACTTGCAACATTTCTTGAATGTATATGTACTTGTAACATTTCATGAATATATATGTAGTTGCAACATTTCATGAATATATATGCTGTAGAATTTACAGAGTGTGCCATAGCAGTTTAAAACACATTTTGTGTAAACGCTCTTTAAACAGCTTTTGTAATAGACGAGGCCCTTTTAGTTAATTATATCTTTTATCTTAAATTTTTTATTTTTCATGAGATGAACTGTACATAAATTATATGTTTTTGTAATTAGAATAAATAATTTTATTTTTTCAGTTACTAAACAAAACATTTCCTTTTTAATGGCTTTTTATCTTTAAAATGCTTATTTATGGTCCCCCTTATTATTTAATATATTGAAACTAAGCAGTTAGTCATTGTGAGCAACATACATAAGAGAGGTAACATTTATCAATCTCGAAAGGATGTCGAAAGTGTGATAACTAGGCACCAACGTTCATTAAGCATGGATTATATTTTATCATGGTTAAGTTCAACCTCAAAGCATAGCTCAAAATCAGTTACATCTTACGTCTTGACCACCGCGCGGTGTTTAACTAGACCTCAAAGGTATGGCACTTTATTTCTACTTATATTTAATTTCGGTAATTTTAGAAACATAATAAATCATATATTTATAGATTTTCACTTTTGAAAAGGCTAAAAATTTTCCATCTTCACTCATCCTTCAGAATCAGAAAAACATAACTAAATTATTTTCCTTTGTTTGCATAGTTGTTTCAAAATATCATTAAATTTATAAACATCATTAGTCTGGAGCTTAGGATGTTTATCGATTGAACACACTCGCCTTTATTCTGTAGTCAATCCTTACTACTGAAGGTTGATTGCGACTATACTGAAATGGCTCAAAATGTAATCATTAAATTGAATATAATATCTATTGGTAAACATTTTCTATTCTAAATATTAAGGATTGTCTTCTCCCCTGTAAGATGAATCCACATTGTTTGCAAAATCCATGAATAAGTTGGTACCAAGAAAGCAGAAAACGCCTTGAGAATTTCCCGATGCAAAATATAGGACATTCCATCCAAAAGTAGTGGTCTAATCTAACTTTATTGGATAATTGACCAAACATGCATTTTGTGTATTTCCTGTTAAACAGAAAGATGTGCCAAATTATATCTCTCCCTGTAAAAATGTCTAGCAAAACCTCATATTAAGAAGACGGCAGACATTAAGGAGTTGCTCCAATACTTACCACAGGAGTAGTTTAATGTGTCTTATTAAAGTGGCCTACTTCCACAAAACAAATCAGCGAATAAAAAAATGGGAGCAGAAAACGAATTTTTTTAAAGTACACCATTTTATTATTTGCAACTTAAATGCATGAAAAATGTATTTACTAAAATATATGTAACTAAAACGCATGAATTACAACGACATACCAAATGTTTGGACCTTTTAGCTGCTTTGATTCTCGAATTATTCCCCAAAACCTAATACATTCTTACGACGGGCGCAGGATAGGCTGTAATGGTAAGTTTCATAATAAAAAATACATAAAATAAAATATACCACAAAAGACAGAGATATAGCAAATAAGGTCCAGTCACTATAGACAGATAAAATCAAAGCATAACAGTATACTCGTATGTGGGAATGTCGGGGGGATACAACATGTTCCCCTGCCTCCTAACGAGCAGTTGCCATCAAAGGGAACCAGTAAGCGTCAATCTAAAGCAATGGATAGACAGAGTCTTAAAAAATCAAGGCTAGTTAGGGAGGATTAGTAGAGCAATTAATTGCCTGAAGAACAACATACATACAATAGTTAATAAGACACCATAAACGCAATAGACAGTTCATAACTGAAAACAAATCAGTTAGTAAAAGGCATAGTGAAGAACCATAGTCGAACTCTAAAAACAATACTAACTGTTACAGTAATGTAGATAAACTCTAAAACCTTTAAAAACTGTGAAACAACTGAGAAACTCTAAAAACTAAACGAACTGTTAAAGAATGAAGTACGTGCACGAAACAATGAAACATACAAAATGCAATCGATGCACACTGTAAGAATTATAGCAACTGATAAACAATGAAGTGCGGACACAGTCAAGAAAAAGAGATAAGCAGTGCAATCTAGCAAAGCATAATCATATTATCTTACAGACTAGCCCAGGCATCTTCAAACGCCGGATGCCGAAGAATTAGCTTGGCGTCTGCGAACCAGAAACTATCATGTTTATAAAGATTCTTCACTGTTAAAAAAATGTAAATGGATACAAACTTTAATTAGGCTCAGAGCCACTCGAGGCGGGGACACTTGTTGGATAATATACACGGCGGTCACTCACGAAGGTGTACACCTAAATAGCCATAACTGTGCCAGGTAGGCGTTAGTCTGCGGCGTACCTTTCTAGCTACATCGAATCTTAAATTATTCGCCAAAACGAGTGTAATCCCACGGCGAGCGCAGGATAAGATATCCCGATAAGGAAAAAAATCTAAAGATTCAGTAACAGATAATGACAAACTAAATTTGAACATACCACTAGTGGCGGCACTTCACAATTTCAAATCACTAAATTAACAAATGCCAAATCTCAAACAGATTCAAAAGTCAGTTTTATTATACAATCATCCTACAAACATAAATACAGCCAAAGCGCTTGTTAACAAATAACAAACCTCAAACGGATACAAAAGTCATTTTATTATACAATCATCTTACAGACGTAAATACAGCCAAAAAAAGCTCTTTGGTTATATTTACGTCTGTAGGATGATTTTATAAAATGACTTTTGGGATGGATCTGTTTGAGATTTGTCATTTGTTAATTTACAAATCTAAATTAGAACTCTCGAGTTTTCCCGATTCTCCAGTTACTTTCAAGAAACGTGTATTCTTATGGTGGACCCAGGACCAGTTGGAACGATTATGCTGGAAATAAAAAAAAATTAAAATACACCACAAAAGACAACAACATTTCAAATTTAATTTTACTATGATTAATAGATCTTGAATATTTATGACCTCAAAAATTCGAATTACAGTGACAAGCAAATATACAAACGCTAAATATAATAAAGCTAGATGACTTTGCCAGCGATCACAAAATATAGCAACCAGTTTTTATAGCAATTAGTTATTTAGTAAATTATGCTCCTGCAACTTGGTCGCAAAAGTTGCAAAGCAACAAAATGGGTCAGGTATTTGCTCCAGCAGATCGAGAGGGTCCATTGCAGAGTAAAATTCAGAGCAATGGTTGCAGAAATTGATAAAAACGAATTCTTTGAAAAGGACCCCGAACCCTTCTCCACTGCACTCTTTCTTGTGGGTGGCTGAAACGTATCAAATCAACAACAGTGTGTTTACATTTATCGTGAGCAGGTCGAGTGACTTCATTGGATATACATGAAATCGCTATTTCTACAATTATAGTAAAATGAGACTAAAGGCACTATCTTAAGCAAACAATGCTGTTTTTATACTTCCAATACCCGTAATACTTCTAATATACTAAACAGATCGCCGTATACAAATGTCAATTATTTTCCCAAAAGTCTAAATTCGGAACTGTTCATGACGTCAAGCACCAAAAATTAAAAATGTCTTAACGATAGATTCAGTCATCTAGGTAACGGTCTCTCTAACTCCATATATTCAATATTAGCGCTCTAGATAATAAAAAAATCTGATGTGGGCAACACATGACTTTCCTTATATAATGTAATGAATTTACTACTTTTACAGTAAAAAAAATAGGTTTCCCTTATAGTAGATACTAATATTCTTTCCAAGATATTGAATTTTCGACAATAAATCGTCATTTTCATTGATATAGCGTCATTTTTATCCCTTTGGCGAGATTTTCGTTAATTTGGCAACATTTCAAAAAGTCGCCAAGTTGGCGACATTCCGCCAAATTTGTCGAAAAATCTCTCCAAGCGTTATGGACGAAGAAATAAGTTATTCTTGCAGCAGATAAATGACTATTGGCGTTCAAATACAAAAGTATTACTTAAAGTATCTTTTTTCATGAATGGAACGAGCTAGATCCACGAGAATGATGTCACCCAAATTATCGCATGGTATTACATATGAAAAGTGAACATGTTTCTCAATAGGATATATATATATTTTAATTTTATATGAATTTTTGATAATTTTTTTGGAAAATGTACAATATCTCAAAAACGGTTCATGTTAGCGTTCTAAAATTTATGTCAATCGTTTTCTAATGAAAAATTACATAAGAAATGTCTATTTGCGTAACTTTATTAGCGGTTTTGATTTTTTGACGATTTTTTCAAAATTTCACTCGAAAATTTAGGCGAGTTCTGAACATTCGATGGCGTATAAAAAACAATAGGCTTCCAGTGGTTACGGATTGTGATTTTACCAAATTTTGTTCGAATCGGTCAATTCGTTCGTCAGTTATCGTCTACACAGACTCACTGACACACATACACACACACACACATACTTTCACGCGCGCACACACACACACACAGACATCACTTCAAAAATGTTTGATTCGTGATCAGGGATACTTGAAACGTGGTCTCCCGTCGAAAACTCGAATTCGAATTTTCGACCCCGTCACAATACTTTCCTTATACATAATGTATATAAGGAAAGTAAAAAACATCAGTTCTTTAAATGATTTAAATATCTTTAATTCTTTTGAAATTGCAACAGCGTTTGTGTGGCGCAAATTATAATAGCTGTTTTGCTTCTTGTTGCGTCTTTGTCGCAAATTTGAAACTTCACCATTGTCTGTTGGCCGGTGCTAACTGAAAGAAAAGTGCTATATTATACATTCAATGAATTATTTAGCCCAGCACAATAAAGAGACATAAAATTGCTCAAATTTAAATATTACTTATGTCAAATAATCTCATGATTAAATGCACAATTATTATTTGATTCCGTACAAATTATCAATTACTACTACTAATTTCAGAGTATTCTGCTGTAATTATGAATGTGTGATACAGTGTCTTTTTACTTGACTTGAGTTAGATCTATGCTATCTTCTCAAATAAGATAAAAATAGGTTACAAAGTGGTTCTTGTATGCACATAATTTTTCGTATACTGTAAGGTTTCCACGCCCTTTTTGGGATCCGCAGTTGTACTTTTAACGTCACTCACAAACGTGTCACTTCTACATACCATACAGAATCTAACTTCTCTTCATCACGCACTTGTATAGACTCTTATTATCTAGCCACTATGTCTCTATAACATAATGTTTTGAATTACATGGAATATAATGGAAATGAATCTTTCATTGGTTGCATGGGGTTATCTGCGAGCTCCCCTCGAGGATTGGACTCCATTGGCTCGCAGGCGTCTGTCTGCCCATTGGCTCGCAGGCGTCTGTCTGCCCATTGGCTCGCAGGCGTCTGTCTGCCCATTGGCTCGCAGGCGTCTGTCTGCCCATTGGCTCACAGTCATCTGGAAAGAGTCTGGTCCGGGCTTCTATTGGAGAGTCTCTTATATAGCCCGCGGAATAGACTGCTAAGTCTAGGAACTTTATGTGCCCTGATGTAATTTTTATTTCACGATTTCATTTAATAACCGAGATCATAAATTAATGGGACAGCGCCGTTTGGGATTGACGCTGTCTCACCCTTAAGCAAAAGGTTAATAAAAAGCAATTATGTTACAACATCCTAAATAAATTCCAATATCACGAACATTAAAAGTCGCTGCACTTTGAATAACAATTAATAAATTAATTACCGCAAAGCGACAGGTATTAGAAAAATATAAAGTCTAATTTTCAAAAATATGAAATTAGAGTTAAATTGGCGGCATTTCCCTCAAAATCCCCAAGTAGCGATACTGCATAAATATATATCCAAATCGTCTCCAACTTTCTTGCCACGACTGACAAACAGACATAAGTCCTTTTTAACACTTTACAACATAGTTCAAAAGTGTTTATGACTTTGTTCATTGTATGTCTCTTTGTCTGTCTGTCTGTCCGTTAGCACGATAACTGCCGTAAAAATGACTTTATTTGAAATTTTAGTATGTTCTTCAGACGGACTGTGGGACCTATGGGAATATACATTTTGAATATTTTTATGGAAATATAAGTTTTGCTTAAATTCTTTGCATCTACATACAAAAGCAACGCAATTACAATATATTTAAATTTAAATGATCATCAAACCTTGATTATTTCTACAACGAAGCCTAATTTTCATTTATGGAGATTGTAAACACCAAAAGATGTAGGATGAGTTGTATAAGAATTGTTGCATTTCTTTAACGCAAAATTATTTAGCTCATGGAACCTCCAATATAGCTGATATGAATGAAATATTCATTGGTTTCACACAGAGAAGCAAACGATTTTTCTATGAAGTTTTAAGCATATAGTTAAATTACTTGTACCTCCATGGTTTTAAATTTTTAAATAAAATAAATTATTATAGTATTGTGCTGAATGAAGGAATGGAAAAAGGTTTATGAATAAAAAACTGCTTTTATATAAAGAGCCAGGCAATTTATATTTCGATGACATCATTCCAATAAAGTTCATTTGTTTTCGATGAAGTTTTCAAATATAATAAATTATTGTAGTATTATGACAATTTTAAAAATGCATCTCATTTTAGAGACGTTTAAACCAGACAATTTATATTTCAATGCCGTCATTTGAATGAAGTGCATTTTTTCAATGAAGGTTTAAGTTTTCAAATATAATAAATTAATGTAGTATTGTGATAAGTTTTAAAATATTACCGAGGAATGTATTGCATTTTAGACTTGTTTAAATGGAATTGCATTGGAGTTGGAAAGTGTTTCATAATCAATGCTTTAATCATGATTGATCTTTCTTGTTGTATTTTGTATTAGGGTTTTTTCCCTTCGGGGTTTTCCCCTCTTTACCAGGAGTGTTATTTTTTCTATGACGTCATTTGAATGAATTTCAATTGTTTTCGAAGAAGTTTTCAAATATAATAAATTATCGTAGTATTATGATAATTCTGAAATTATTGCCGAGGAATGTATCGCATTTTAGAGATGTTTAGACCAGGCAATTTATATTTCAATGCCGTCATTTGAATGAAGTTCATTTTTTTTTATGAAGTTTTAAGTTTTCAAATATAATAAATTAATATAGTATTGTAATAATTTTTAAAATATTACCGAGGAATGCATCGCATTTTAGAGGTATTTAAATAAAATTGAATTGAAGTTGGAAAGTGTTTCATAATCAATGCTTTATTCATGATTGATTTTACTTGTTTAATACAGTAACTTTTGCGCTTAGGAATATGCTTGAATTTATATGACTTGAACTCTTACTTTAAATAATATTAACGTTAGATAATTAAATTTTTGAAATTGATGAAACCTAATTTTATCTAAATTTTGTAACGCAATATTTATATTTACCTCTTTTATTTGTATAAATATATTAATTTGGTACAGATGCTTTGAAGACGTACTGTAACATGAATAAATCTCTAAACTCTACCACTTAAACTTCCGAAGTGACAGTTTAGTAACATTTCGTGGAGATACCTCGGAGTGAATTTATAAGCCACCATAAATCTTTAGAGTGAATTCCAGAGCTACTTACAGATAATCTTAGGTATTTTCCTCATTTCTAAATAATTCTAAAGACACATTTTGTCAAAGAATATCCTTAAAATAAATATTGATAATTTGTAATTACTGCAGATGATTAAATAATGATATACATTAAAAGCAAGAGTTGCAATAAATCAGTTAAATAATTGTCGCTTAATTATTTTGTTCACTTTACTATACAATCAGTAAAGAAACGCACAGTGCAATAACTTCAGAGGAGATGTATAGGACGAAAAACGCATATTCAATGATGTTTAAGGGTATTTTGCTTTCTGAGAGATATAACTCAGCATTAAAATAATTAAGTAATATTAATAATCTTTAATAAATAGATCTCAATATGTTTGGATTTCATAGATCGTTGTCATCTGCGGCGAAATTTTCTGAATTATTGTAACGTCATCCAATCGATTGGCAGAAAGAAGGATCACACAGTTTGCTTTCGTAGGTATATCCCCATCAGTAGTGGCTCATGAGTTGGAATTATAGTAGTGCTGCTAATGAATTCTACATTTAAATAAACTATTTTTAAGGCAACAATATAAAAAAATTACATAGCGATAAATGTTCCATTTATTTGTACACAAAGGACATTCTCATCTTTTTTCGAAGAACAAACTCTTCAATAACGTCTTCACACAAACGAAAGGTTTATGTCTCAAAATCAGAAAATTACCGGAGACACAATAGCACGTGCATTATGAATAAAACTTTTTTATTTATAATCAGGGTATGCGTTATTTGGTTCATGGTACGTGCATAATAATGCAGTAATTGCAGTACGTGTATAAGTATGCTGCGAAACTGAACCTTCTATCAGAAAACCGCCTATTCCCCAAAATCCCCGTTTTGAGAACGATGTAGATCAGTGATATTCAAACTGGGTTCCGCGGAACCCCGGGGTTCCGCTAAACGTTTTCAGGGGTTCCGCGACTTTTTAAATAAAATTTTAGATTTTTGTTATGTTATAAGATTAACTTTTTTTAAATTTTTTGTTATTCAAGAATTTAGATAATTAAATTTAATTTTTAAAAAAAAAACTGCTTGTATGTTTAAAATATGCTTGTATGTTTCACTGCAGTGACGGCTTTTTAGAGCCAGCAAATTCACCTCAGCTGTATTCAATAAAAAATATGAATAACATGTTTTTAATAATTTATTTTTGTATTCAATATTTGGTTTTATGATTATAATGGTCAAAATTAATTTATAGTCTTCGGTAGTTAATTTTTGTAAATGTAGTCAAAACTTTTTTGCGGAGGGAGGGGGGGGGGCACCGAGATTTTCTGTTCCGTCACTATGCTTACGGGGCATATTTTTTGTACTAGGGTTCCAAAAAAAATTTTTTTTAAGCGTAGGGTTCCGAAGGCGTTAGAAGTTTGAAGACCACTGATGTAGATGACCCTAAAAGCTTTTTCGAATTTCTAGTGAGCTTCGAAGACAAATTTGACCGTAACGTTGTTCTTACCACATTCAATAACGCCCTTGAAGGTATCAAGAAAGCCAGTCACCCAATCGACCAATTTTACCTGTTGAGGAAGAGTCTTTATGAAACTGTTGACTATGACCCTAACAGCATTTTTTTCACAGTGACGTAAGATTTACGTCACGCTGTGACTTTGGGATGTCACAGGACGTCGCATTACGTCTCGGCAATGTCCTATTGAGGTCACAGCGAACTCATTTTGGTCATTTTCATGGTTGTTTGTGACGTCGCATATTAACTTGTTTGTGACGTCGCATTGTAATTGCCATTGTAATGTCGTCACACTGTTACGAGATAATTGAATTGTGGAAACATCACAGAATATAGTCACAATGAAGTTACAAAGTTACTAATACGTAACGTCGCATAGAAGTCAAACATATGATGTCACATTGCGAACTGGGTGTCGCGTGACTACAACGTCACTGTCACACATGTGACGATCTTTGCTGTGAAGGGAGGTATACTTTTCGGAAAGGACCTCTCTGTAATTTAAAGCTCAATTCCTGGTGCATCCTGCGCTTTTTTGTATGCCCCCCTTCCTTCGGCTGCTCTCGCCCATTCAAGGCTGTGTTCTGCAGAGCACAACTGTACCCGTTCCAAATTTCCTTTTATTTCTCGAAGATAATTTTACTCTTTTATTTCAAATTATGCGACTCGAGAGACTCAGAATTGCGGTTCGCCTCAATTCCAACCCAAGAGTACCGCTAAAACTTATCTCTATTTATTAAAATCTCTATTTATTAAAATCTCTATTAGTAGTATGTTTCTCCTACGCAGTTAGACTGAAGTGCAAATACAAAACATTTCGTAGTATTGGTTACTCCTTAATGGACTGTCTTGAGCCGAAAATTTGGTTTTGGATTTACAACACACTTTGAGTGGGCGCGGTAGCCCATTGGTTAGCGCGCTGGAGTTGCACTCGGTAGGCCCGGGTTCGATTCCAGCCACTGCCAAAACGGCCGCCGTGTTCACGCGGAGTACGATCACGTTAAACATATGGGTCCGTAAGTCCTTCCGTGAGGTTGGTGGTAGGGGAAGGAGGGTACGGTACCTGTGGATGCCACCCCCACTGGGTTCCGGTCTAAATTGGGTGGCACTTCCCTGCCGTCCAAACAGTTACCTTACACCTTTCTGGTAGGTCGGACGGTCTGGGTCTCAACAACAACAACAACAACACACTTTGAGTGTCGATTAAGGAAATCTGCCTTCCCACTTGTGTTGCTGCCGCGTTTATTTATTTAAAAATTTTCCAATTTTCATTCAGCGAGGAAAAGTGTTGCAAATGCAATAAATATTTATAAATATGGTTTTCGAAATACATTATGAAAGAAGGGGTGGGTGCACCAGCTGTGCAGCACTATTAGATGATCAGCTACTGTTACCCATTCATTAGCATAGTTGCTGCGTCAAACTTATCTATTGACACAATTCTTCTGTGAAACATAATTAAGAGAAGATAATTAACTTAAAAAAAATAAAACTCTGCAGCCTAATTGTTTCCAACTTTGAAAAAGAATATTTATATTCACCTCTTTTTTTCAAGTTAAAGATGCTGATTAGATTTAGATTTTCGTAGATGTCTTGGAACTTCAATAAATCTAGAAATCCTACCAGTTAAACTCCTAAAGTGACAGTTAAGTAACACTTTGAGAAGATACCAAGGAATGAATTTATAAGCCACCATAAATCTTTCGATTGAATACCAAAGCTACTTAACAAGAATCTCAGGTATTTATCCTATTCGTAAATAATTCTAAATGTACAATTTTCCCCAAAGACTATCCATTAAATAAATTACAGGTAATTGGTGGTAACTGCGGATGATGAGCTAATGAGAAGAATTAAAAGCAAGTGTTGCAATAAATCAGTTAAGTAATTTGTTCTTAATCATTTAGTTTTACCTCACTATACATTTAGGAAAGAAGCACATATTACAATCACTTATGAAAAAAAAATGGTTTTCTTTCCTTTCTTCCAATTTGGAAAATTCTAAAACATTTTTATATTATTAATTCTTTGTGTGCCTCTGAGTCTTTTTTTAACACTTTACAACAAAGTTGAAAAGTGTTTATGACTTTCTTCATTCTGCCTGTCTGTCTGTCTGTCCGTTAGCATGATAACTGCTGTAAAAATGACTTAATCAAAATGAAATTTTAGTATGTTGTTCAGACGGTCTGTAGGACCTATGGGAATATAAATGAATAATATCACCCAATTAGTTTTGGATTGAACTAGGGTTGAAAAAATGAAATACATTGAGCCCTATGGGAACAATTTTTTCAAATATTTTTTAGCGGATTTTAAATTCACAAATTGCTTCGAAAATTTTAGGTAATATTCAAATTGTTCCGTAAAATATATAAAAAAAAATTTAGCGAAATATATTCAGTAGTTTTATAAATAAAAATTAAAATAATAATTACACCTCTTATATGAAACGATCACGTGACCATGATATGGAACGATCACATGACCCACTTCAAAATGATATATGGCATCCATCTTGTTTCAAAATCTTGATTTTTTAAGTTCTTTTTAATTCATATTGAGTGTTGTACCGTCCTAAAACTACTTTATTTTTGCTTAAATTCTGTGCATCTACATACTGAAACAACTCAAATACAATAAATTTGTGTTTAAATGCTCATCCAAATTTGATTATTTCTACAACGAAGCCTAACTTTCACCTATGTAAAATGTAAACAGCAAAATATGTAGATTGAGTTGTATTAGAATTGCTGTATTTCTTTAACGCAAAATAATTTAGCTCATGGAATCTGCATGGCTGATATGAATGAAATATTCATTGATTTTACAAAAGACGGACGATTTTTTTCGATGAAGTTTTAAGCATAGAGTTTAATTACATGTAGCTCCATGGTCTTAATTTTTAAATAAAATAAATTATTATAGTATTGTGATGAATGATATGAATGGGAGAAAGTTATGATTGAAATGCTGTTTTTATAGAGAGATCCAGGCGTGTTATTTTTTCTATGACGTCATTTGAATGAATTTCAGTTGTTTTCGATGAAGTTTTCAAATATAATAAATTATCGCAGTATTATGATAGTTTTAAAAATATTACCGTACAATGTATCCATTTTAGAGATATTTAAACCAGGCAATTTATATTTCACTGCCGTCATTTGAATTAAGTGCATTTTTTTCAATGAAGGTTTAAGTTTTCAAATATAATAAATTAATGTAGTATTGTGATAAGTTTTAAAATATTACCGAGGAATGTATTGCATTTTAGACTTTTTTAAATAAAATTGTATTGAATTTGGAAAGTGTTTCATAATCAATGCTTTAAGCATGATTGATCTTTCTTGTTTCTTTTCACTTTAATTACCCTGCGTACATATGGTAATGAAAGGAAAAAAGCAACAAACATTGAAATGAGATCGAAAATTGGAATTTGAGTTTTTGATGCATTTAAACGTTTTGAACAGTCTAAATTAATCAGCCTCAGACTCGTCGACGCTTAATATTATAATGGGCAGACATTTTATTTACAAGCAGTAAATGAAGAATGACAGCATAAGAGGTATCACTATGGACGCAAACTAGCCCACGGGCATCATGAAACAACCAATGAGAGCCAATATAGACCACGCCCAGGTTACTGGAGCAAATTGTCACACAGATACGATAGAGCCAATTAGAGCCACGGGAAAATTCAAAGTTATCCCTGTGCATCAAAAGAAAAAAGGAAGAAGAAAGAAAAGACTGAAAAAAAAGGTAAACTTTTTGTACCATAATATGATGAATTGTGTAACCTGGCTCGAAGTCAGTAACAGGTCGCACCTGTATCACTACTAACTCAGTTAAGTTAAAGAAAACTATTATGTTATGCAAATTAGTAAGTAGTAAAACTATAGATTTGAAGCTAAGCTATGATAAAATTTAATATTAATTTTATTAATTAGTAAAATTTTGTTTAAGCAAAGTAATGCCTGTTTAATGGTTAAGTAAAATTAATGTTATTACTTTCCTTATATAAGGAAATGTATAAGGAAAGTATTGTGACAGGGTCGAAAATTCGAATTCGAGTTTTCGACGGGAGAGCACGTTTCAAGCATCCCTGATCACGAATCAAACATTTTTGAAGTGATGTCTGTGTGTGTGTGTGTGAAAGTATGTGTGTGTGTTAGTGAGTCTGTGGAGACGATAACTGACGAATGAATGTACCAATTCGAACAAAATTTGGTACAAAAATCACAATCTGCAAACACTGGAAGCCTATTGTTATTATACGCAATCGAATGTTCAGAACCCCCCTAAATTTTCGAATGAAATTTTGAAAAATTCGTCAAAAAATCAAAACCGCTAATAAAGTTACGCAAATAGACACTTCTTATTATTATTAATTTTTCATTAGGAAACGATTGACATAAATTTTATAACGCTAACATGAACCGTTCTCGAGATATTGTACATTTTTCAAAAAAATTATCAAAAATTCATATAAAATAAAAAATAAGTATTTCCTATTGAGAAACATGTTCACTTTTCATATGTAATACCATGCGATAGATTGGGTGACATCATTCTCAGGGATCTAGCTCGTTCCATTCATGAAAAAAGATACTTTGAGTAATACTTTTGTATTTGAACGCCAATAGTCATTTAGTTGCTGTAAGAATAACTTTTTTCTTAGTGCATAACGCTTGGCGAGATTTTGGCGACGAATTTGGCAGAATGTCGCCAACTTGGCGACTTTTTGAAATGTTGCCTAATTAACGAAAATCTCGCCAAATGGATAAAAATGACGACTAATTGTCGAAAATTCAATATCTTGGAAATAATATTAGTATCTACTATAAGAAAAACCTGTTTTTTTTACTGTAAAAGTAGTAAATTCATTACATTATATAAGGAAAGTCATGTGTTGCCCACATCAGATTTTATTTATTAATTAAATTGCCTTTCTGAAATACCCGATGACGAAATAAATTAACTCTGGTGGGTTACCAGTTCGGCAATGTACAGAAATTTACGATTAACGGTCACTTACTCAATAATTACAATTAACTAATTTGATCAATGGAGATTATTTTAATTTTTATACGTGCAACTGTATCACAGAACCCATAGTAGTTTAACTATTCGACGAAATTTCATGACACACAGCAGTTAAGTGTCTCATGCGAAAGCTCAATTTTGATAAGATGTTAGTACGACTTTGAAGAAAGGAACTGGCCAGTCTTTTTGGACTGGCACAAGAGTATGGTCAAAATTTGAAAAGGGGACTTACGCTTAAATGCATTAATTAAAGACTCGTTTTAAGTGTACATTTTTATGACGTATCAAGTAACACCAACATCACTATTTTGAGATTGATGTTTCTTCATAACGGTTCAGAGTAGTTCATTTTTTTAAAGGGGGGGGGGGATATTTTTTGCTAGTTTTAAAATGTTTGAAAATGGTAGACGTTTTAAAATGTCCTATGTTATCAAATGAAAACGTTTAAATCTGAAAATTGAGCTTAATTTCAAATACGTATTCGTTTCATATGTTTTTATGCGATAAATCTTAATTTAATGCATTGCGAAATATAAGAAAAATAAATGAGTCCAGCAAACCTCGTGGCATGTTCACATCCTATTTTTACTTTCCTTATATACATATATTGTATAAGGATAGTATTGTAGTGGGGTTGAAAATTCGAATTCGAGTTTTCGACAGGAGAGAGCACGTTTCAAGCATCCCTTATCATGAATCGAACCTTTTTGAGGTGCTGACTATGTGTGTGTGGAAAAGATATCTCACGGACAAATAGAGCGAATTGAATGAAATTTGGTACAAAAATTACAATCCATGAATATTGAAGCCTATTGTTTTTAAACACAAACGAACGTTCAGACCCCCCCCCTAAATTTTGGAGTGAAATTTGGAAAAATTCATTAAAAAAGCAAAACCTTTAATAAAGTTATACAAATAGGCATTTATTATGTAATTTTTCCTTAGAAAACGATTGACATAAACTTTAGAACGCTAGCATGAACAGTTCTCGAGATGTTGCACATTTTTGAAATAAATTTATAAAATATCCCATAAATTAAGCAATAATATTAACTGTTGAGAAACATGTTCACTTTTCAAGTATAATATAATGTGATAAATTTGGTGACATCATTCTCCTGGATCTAGCTCGTTTCATTCACGAGAAAATATACTTTGATTAATAATTTTGTATTTGAACGGCAATCTGCTATAAGAATAACTTATTTATGCATCCATAGAGCTTTTCGAGATTTTGACGACGAGTTTGTCGCAATGTCACAAACTTGGCGACTTTTTTAAAAGTTGCCAAATTAACGACAAACTCGCCAAATAGATAAGAATGACTCTAAATCAATGAAAATGACGACTAATTGACGAAATGTCAATATCTTGGAATTAATGTAAGCATCCACTATAAGAATAACCTATTTTTTCTTACTGTAAAAGTAGTAAATTCATTGCATTATATAAGTAAAGTCATGTGCTGCCCACAACAGATATTTTAAAATGTATGTACGTTTTTATTCCACGATACTATTTTACGTTTATTAAATAATATTCCTTCATCTTCTCGTGTGTTAATCACTCAACCATCGTTGAAGGAATTTTTTATTTTCCTTTGTTTAAGGAGATGAGAAATATCGTAGGCATGGAAAGTTTAAGGGTCACATCCCCTCCCAATTAACGGTAACATGACATATAAGCTCTTCATACAGGCCATAATGCTAAAACAAAATGTATCATTGCAACCACCCCATTCTGTAATAATCCCTCTTTCCCAGATTCCGGATGTGCCTTAAGGGAATTAGTACAGTTAGTTCTGTTGCGAATTTGCATGGCTGCACCTTACTCATTTGCTAATGAGTAATTTCTAAAGTAATAAATCTTCGCCAATAACTGGGTGTGTGTTTTAATGGTTTCTTCAATATCTATATAATATGCACTGAACAGTGTGAGTGAGTGAAAGAAAATTATCAAGCACTTCCACTACAGCTAGATTCTTGGTTATAGTGTTGTCCAATCCGGTCCATGTTTGAAACCGAAAGTAAAATCTGAGAATTTAAAAATTTCGAATAAAAAATGACGCTTAAGACGAATAATAAAAAATGCAAAAATACTTCATTGAATTATCGCGCATTTCTCGTCTAACTAGAATTTTGGTTAAGTTCCATTCGATCTGACTCCTGGTCACTGAAAATATATAATATTTGGAAAATTCGAATTAGGAGTAAAGGCGCAAAGGAATATTTTAAAAATCAAAATATCTTTTTAAAATAATGGAGGATTTCCAATAGAGACAGAATATTGTTTTCGGCCTCATTTGATCCGAATGAGATTCCTTCCAACGAATAAATCTAAAATTCGAATTAGGGTTAAC
The DNA here is from genome assembly GCA_951213105.1 of Amaurobius ferox. Lineage (NCBI taxonomy): Eukaryota > Metazoa > Arthropoda > Arachnida > Araneae > Amaurobiidae > Amaurobius > Amaurobius ferox. The sequence goes on along the minus strand of OX578149.1, from coordinate 112,171,676 downwards.
GGTGTAAAGGAATAATTAAAATATTCAAAGGAACTTTTGAAAATGATTACGCATTTTCATTTGAGTTTACATATCGTTTATGGTTTCATTCCATGCATCTCTTCTTCCGGATCGACATAAGAATTTTATATTTCGGAAATTATAATTAATGGTAACAGTGCAAAGAATAATTAAAAATTCTAAACAACTTTGCAAAATTATGGAGTATTTCATATGGAGCTAGAATATAGTTTTTGTCTCATTCCATCAGTCTTATCTTCCAGGTAAGAGCTACACACATAAAGCAGCTACTCGCCACAGGATTACGTCCCACCCAAGGGTATTAGTCCCTACTCATGTGTATTAGTCCCAAACAAATCGGGATTAGTCCTCAACCGATGGGGATCATTTACACTGGCCTTTGGAGATCTTTGTTACTTACAATCAAAATTATATTATTTGATAATAATGAAACCAATAAGATTTGTGATAATGGATTGATTGATGTTTTACTTTTTACTTTCTTATTTATATATCTTATTCTTCTGTACTGTAGTTTAGGTTTTGCATGAAATTATGTATATATTCCGGGTCGCCCAGGTGGTGAAGTGGATAGCGTCTTCGGCTGCTGTCTTGTGGGCTCGGGTTCGAATCCCGAATAAGGCATGGATGTTTCTCGAGGATAAAGTCAGTCTTCCGCCTTCTAGGTCCTCGTCTAAATGTGAGGCTGCACCCCTTCCGATCTTCGTCAGCGATGCGTTCTTGTAATAAACTTTGTTCTCTCTTCTCGTGTCTTTCTTCGTAATTTTCTGCTTCCTGAGTCACTGGTCCTAAATGGACTCCGCCGAAACAGGAGGTCATCAGTAAACTCCAAAAAGAAACATTCTAAACAACTAGAAACGTGAGGTCATCAGTAAACAACAACAAAACATACTGTGTAAGTGTACATATGTGCATCCATACTTTGATATTTGCCTATATATCTAGCTATAGTACAGAATATATAAATAAATATATTGTGACATTGAATGGCACAAAATATGGAATGCGTCTGGTAAAAAAAAAAAAAAAATCTGGAAGGCGACGGGGTTGCTTAGATCCAGACCGTCCAATCTACCAGAAAGGTGTAAGGTAACTATTTGGACGGCCGGTAAGAGCCACCCAATTTAGACCGGAACCCAGTGGAGGAGGCATCCACAGGGACCGTAACCTCCTTTCTCTACCACCAACCACACGGAAGGACTTACGGATCCACATGTTTAACGTGGTCGTACTCTGCGTGAACACGGCGGCAGTTTTGGCAGCGAAGGGAATCGAACCCGGTCTAAAAGACTGTAATTCCCGCATGCTAACCACTGGACTACCGCGCCCGACGAAGGCGAAGGGGTGAATAGAGTTGCCTATGCTCGACCAAATTTTTAATAGACCCACGTATTGATGAAATATTGTACGTGTAGTGTCAGGTGCAAGTGTGATTTTAGGCTCCATATTATAAGTGGGAAGTATGTTATATTTGCGATATGTGATACTTTAATATTTCATGAGTGTGGTATTTTAAAAGTGAAATTTTATATATTTTGTATACATAAATCAGTAATTGAATTCTGCTATATAATCGAAATCATGATTTATATTGATTTCTCTGACATACAGTTATGATTACATGGCAAAATGCTTTCAGATATACCGAAGACATTTTTTCATGTGTGAAACGAAATCACCTAATCAGACAAATTAATCAGGAGGAGGAATTTGGGAAGTGTAAGCAGAAACAAAACGACAGTATCATAAGTACGTATAAATAGAGAATCTTGCACTATATACAGGGGGATCAAAAAAAGATGCGCCAAAGTTTACGAGGTGGTAGTACACACAAGCATTTTTCATCATCGTTTACCGAGTCAGAAATGAAGTGGGCGCTTAATGGTGAAGCCAATAAGGTGAGGCGAAGGAACACGAATGACTTATAAGGTATAAAATGACATTTAATAAACAATAATTATTGTAATGGCTCAAAAGAGCGACCTCGAACTTGCTTGAATGCTCGTCTCCCAATGGCGATGGAGAGATTGGCGAACCATCTCGAACAGAACAGGCATGTCGCGCACTTCGGCAGCAGCGGCTGAAATTCTGGTGATGGGTTTCTCTTCAAATTCAAGGGGACTTTCATAGAAGAGACTCTTAAGATACCCCCACAAACAAAAATCAACACATGAAATGCTTATCGGCTATTTTTCTATTTGTAAATTCCTCCATCATCTCGAAAGTTAGAGCTGCTAACAAATGCTGAAAACTGATAAGGTCGTACATTCGGTGTTACGAAAATTTTCATAAGGATTCTTCTTCTTTCCCAGATGAAAGGTGCATACGTGATTTTCTTCTTCAACAAGAAAATAATAACCAGGATGACGCTTTAAATTTGCGGAGCGCCGCTTTTTCATTTCAGACCTGATAAACTATGACGAGAAATGCTTGTTTTGGTGTGTACTACTACCTCGTAAAGTTTGGCCCATCTTTTTAAAATCACCCTGTAATTTGCACTTAATGATTAAGAAATGAAAAATGTTCAATTTCGGTAAGAAGGAACGACTCAAAATAAATTTTTCATAAAGACAAACTGGGGCGATACCGCAGAAGAGCTTAAATGGCAAATTTCCATAACATAATTTTTCATTATTGTTAAAATAAATATGGATTCATGTACATAATGCTATTTTCTAACGCATATTTTATACTAGCAAAAAGTCGACCTATGCATAAATTTGAGCATATGCAGTACCCGAGCTGTGAAAGATTTAAAATAATACTTAATTTTACAAAAAATTATGAAATAAGAAGTGTAAAAAATTAATTTCAATATTCGAGAATCCTGATAAAAAAGCGATATTAAAGAAATAACGAGAACGTGAATGTGTCTGTAGTGTGCTGCCCACATCATTTTTTTTTGTATTGGTTTTTAATTTTTTTACAAGTATCTATATTTTATATTCCCTCCTTCATTTTTTGTAGAAAACCTGAAGCGTGCATATTTATTTTATTATTATTTAGGTTAGAGTGATATATCTGTCAATATTATTTCCAATGTTTTTAATCATAACATTTTAACAACCAAGAAACTAGTACCCAAGTGAAATAAATCGGTGTTTTTTTATTTAAACTAGGAAATAACGCACTAGAAATAGTTTAGATAAGTAATGCGTTTAGATACCTTTCTACGTGTTCCCAAAGGGGTATATTTTCATCAAATTAGCTCTTTGCTTGTATGGAATTTCATGAAAATGAAGTTTCGTGTAATGGCCTCAAGAAACTGACGAATGTATTGTTCACCAAACTTCATTTTTTCAATTTTAAAGTCTTGAATTCGAAAATAATTTCTACCAAGCTCATTTCGATAAGCAATCAGTCAAAGTTTTCACAGTACTTTCCTAAAAGTAAGAGACAAGGGGGGGAGGGGAACGCGAAAGATCTTTCACAAAGAACCAGAAGATGAAACACAGAAGATGATTTTTCTCCCTGCATTATCGAGGAAACTCCATCAGCGGGAGACTTGGGCTTATTATTATTCCGACTGTTTTTCTTTCATTTCTCCCCGATTGCAATTATTTCTACTGATTGTGTCACCTAGCTTGTGTCGGGGAAATATTTATTTTAGGAGGTGGAATTTGGAAAGTTCTACCAATGTAAGCAGAACCAAAGTGTCAATATCAAAAGCGGGTAAAAAGAGAGAGCTTCGCTCCATGCCTTCTTCATCTTATTATTAAGAAATACATTGGGAAAGTAAAAAATGAAGAATATCCAACTTAAGTTAGAGGAAGTAGATCTAAATAAACTGATTCACTTAATACTTGGATTTTCTCATAGGCTAACGAATTTTAATTGTGTGCAAAAAATAATAAAGGCTATTAGAGATTTATTTTTACTGCAGCTCGCAAAAGAAAAAAAAATCTGATGTGGACAACACATAACGTTCCTTATGTAATACAAAGGAATTTACTACTTTTACAGTAAAAGAAAATAGATTATTTTTATAGTAGATATTTATATTCTTTCCAAGATATTGAATTTTCGACAATGAGTCGTCATTTTCATTGATTTAGCGTCATTTTTATCCATTTGGCGAAATTTTCATTAATTTAGCAACATTTATAAAAAGCGCTAAGATGGCGACAGTCCACTAAATTCGTCGCCAAAATCCCGCCAAGCGTTATGGACGGAGAATCAAGTTATTCTTACAGCAGATAAATGACTATTAGCTTTTAAATTCAAAATTATTACACAAAATATCTTTTTTCATGAATAGAGCGATCTATATCCTCGAGAATGATGTCACCAAATTTATCGCATGGTATTACATTTGAAAAGTGAACATGTTTTTCAATAGGACATATTCTTTTGTTTTTATTTTATATGATTTTTTGATAATTTTTTGAAAAGTGTGCAATATCTCGAGAACGGTACATGTTAGCATTCTAAAATTTATGTCAATGATTTTCTAATGACAAATCACATGAGAAATGTCTATTTGCGAAATTTTATTAGAGGTTTTTATTTTTTGACGATTTTTTCAAAATTTCACTCGAATATTCAGAGGGGTTCTGAACATCCGATTGCGTATAAAAACAATAGGCTTCCAGTGTTCAGGACTTGTAAATTTTGTACAAAATGAATCGGTCCATTCGTTCGTCAGTTATCGTCTCCACAGACTCACTAACACACACAGACATCACTTCAAAAATGTTCGATTATTGATCAGGGATGCTTGAAACGTGCTCTCCCGTCAAAAACTCAAATCCGAATTTTCGACCCCCGTCACAATACTTTCCTTATACATTATTGTATATAAGGAAAGTAAAAAAAATACATTATTTGTTATTATTTAATCAAATAAGCATATTAAATCCATGCAATAATTGTGTAAAGTGTTTATTTTTCTGGATGACAACATAAAATTATATTAAAGTGACAAATTAAATTTTCGGGAAAATCTAACTTGACAATTGTAAATATTGCTCACATTTGCTAAACAATATACTCCATTATATTAAAATGCGTTTAATTAAAATTTCATCATTTTGGTGTCATTTTTGTTACCTTGGCGTCATTTTCAACAATTTGGCAATATTTTCGGCAATTTGTCCCCGTACAAAAAAGTAGTGGATTTGGTGATATTTCTCCAAATGCGTTGCTAAACTTCAAAGTGTTGCATATCTGATGACACTTACTATTGTTAATTTTTATATATTTTTAGATAATTTTATTTGCAAAACATGCAATATCTCGAAAACGGTTTAAACTAACATTCTAATGCTTGTGTCATTCGGTTTTGAATAAAAAAATTACTTAGAAAATGATTATTTATTTAACATTACTCGATGTTCTGATTATTTTTGCGGATTTTTTCAAAAAATTATTTAAAAATTTGAAAATTTGAAAATTGAACTTTCGAAACGTTCCATTCTTTCGCGAGATATCGCATTCATATACTTACGGACACACTATCATTAGCACATACCCCCACATACACGCACTTACATTCACATACATACAGACATCCCTCAAAAACACTCGATTTGAGTTCAAGATTGCTTGAAAGGTTGGTTCTCTTTCGCCGATAACTCGAATTCAAATACACAACCATATCCTACACAACCATATACTCAACCATATACACAATGCTATTCTTGTAAGAAAAATAATAAGGGACTTTCGAAAAAATTTCCAAACCGTTCACTAGACTCTGACACACAAAACTGAGTTTGTATTGCTGTACTAAGCGAATGGAAGTAAAAATGTTTTTAAATCCATTTTTTAAAGTATTTTAAAAATGTCTAAAACAGTAAATTTTTTAAATATTTAAAAATATTTAAAAAACATTTTTCATTCAAATAGTATTGGTAAAAGTTATTAATATTCTTAATTATTTATAATTTCAACAACTAGTTAAGCATTGTTTCTCTTCATACAGGTTTGGTTTCCTGTATACAAGGAATATTTAAAATACCATGCAAATATTTAAAACAGCAAATTTTTTTAAATATTTAAAAATATTTAAAAAATATTTTTCATTCAAATATTATTGGTATAAGTTATTAATATTCTTAATGATTGATAATTTTAACAACTAGTTAAGCATTGTTTCTTGTCATACAGGTTTGGTTTCCTGTATACAAAGAATATATAAAATACCATGCAGATATTTTAAATATTCCTTGTAAAGAAATTCTTACCCTGCCTGTCTCTCTGCCGGAAATATCCAACTGAATGCTCAAGACTTTATCCAATGAACCAAGAATAGGGTCATTTCTTCCATAGTTGAAGGAGACCTTCTATGCTCCCTGAATTTAAGATTAAAATGGAATTTCGAATCTCCACAACTTCCTTGCCCATCTACTTTTTATACAGGATAGCATCACGTTTGTTGTTTAGAAAAACCGGAACACATTAATTTTGTGATCCCTAGTAATCCACTGCATTTAACCAGCAGGTTTTAGTTGACAAGATGCCGATTTAAAAACGTCATGTTCTAGACAGGATTTAAACCACGAATCTCTTCCTATTCAACTGACTCTTCATTACAATGATCTTCTAAGACTTTTATTGGCAAAATGACAACCTACACCACAGGGTATATTGAAATTATAAGCATTACTTTTTACTTAAACTAAAACAATAATAATAGACTAATGGCTTTAAGTTCTGCATACATACACAAAAAATCTAATGCACATGACTTTCCCTGCAGACTCATCTTCACGATCTCTTTATATCTTCAATAATTCATTAAATTGAGTTTATTTGCACAAAATAACCCCAATAATTATTTAAAATTACGCCGAATTTGCACTTTTAATTCAATTTCCGTTTTCATTTGGTAACTCGAGTTGAATTCAAATGTGGCAAAAATGTGAAAAATCTTAAAAATCCGGAGCGGCAAGTTCTAGAGTAATGGTGTTGGTCTTATTCTTTTTATCGTAAAAAATACATATGAAACAAGAATTTATGTGATATACTTATATGTAGTCTTTTATTTTAGATTTTGACGATTTTTGCGGGCCATTTAGTGAAAAAGGCAGGCTTTTTTTCCGAATCGTACCAAAATCTAATCAGCAAAAGTCTAAGCCACAAGTGACTCATCTACTAAATTTTGTAAAATTTGGTCCATTAGTATTTTTAGCTAGATTGGAAAGCAACAATTTTTGCGGCCCATTTCGAAAAGAAAAGGCAAAGTTACTTTATCCCGAAGTGTACCAAAATCTAGTCAGCACCAGGCAACACATAAATGACTCACCTATAAATTTTATGAAATTTGATTAATTAGTATTTGACCTAAAGTGGATACAAACAATTTTTGCGAGTAATTTCGCCAAAAAATGTAGGTATACCGAATCCACGAAAATCTCAGCACCAGCCCTTAACAGCATTTTTCTCAATGTGACGTAAGATTTACGTCACACTGTGACTTTGGGACGTCACAGGACGTTGCAGTACGTCTCGGTAATGTCATATTGAGGCCACAGCGAAGTCATCTTGGTTATTTTCATGGTCGTTTGTGACGTCGCATATTAACTTGTTTGTGACGTCACATTGTAATTACCATTGTAATGTCGTCACATTGTTACGTGTTAATTAAATTGTGGAAACATCACAGGAAATAGTCACAATGAAGTTACAAAGTTACTAATACGTAACGTCGCATAGAAGTCACAAATATGATGTCACATTGTGACCCAGGTATCACGTGACTACAACGTCATTGTCACACATGTGACGATCTTTGCTGTGCGGGAGTGAACTCACAAGTAGCTTACATATAAAATTTTACGATATTTGATCAATTAGTTTTTAAGATAGAGTGGATACAAACGCTGCACAAACAGACATACACACGCAGACGTCAAGCTAAAATTGGTTTTTCGTGTTCTAGGGGTCCCAAAACGTGTAGATCTGTCGAAAACACCAGTTGCGATTTTCAACATGATTCCAATACTTTCCTTATACATTACCATGTATTGCAGGGAAAGTAATATTAAATTAGAATATTGAGAGTATCAGGGTAAACGTATCACAATTAGTCTATCATTAAAATATCTCACACATTCAACCAACATATTAAATATTCAAAATCCTCGAATACCTGATATAATTTTACATCAAATATCTGAACAAATGGGTAACATATTATGTGCAATTCGTAAACATTCCCCACCTTCCCTCTATAGAAGTATAAATTAACGATGAGAATATAATAATCTATTGTATGCTATGAAACAATATGTAGAGTTTTATTTATTTAATTGATAAATTTATGTTACTTACATTCCTTTTAAAAATTATTTGATAGCATTGACATGTTAATTTGTATCACTTATGTTTCAGAAAAATGTATTAAATATATTGTTTAACATAAAGAAATGTTAAATTTAATGGTTTTATGACGAAAAATCAATATTAAACAAGAATGAGCAATCATGCATAATGCATTATGAAACACATTCCAACTCAAATGCAATTATATTTATACATCTCTAAAATGCAATACATTCAGCGCTGATATATTTTGAAATATCACAGTACTACAATCTATATAAATAAAAATGAAAATCTGTCTGTCTGTCTGTCTGTCTGTTTGTCCCACCATCATGGGAGAACGGCTGAACCGAATTTGATGAAATTTGGTGGGTAGCCTAGAAATAGCCCCACTTAAAATTTAGTCCGTGTTTTGAGTTTCTACAACCAGTGGTTCTCGAGATATTAGTAAAAAACGAAATTTTCGTTTGTATCATCATCACGGAAAAACGGCTGATCCGAATTTAATGAAATTTTGTGGATATTCTTGAAATAGGCCCCCATAAATTTAGTCCAAGTTTTGAGTTTCTAAGACCAGGGGTTGTCGAGATATTAATGAAAAACGGAACTTTTTCCTATGAGTTACACTCTCCAACTCCGTGGTTTATTCAAACGGAAAGGATGAAAATCGTTTGTTTAAAACGGCGAAATGAAATAAAACTTTATTTCCGAGTTTGGTGCGGGATTTTTGCATTAATTAGTCACTAACGGAAAACACGAATTGTTTGAAACATGAATTTAAATGGAAAAATCTACCTCCGTGGTTATATTTCACAAGCTTTTACTCAACGATTAAAAGTATAAAGAAATCAAAATGGCTATTTAATTTCGCATTTTATGAGGAAGATTCTATCTTATATCATGTTGCTCGGCAACGGAATGAAATTAAATGTGTTGTTAATATTTATTATTATTTTTTCTATTTGAATAATAAATAAATGGATGTAAAAATATATTTTTAAATGAAAGGTTTGGTTGTTCTTTTAATTATATAAATTGCGAACTGCGTACATCATTTTCATTTATTTTAGCAAAGAGGTTTCCAGCTCATATATTGTGTTTAGCTAATAAACTCATATATTGTGTTTACCCAATGAATTCATTTAGCCGATTGTTGAAGCAGAAAAAGAGTAGAACGGCTGTATCTTATAATACAATTTTAGTGTTTTCATTTAGTATATACAAACGGGGTCAGAATATTTTATTCTGCAGATTTGCAAATTTAGAGCTACGAGTTTAGCGGAATATCTCTAAATAACTTGGTAACTTTTCTTAAACTTTACCAAATTAGCGGAAATGTTTCCAAATTTATAAAAATGACGCAAATCAATGATTTGTTTTTTTAAAATAGAGTACTGAAATGATGTTTCGGTAGCATTTGTCGGACAGTCCATCCATCCTACTTAGTAACACATTTAACGAATTTTTTTAATATCACCAAATTGATAAAAATATTTGTGAGTCCATAAAAATATCATAGAATTGATAAAATCGCGCTTAATAAATGAAAATAATTGTGTTTTGTTAGGGGATAGTATTGTGATGATGTTTCGTCAATTTGTCGCAAAATGGGACTATCTGTTCTACAGTCCCACTTGGCGATAAATTTGGGGATTTTTTAAGTTATCGCTAAATTGATTAAATGTCGCCAAATCTTCCATGAAGGTCGCATTATTCAGATGATATGATTTCCATCAATTTATTTGAAGCAAATGATATCATGTCGCTTAGCAACGGATCCAATGTGTTATGCGGCATACGATTTTATATTAAATCTTTTTCGATTTGAAAAATAAAGATATGTATATAAAATAAATTTCATTGACATTGCATTTTGACTGGATAATATCAATTACGGTCTTCAGGTTTAAATATTATTATTATTGATATTTTCTGGGACTTTTGATTCAGGGATTATTGATATTTTCAAGTTATTATGACATTGTTTTTTTATGACGAAAATTGTTGAAACTCATATATAGTACGTTGTACGTAATCTTCTACAAATGCATTATATCTTCTAATCTACGAGAATATAAGTAGTACAGGTATATTGGCATATATTTAGATATATAGTGGCATATATTGGAATCAATTACGACCTTCTGGTAAAAGATTACGGGGATTATTGATATTCTCAATTTATTACGTCATCTCCTTTATTCTGGCAAATATTTTTGAGACTCATTGCAATACGGGTAATCTTCTACTAACACACTGGCATATTTTCTAATCTACGACTATATAAGTAGTACGGGGTTGCATATAATGATTCAATTCCTTTTTTTTTTTAAATTTGCTTACAAAAGGGGTCAGGATGTTTTATTCTTCAGATCTGCCCGTGAAGATAATTCTGCATAGTGAGAACAGATATTCTTAAACTTCTCTTTATGAGCAATAAATTTAATATTTTAACAGAATTTGCACATGATTGCGAATTATAAGTTTCTTTATATTATATACTCCGTACGAAGAACGGGTATGCTGCTAGTAGTGTAATATATTTGAAAACCTAAAACTTCATAAAAAAATTAACTTTATTCAAATGACATCATCGAAATAAAATTTGTCTGACTCTTTACGTAAGAACAATGAATATCTCATTCATACACTTTTATTCCAGACTTCAGAGCTAAATAATTTTGCGTGAAAAAAATCCAGCGATCCTTATACAACTTATATTACAATCACTATTCATTTTACATTCTGCATTCATTAAAATTAGACTTCGTTGTAGAAATAATCAAAATATGATGATCATTTAAACTAAAGAATATTGTAATTGCGTTGGCACCGAATATAGATGCACAGAAAATACGCAAAAATTAAGCGGTTTTAGGACGGATGCAACAAAATATATAAATTATAAAAAACTTAAAAAATTGCGATTTTTGCACTGGGAAAAAAATGGATGTGATATTTTATTTTGAAATGTGTTATGTAATCGCATGTACGCATGCTATAGTACGTACATTTACGTACGCTTACGTACGCATGCTACAATACAGTGTTAAAATAGGCTCCGTTGTAGAAATAATCAGAGTTTTGTGATCATTTAAAATAACAAATATTGTAATGGCGTTAGCAGAGAATTAAGATACGCATATAATACTCAACAGCAAAGCAGTTTCATGGCGGATGCAACACTAAGTATAAATTTAAAAGACCTTTAGAAACATCTACGGTATCAGCGGGAAAATGGAAACCATATTTTATTTTGCAATGAATCGCGTGATACTTTCATATATCATTGGGTGTAAATATTATTTTAATTTTAATTTCAAAAACTACCGAACATATTTTGCTGAAATATTTTTATATATTTTATGGAATAATTTGAATATTTCTTAAAATTTTAGAAGCAATTCGTGAATTTTAACTTAGCTTAAAAAATGCATGAAAAATTAGGTCCCATAGGTTTCAATGCATTTCAATTTTTCTTCTCAGGTTCAATCCAAAACTAACTGGGTCATGTTATTTATTTACATTCCCGTATGTCCCACATACCGTCTGAACAACATACTAAAATTTCATTTTGATGAAGTCATTTTTACGGCAGTAATCGTGCGAACGGGCGGACAGACAGACAGAATGAGCGATGTCATAAACATTTTTCAGATATATTGGAATGTGTTAAAAATGGGGAGTGTTAGAGATAATACATTTTATTGAATAAAAATTTTCAGAAATGCCATTGTAACGGTCGCCGACCTTACTTTATACAGTACGGCCATTTAAAAAAAAGCATGTTCCTAATTTGGGAGAGTATTTTAAACATCCCAAACCACCTCTGTCCACGCCCTTGCACTGGATAGATCCGGGCGGAGTCGGATATTCGATTTATTTTGGGGGGAGGCAAAATTTCGGAGGCGGAATTTTCTTTTTAGACTCCAGACCCCCTACAGAAAAGCCCTAGATGACTTAGAAATCAAAAACTTTGTATAGTATCAGCCACGGGATATATCCTAACTGAGTTCATTTCCAAAAAGGACGAAAGGTTTAAGGAAAAAACATGGAAGAATTGAAAGTGAAACGAACAATTTAAAATTTCAGAAGCGTCTGAAGTGCATTAATTGAACTTAGGGAATTTAATTCCATTTACTCTTTTTGCTCTAGCCTTTCGAGTCTATATTATTGAAATAAATAGAAACTATTAAACAGAATTGGCCACAATTTTTAGGAATGTGAGTTTTCCTATTATTTCCAGGATTTAATACTAGTTTCATATAATTTAACAGATTATTTTACGACACCTGAAAATTAAAAAAATAATATCTCCAGAATAATTAGCGATAATTACAATGCACATGTGTTCATTTATTCCTTTTGATAGTACTTATATGCGGATTTTTATTTCATTACATCAAATATATCAGATTTACATTGATTCTTTCGATTTTAAATCATAATAAAGCGCAAATCTGCAGTACGGCGAATGTTATCCTTTTATAAACTATTCCATATCTAAAAAGTTTGTATATAAAACATATATTTTTGCAAAAATATTATAACACAATCATTGTTCTATAAATTATTTCCTATTTAAGGTAAAGAGATCGAAGAATTGAAGGTGAATAGAGCAATTTAAAATTTCAGAAACCTTTGAAGTGCATTAATTGAACTTATAGAATTTAATTCCATTTACTTTTTTTGTTCTAGCCTTTCGAGTCTATATTGTTGAAATAAATAGAAATTATTAAACAGAAGTTGCGACAATTTTTAAGAAAGTGGCTGTTCCTATCTTTTCCAGGCTTTAATATCAGTTTCGTATAATTTAACAGATTATTTTACGACACGTGAAAATAAAAAAATTATTATCTCCAGAAGAATTAATGATAATTACAATGCACATGTGTTCATTTATTCCTGTTTGATAGTACTTACACGCGGATTGTTATTTCATTATATCAAATATATCAAATTTGCAATGATTCTTTCGATTTTAAACCATAATAATTTCGATTTAAAATCATAATAATCTCCAGTACGGCGAATGTCATCCTTTTATAAACTATTCCATATCTAAATAAAAATTTTTATATGAAACATATATTTTTTCAAAAATATTTTAACATAATCATCGTTCTATAAATTATTTCCTATTTAAGGTAAAAAAATCGACGAATTGAAGATGAACCTAGCAATTTAAAATTTCCGAAACCTCTGAAGTGCATTAATTGAACTAATGGAATTTAATTTTATTTACTCTTTTTGTTCTGGCGGGAGACATCTCCATGTGGAAAAAAAATAAAATTTCTAATATCTCGAGAACTGTTGATTATCACTCCTACTCTAAAATTTAAAGACAAGGGTGTCTGTTAATTTTAGATTAAACGCACGAAGAATATGCTTATTTTATAGTGGTGAAAATATTTATTTGTTTATTAATTAGATTAAACACACGAAGAATATTTTTATTTTATAATAGTGAAAATATTTATTTATTTATTAATCAGATTAAACGCACGAAGAATATGTTTATTTTATCATAGTGAAAATATTTATTTATTTATGATTACCGATTTATTTATTTATGATTCGAGTTACCATTTTTAATCAATAAACATGAAATATCTATAACGATGCATATTAACGTCCTACAATTTATGTCCGTTTTCCGCACATATAAAATACTATGTTTTGTATATATTTTGAAAGTAATTATTCTCTTAGTAGAACGAATTTTCGTTGAGAGTGCGTCAAATAATCGACCGTTGGTTAAACATTACAGATATAGATAACTCCACTCTTTCCAAACCGCCTGTTTTGAAATAAAATTATTCTCGCTACAGACACAAATGAAAATCTGATGTGGGCTGTACATGACTTTCCTTATATAATGCAATGAATTTACTACTTTTACAGTAAAAACAAAATATGTTATTCTTATTGTAGATACTTATATTCTTTCCAAGACATTGAATTTTCGTCAATTAGTGGTTATTTTCATTGATTTAGCGTCCTTTTTATCCATTTGCAAAGATTTTCATTAATTTGGCAACATTTAAAAAAGTCGCCAAGTTGGCGACATTCCGCCAAATTCGTCTACAAAATCATCCAGCGTTATGGACGGAGAAGTAAGTTATTATTATAGCAGAAAAATGATTATTGGCGTTCAAATACAAATGTATTACTAAAATTATCTCTTTCATGAATGGAACAAGCTATATCCACGAGAATGATGTCACCAAATTTATCGCATGATATTACATATGGAAAGTGAACATGTTTCTTAGCAGTTAATATATTTTTTTTAATTTATGGGATATTTTGATAAATTTATTTGAAAAATGTACAATATCGCGAGAACGGTTCGTGCTAGCGTTCTAAAGTTTACGTTAATCGTTTTCTAAGGAAAAATTGCATAAAAATGTCTATTTGCGAAACTTTATAAAGGTTTTAATTTTTTGATGAGTTTTTTCAAACTTTCTCTCGAAAATTTAGGAGGGTTCTGAACATTCAATTGCGTTCAAAAACAACAGGCTTCCAGTACTTACGGATTGTAATTTTTGTACCAAATTTCGTTCAAATCGATCCATTAGTTCGTCAGTTATCGTCTTCACAGTCTCACCGACACATAAACACACAAATTGAAACGTGCTCTCCCGTCAAAAACTCAAATTCGAATTTTCGACCCCGTCACAATACTTTCCTTATACATTATATGTATATAAGGAAGGTAAAAATACTTGATAAAAAGTCCCTTTAACCCCAAAGTAACATACATAAATATCGAATTTCATCCAATTATGTTAAATCTTAGCACAATTGTCATAATCTATATAAATAAAAATGAAAATCTGTCTGTCTGTCTGTCTGTCTGTTTGTCACACCATCACGGGAGAACGGCTGAACCGAATTTGATGAAATTTTGTGGATAGCCCAGAAATAGACCCTCTTAAAATTATATCCGTGTTTTGAGTTTCTACGACCAGTGGTTCTCGAGATATTAGTAAAAAACGAAATTTTCTTTTGTCTCATCATCACGGAAAAACGGCTGAACCGAATTTAATGAAATTTGGTGAATAGCCTTGAAATATCCCCCCATAAATTTTGTCCAAGTTTCGAGTTTCTAAGACCTGGGGTTGTCGAGATATTAATGAAAAACGGAACTTTTTCCTAGGAGTTTTACTCCCTAACTCCGTGGTTTATCCAAACGAAAAGCTTGAAAATCGTTTGAAAGTGAATTAAAATTAAATCTCTGAGTTTGATGGGAGATTTTTTGCGTTAATTAGTCACTTTCTGAAAACATGAATTGTTTGAAACATGATTTAAAGGGGAAATCTATCACCATGGTTCATGGTTTATTTAAAACAAGCTTTTACGGAACAATGAGAAGTATAGAGAAATCAAAATCGTTATTTAATTTCGCAGTTTATGTTATAAGACATGACATATTTAACATGTTATAGGATTCTATCTTATATCATGTTACTCAGAAACGCAATTAAATTAAATCTGTCTGTTAATTTTAATAATTATTTTTTCGATTTGAATAATAAATAAATGGATATAAAAATATATTTTAGAAAAGAAAGATTTGATTTTTCTTATAGCATTTTTGACTGGATAATATCAATTACGGTCTTCAGGTTTAAAAATTATTATTATTTATATTTTCGGGGATTATTGATTCAAGGATTATTGATATTTTCAAGTTATTATGCAATTATTTTATTATGACAAAAATTGTTTAAACTCATATATTGTATGTTGTACGAATCTTCTACAAATACACGTGTATATCTTTTAATCTACGAGAATATAAGTATTACAGGTATATTGACATATGTTTTGATATATATTGGCATATATTGGAATCAATTACGACCTTCTGGTATAAAGAGTACGGATATTATTGATGTTTTCAATTTATTACGTCATCTCTTTTATTTTGGCAAATATTTTTGAGACGCATATTGTAATACGGGTAATCTTCTACTAACACATTGGCATATTTTCTGATCTGCGACAATATAATTACTACGGGGTTGCATATATTCATTCAATTCCTATTTTTTCTTCTGTAAATTTGCTTACAAAAGGGGGCAGGATGTTTTATTCTTCAGATCTGATCGTGAAGATAATTTTGCATAGTGAGAACATATATTCCTAAACTTCTCTTTAGGAGCAATAAATTTAATATTTTAACAGAATTTGCACATGATTGCGAACTTTAAGTTTCTTTAAATTATACACTCCGTACGAATAACGGGTGTGCTGTTAGTGGTTAATAAATTTTAACATTTTAGGAGGATATATCATGTTGCTCGGCGTCGCAATTAAATTAAATGTGTTTGTTAATGTTTTTATTATTTTTTTTCAATTTAAATAATAAATAAATGGATAAATGGATATAAAAGTATATCTTATGAATGGACGGTTTGATTTTTCTTTTAATTATATTAATTGCTGACTGCGTACATCAATTTCATTTATTTTGGCAAAGAGTTTTCAAGCTTATATCGTATTTAACTACTAAACTCACATATTGTGTTCAGCCAATAAATTCATATAGCCGATTGTTGAAACAGAAAAAGAGTAGAGCGGGTATATCTTCTAATACAATTGTAGTGTTTTCATTTAGTATATTGAAACGGGATAAGAATGTTTCATTCAGATCTGCAAATTCAAAGCTACGAATTTGGAGGGATATCGCTAATTTGACAACTTTTCTTAAACTTTGCCAAATTGACGGAAATGTCGCCAAATTGATATAAACGACACACAAACAGCTGCCATAAACCTTCGGGTTGGTCGTGTGGCTTGGGTCTTCTACATATCAATGACATTTTTTTTTGTTTTGTTAGAAGAGAGTACTGAAATGATGTTTGGTTAGCATTTATCTGTCAGACCAACCATCCTACTTAATAATACATTTAGCGAATTTTTAAAATGTCACCAAATTGATAAAAATGTTTTCAAATCTATAAAAATATCTTGAAATTGATAAAATGGCGCTACATAAATGATATTAATTGTTTTTTGTTAGGGGATAGTATTGTGATGATATTTCGTCAATTTGTCGCAAAGTGGAACTGTCAGTTCTACAGTCCCACTTGGCGATAAATTTGGCGATTTTTTAAAATGTCGCTAATTTGACGAAACTGTCGCCAAATGTTCCATAGAAATATAACTATTTAGACGATATTTTTTCTACCAATTTATTTGAGGCAAATGATATCATGTCGCTTAGCAACGGATTTAAATCCAATGTGTTTATGCGGCAGACGTATTTTATTAAATCCTTTCCGATTTGAATAATGAAGATATGTATATAAAATAAATTTCATTACCATTTCATTTTGGACTGGATAATATCAATTATACTCTTCAGGTTTAAACATTATTATTATTGATATTTTCCGGAATTATTGATTCAGTGATTATTGATATTTTTAAGTTATTACGCCATTGTTTTATTGCGGCAAAAATTGCTGACACACGCATATTGTACGTTGTACGAGTAATCTTCTAGGAATGCACGGGTATATCTTCTAACCTACGAGAATATAAGTAGTGCAGGTATATTGGCATATATTTTGACATATATTGGCATATATATTGGAATCAAGTACAGTCTTCTGGTATGAAGATTAAGGGGATTAATTATATATTCAATTTATTACGTCGTCTGTTGTATTTTACCAAAAAACATTTGTGACTCATATTGCAAAACGGGTAATCTTCTACTAATAATCGGACATTATAAGTAGTACGTGTATATCTTCCCATATAATTTTAGCACTTTAATTTTGACATATATTGGAATAAATGACTGTCTTTAGATTTAAAGATTACGGGTCTATTGGTATTTTCAATTTATACATGTAATCTACTAATACAGGTTATATTTTCTAATATTCGCGTATATAAGTAGTACGGGTCCCATACAATTTTAACGCTTTTATTTTGCATATATTGATTCAATTCCATATTTTTTTTTATATTTGCTTACATAAGGGGTCAAGATGTTTTATTCTTCAGATATGTCCATGAAGATAATTTTATATAGCGAGAACAGAGATTCTTAAACTTCTTTTTAGGAGCATTATATTAAATATTTTAACAGAATATTTTGATTAAACATGTCATTTAGTATACTATAAGAATTTGGGCATGATTATGAATTTCAAGTTTCTTTATATTATATACTCCGTACGAAGAACGGGTATGCTGCTAGTCTATATAAATAAAAATGAAAATCTGTCTGTCTGTCTGTCTGTCTGTCTGTCTGTCTGTTTGTCACACCATCACGGGAGAACGGCTGAACCGAATTTGATGAAATTTTGTGGGAAGCCCAGAAATAGACCCTCTTAAAATTATATCCGTGTTTTGAGTTTCTACGACCAGTGGTTCTCGAGATATTAGTAAAAAACGAAATTTTCGTTTGTCTCATCATCACGGAAAAACGGCTGAACCGAATTTAATGAAATTTGGTGAATAGCCTTGAAATATCCCCCCATAAATTTTGTCCAAGTTTCGAGTTTCTAATACCTGGGGTTGTCGAGATATTAATGAAAAACGGAACTTTTTTTATAGGAGTTCTACTCTCCAGCTCCGTGGTTTATCCAAACGCAAAGGATAAAAATCGTTTGTTTAAAACGTCAAAGGGAATTAAAACTTTATTTTTGAGTTTGATGCAGGATTTTTGCATTAAATAGTCACTATCTGAAAGCATGAATTGTTTGAAACATGAATTTAAATGGAAATATCTACCTCCATGTTTTGTATTTCACAAGCTTTTACTCAACGATTAGAAGTATAAAGATATTAAAATGGTTATTTAATTTCGCATTTTATGAGGAAGGTTCTATTTTATATCGTGTTGCTCGGCCAAGGAATGAAATTAAATATGTTTGCTAATGATTATTATTATTTTTTCGATTTGAATATTAAATAAATGGGTATTAAAATATATCTTATAAATGAACGGTTTGATTTTTTTAAATTATATTAATTGCGAACTGCATACACCACTTTCATTTATTTTAGCAAAGAGGTTTTAAGCTTATATATTGTGTTTAGCTAATAAACTCATATTTTGTTTACCCAATAAATTCATTTATCCAATTGTTTAAACAGAAAAAGAGTAGAATGGGTATATCTTCTAACAATATTTTAGTGTTTTCATTAAGTATATACAAACTGGATCACGATATTTTATTCAGATCTGCGAATTTAGAGCTACGAATTTGGCTGGATATCGCTAACTTGGCAAATTTCTTAAAAGTTACCAAATTGATTGAAATGTCCCCAAATTGATAAAAATGACGTAAATCAATGAAATTTAGTTTGTTTTGTTAAAAGAAAGTACTGAAATGGTGTTTTGTTAGCATTTGTCTGTCAGTCCAACCGCCCTACTTAGTAACACATTTAGCGAATTTTTTTCTAAAATATATTTTTATATCCATTTATTTATTATTCAAATCGAAAAAAAAATAATAATTAACAAACACATTCAATTTTATTGCGTTGCCGAGCAACATGATATAAGATAGAATCTTCCTCATAAAATTCGAAATTAAATAACCATTTTGATTTCTTTATACTTTTCATCGTTGAGTAAAAGCTTGTGAAATATATAAGCCATGGAGGTAGATTTTTCCATTTAAATTCATGTTTCAAACAATTCATGCTTTCAGATAGTGACTAATTAGCGCAAAAAATCTCCACCAAACTCAGAAATAAAATTTTATTTCTTTTTGACGTTTTAAACAAACGATTTTCATCCTATCCGTTTGGATAAACCACGGAGTTAGAGAGTAGAAGTCCTAGGAAAAAGTTCCGTTTTTCATTAATTTCTCGACAACCCCTGGTCTTAGAAACCCGAATATTGGACAAAATTTATGTGAAGCTATTTCAAGGCTACCCACAAAATTTCATTAAATTCGATTCAGCCGTTCTCTCGTGATAATGAGACAAACGAAAGTTTTGTTTTTTCCTAATATCTCGAGAACCACTGGTCGTAAGAACTCCAAACATAGACTAAATTTTAAGTGAGTCTATTTCCAGACTACCCACAAAATTTCATCAAATTCGGTTCAGCCGTTCTCTCGTGATGATGGGACAAACAGACAGACAAACAGACAGACAAACAGACAGACAGATTTTCAATTTTATTTATATAGATTATGTGAGATGACTTGTAAAATTTAAATATCACTTTTTCGTGTTTAGATACCTTTGTAGAGGAGTTTTTCTTAATCTGTCCAAAGTGATTTAACTCGAACTTAGAATACTTGATATTTCGGATTTTTGGTCCCGGAGCAATAACACAGGACGTCAGTGTTTTAAATCAAATTCTGTTTACTGGGAACTTCTTAGAAATTGCATCAGTTTCCCGTTTAAAGCAACGGACAGCATATATACTAATTGTTATTGCACATGCCCAGAATTATTTTCAAATTAATACAGTGCTCAAAGCTGGTGATAATGCTTACATTGATAAGCAATTACAGCACTTATACGCCTACCACGGCACTCTGTTATTTCGCTCCGTATTGATGCCACAACCAGAATACTAGACTCTTCCTAGTCATCGTTGTATCGAATGGGGTTTCCTTCCACTCACTACTCGAATCCTCCATCATCCACTCGAGAACCATTCTTTCATTTAAAGAAGCATAAATCATAATTCAAACTGAAGTAATACTAATTGAAAAGTTATTTTGACCTCTCATAGTGTTTTCTGTTTCTAGGTAAGTTAGGTCCTTCCTTTTGTCCGTTAGCCTCCAAAGTCAAAAGGCCACAGAAGCTCATCAACTGCAAACATAGTACAAATTTAAACTAATATGCTTAGGCTTCATTTGAGAAATATCGTGTACAAAGATAAATAGACACACACACATCATCAAAAATTATTGACTGGTATTTAAATTTATCAAAAATACGAAAGTTAAACTTTTGACCCAATTATTACTTTACACATACTGTGTATTGAAAGGAAAGAAAAGAAAAATAAATAATTCGAGGATACTTGGTGTAATTTTGTATTCCACATTCAGAAAGCTTTAACCCTCGATATACTGAAAAGGAAAATTTAAGAAAATCAGCTTTATTCCTTTAAGAAATATTGCTTTCTAAGCGAAGAAATCTCATAACAAAATTTTGTCTGAAGCTGCAAATATTAATATTTCATTCATACAGTATTTTACACTAGCTGAACTTGTGAGCAGAAAGTTTAAGCTTATGGAATGCAAATATATAAAAGGTCCTCTTCTCAAAGGATTTGGAATGAAAATTTATAGGATCTGGATTTGTTCTCCAGGGGAATTTTCTGTGACCAAAAGGTTTAATTTCTGGACTGCAAATTTATTGGATCCGATGTTTCCTCCAAATTGAACTTCCTGTGTCTAAAAGGTTGGCTATTTCAACTGCAAATTTATAAGATCCGAGTATGAATCCCGGGTATATATGAAAAACTCTGTGTACATATTCATAATGATAATAGTTGGCAACTCCAGTCTCATTTGCTGTTCCTTGTCAAATTTGAATTCATGTATATAACGCGAATAAAGTACCAGAACAATGAAATACAGCTGAATAAATAAGCTGCGAGTATCGGTTGGAGACAGATTGTTTGGTAAACAATTTTTGAAAAGAGCAATGTTTTCCTATACCTAGAGCAGATGGATTTTTTTTTCTTGTACAGATCAACTGGAACTTTTCTTTGCAACATATATTTAGGTGCACATCTTTTACGGTATACTGAAACAAAAGTCTTTGCGAAATGTCTGTTGCAAATTTTCACAGTTAACACATTTTATTTCTTAACATAAATTGTATTGAGTAAAGAGAAGCATATTTTGATGAATAACCACATCCTCTATCTATAACCATTTCTACAAGATTCTCAAGCATTTATCTTTACCGAATAATTAGTTTATTAAAATGGATATATGCCTATTGTTAAGTTGCAATTAACGAGATATTGGTCATTGCTGAGTAATTAACTTTATTACCTTGTAAATATTTATAAATAGAATTTTAAGTGGTGAACATCAATGTTATTTATATATTCCAGTGGACTCTGGATAATAATTTAGGTTAAAACAATAGGGAACTGCAAAATAAAGATAAGTGTAGACAACCATTAATGTATTTGTAAGTGTCTTGGCGTTATAGCGTTTACTTCAAATACAAAAATGGAGATTACTGTTTCTAGATCAATAGATAAAGCGCTTATTAGTAAATCGAAAATTTGTGGCATAAACTTTTGCTTGGTATATGGGCTCTCTACAATGATATCCCAGTGACCTCATCCTGTGGTTCAACGCACTCAGATTGGAGATCCATACATTTAAAGTGACCACGTAAAATAATGACATGTACAAAAGCATACATTAATAGAAAATGGTCCCATATTTCCCTGAGAAAGGAGAAAAATGCATATAAAATAACTATAGCAAAGAGTAGAAAGTATTGCTAACAACGGACCCTGATGATCGCATTTTTCCTTCTCTGCTACTATGTGCATACCACTTCTAAGTTTATGAGCATGTACATATTTGCCGACTTTAAAATAATTCTTATATAGCAAACATGTATTTCAAATGCGTTATTATATATCTCTAATGTATTATTCTGAAGTGTTTAAATGTGAAACCAATATTATTTCCTTAGAAACCCCAACTAACATCTCTCTAATATAATGTAACATATTGCGAACTAAATAATGACATTTAATGTAACGGTACTCATGATGTGACTGTGGTTTCACACGCAACACCCGAAACACTGAAAACCACCGACAATTGCAAAACAGTAGACGAAACTTTTCCCAGGACTCTGCGACATATGGCAGAATCTTTCAATTCACTGAAGTTACTTAGTGCAGAATATTATTCATTTCAATTAACAGGGAAATGATACAATCGTACATAATCTGAATTTGCACCTGGATCTGGAGTCTCAAGAATAATTGAATTTCTGAATATTTCATGTAATATAATTCTAATATACAAAGACAATCATTTTTGCTGTTGTTACTGATCCTACCCGGTATAACCAAGTCCATGAGTCCATGTACTCGCAAGACATTACATATCAATAAATGATTCTCCAAATGATCCTCTTTGTATAACCCCTAACAATACACGAAATGACCGGGTGAGGCATGTTCAATATTACACTTGGAGGAAACGGTATAAACCTTGTGCCCATGTTCAAATTTATAAACAGGGGTGACCTCCATGTATGAAAATTCAAAGTATCGTTTCTGTAGTACCATGAAATAAGACCAAGTCCATTACTCTAGTACTAACCGTTCTCGATATAATTTAGTTTTTAACACTTTACAACAAAGTTGAAAAGTGTTTATGACTTTGTTCATTCATTCTGTCTGTCTGTCTGTCTGTCCGTTAGCACGATAACTGCCGTAAAAATGACTTAATCTAAATTAAATTTTAGTATGTCATTCAGACGGTCTGTAGGACCTATGGGAATATAAATGAATAATATCACCCAATTAGTTTTGAATTGAACCCGGGTTGAAAAAATGAAATACATTGAGCCCTATGGGACCTAATTTTTCAAACATTTTTTAAGCGGATTTAAAATTCACAAATTGCTTCGAAAATTTTAGGTAATATTCAAATTGTTCCATAAAATATATACAAAAAATTCAGCGAAATAAATTCAGTAGTTTTTAAATAAAAATTAAAATAATAATTACACCTCTTACATGAAACGATCACGTGGCCATGATATGAAACGATCACATGACCCATTTCAAAATGATATATGGCATCCATCTTGTTTCAAAATCGTGATTTTTTTAAGTTCTTTCTAATTCATATTGAGTGTTGTATCCGTCCAAAAGCTACTTTATTTTTGCTTAAATTCTGTGCATCTACATACTGAAACAACGCAATGACAATATATTTGAATTTAAATGCTCATCTAAATTTGATTATTTCTACAACTAAGCCTATTTTTCACCTATGTAAAATGTAAACAGTAAAATATGTAGAATGAGTTGTATTAGAATTCCTGTATTTTTTAACACAAAATAATTTAGTCCATGGAGTCTGCATGGCTGATTTGAATGAAATATTAATTGATTTTATAAAGAGAAGGACGATTTTTTTCGATGAAGTTTTAAGCAAAGAGTTTAATTATTTGTAACTCCATGGTCTTAAATAAAATGTTTAAATAAAATAAATTATTATAGTATTGTGATGAATGAAATGAATGGGAGAAAGTTATGAATGAAATCCTGTTTTTATAGAGAGATCCAGGCGTGTTATTTTTTCTATGACGTCATTTGAATTCATTTCAGTTGTTTTCGATGAAGTTTTCAAATATAATAAATTATCGTAGTATTATGATAATTCTAAAACTATTACCGAGGAATGTATGACATTTTAGAGATGTTTAAACCAGGCAATTTATATTTCAATGCCGTCATTTGAATGAAGTTCATTTTTTTCGATGAAGGTTTAAGTTTTCAAATATAATAAATTAATGCAGTATTGTGATAAGTTTCAAAATATTACCGAGGAATGTATTGCATTTTAGACTTGTTTAAATAAAATTGCATTGAAGTTGGAAAGTGTTTCATAATCAATGCCTTAAGCATGATTGATCTTTCTTGTTTTTTTCTGAGTCTGTATCGAAGTCTGTAGCTTGTAGTTAGTTAAATTTTAGTCTGTAGCGAAAGTCATGTGCTGCCCATATCAGACTTGTTACATTTCTTTTAAATGTATTAATTAATGTTTGCTTAATCAGGTTTATTTAGTTATCATTGGGAGTTTTGTTACCATACAAACACGAAACAAATATATTCTAAATATCTTTCATAAATGAAAAGGACACAGATGTATTTTTTTTTGCAGTATTAGCGCTGCAGCTCTATTAACAGCAGACTCTGGTTTATTACTTTAGGTGTGTTTTTTTGGTCTCCATGTAAGATTATATCAACTCATTGCGTCACCAAATTTCAGCAACAATGAAGTATTTTCTTTGGATGGTATGATTTCTATAACGCTTATAATGTAAACACACATCAAATGTGATTAATATATGTATGCGAAGGGATATGATGTAGCTAGTTTCCTATATTTTTATTGGAAATGAAACATTTTAATGAAGTAATTTAAATTAATGAGGTACTCTTATGGTTATTCTCATGAATTCAGATTGTAGAGAAAGAAAATATTGAGATTGACGATATTGTTGTGAAAGAACGGGTGGTGTCTTCACTCTGAAGGCCAAGGTTCTGTGTGAAAAACGTCTTGTAAAATAAAACAATACAGTTCATTAAGTTTATTCGCTGTCTTCAAATTAGTTTTAAATAATATGGATCTATCGTAACTAAAGTAATATCAATAATTAAAACAATTCAATCTGTCTAAATTACAAACGAATATCAAGTAAATACAATTTTAACAACGTAGCAAGTAGTCATATCACCCGATATTATAACCACTATATTTCCAAAACTTTAAGAACTCTATTAAAAAAATTCAGTTATATATCCTTGCAGGAATTTTAAAGGGCCAAAGCCTACGTCCTTGCAATGTATAACTAGTACTTTTATTGAGACATAAACATTGTAATCAACTGAAAATATTCACCCTCCCTCAAATTGACATAGCAAGTATTAAAAAACAATAAGAACTTTGCAAAAACGAATTACTAATCTAGAAATTGGATTTCATACTGAACAATTTCGTCGTTTACTAGTTATATCTATATGATATAGTTAAGAAGATATTTTGAATGGAGATAAGTAAAGTAATGTAAAAATACGCTCGGATATATTGTGTTCGAAAAACAGTTAAAAGTATTAGGATTTTGAAATTATTTTTGTATATCCATAAATGGTATTTTATTACCGAGACAGCAAATCAAAATTGCTTATATGTTTATCAACAAGCAGCATACCCGTTCTTCGTACAGAGTATATAATATAAAAAAACTTAAAATACACAACCATGTGCAAATTCCTATAGTATTGAATATCCTATATAGAATATCCTTCTATAGATATGGTATTTTTAATCAAAATATTCTGTTAAAATATTAAATTTAATGCTCCTAAAGAGAAGGTTAAGAACTCTGTTCTCGCTATACAAAATTATCTTCACGGGCAGATCTGAAGAATAAAACACCCTGGCCCTTTGTAAGCAAATTTACAAAAAATTTGGAATTGAATCAATATATGCAAAATAAAAGCGTTAAAATTATATGGGACCCGTACAACTTATATACGCGAATATTAGAAGATATAACCTGATTAGTAGATTACATGTATAAATTAAAAATATCAATAAATCCATAATCTTTAAACCCGAAGGCTGTAATTGATTCCAATATATTCCAAAATGAAAGTGCTAAAATTGTATGAGATGATATATATACTTGTACTACTTATAAAGTCCTACACTAGCAGATTTGTCCGAGTGTTAGTAGAAGATTACCCGTAGTACAATATGAATCTCAAAGATCTTTGCCAAAATAAAACAGATTACATAATAAATTGAAAATATCAATAATCCCCGTAATCTTCATACCAGAAGGCCATACTTGATTCCAATATATGCCAATATATGTCAAAATATATTCCAATATACCTGTACTAATTATATTCGCCTAGATTAGAAGGTATACCCGTGCCTTTGTAGAAGATTACTCGTATAAAGTACAATATATGAGTTTCAACATTTTCTGGCGCAATAAAGCAATGGCATAATTACTTGAAAATATTAAGAATATCTAAATTAATAATCTCTAAATTAATAATCCACGAAAATATCAATAATAATAATGTTTAAATCTGAAGACCGTAATTGATATTATCCAGTCAAAAATGCAATAGTAATGGGATTTATTTTATACACATATCTTCTTTACTCAAATTGGAAAAAATATAATAAAAATCGTCTGCCGCATAAACACATTGAATTTACATCCGTTGCTAAGCGACATGATATCATTTGCTTCAAATACATTGGTAGAAAAAATATCGTCTGAATAATACAATCTCTATGGAAGCTTTGGCGACATTTTCGTCAATTTAGCGACATTTTAAAATCTCACCAAATTTATCGCCAAATGGGTCTGTAAAACTGACAGTCTCACTTGGCGAAAATTTGACGAAACATCGTCACAATACTATCCCTAACAAAACACAATTTATTTTATTTATTTAACGCAATTTCATCAATTTCAAAATATTTTTATGGATTTACAACCATTTATATAAATTTGTTGACATTTTAAAAATTCGCTAAATGCGTTACTAAGTAGAAGGGTTGAACTGACAGACAAATGTAAACGCAACATTATTTCAGTACTCTCTTCTGATGAAACAAAATAAATTTCATTGATTTGCGTTGTTTTTAAAAAAAATTGGCAACATTTCCGTCAATTTGACAACGTGTAAGAAAAGTTGCCAAGGTAGCGATATCCCGCCACCTTCGTAGCTCTGAATTTGCAGATCTAAATAAAACATCCTGATCCCGTTTGTATATACTAAATGAAAACACTAAAATTGTATTAGAAGATATACCCGTTCTTCTGTCCCCCTTTTCCTGTTTCAACAATCAGCTAAATGAATTTATTGGCTAAACACAATACAGGGTTTTCTTAGCTAAACACAATGTATAAGCTTGAAAACTCTTTGCCAAAACAAATAAAAGTGATGTACGTAGTCCGCAATTAATGTAATTAAAAGAAAAATCAAACCGTTCATTTATAAGATATATTTTATATCCATTTATTACTTTCCTTATATACATAATGTATAAGGAAAGTATTGTGACGGGGTCGAAAATTCGATTTCGAGTTTTCGACGGGAGACCACGTTTCAAACATCTCTGATCACGAATCAAACATTTTTGAAGTGATGTCTGTGAGTGTGTGAAAGTGTGTGTGTGTGTGCGTGTGTGTGTGTGCGTGTGTGTGTGTGTGTGTGTGTGTGTGTGTGTGAGTGTGTGAGTGTGTGTGTGTGTGTGTGTGTGTGTGTGTGTGTGTGTGTGTGTCAGTGAGCCTGTGGAGACGATAACTGACGAACGAATGGACCGATTCGAACGAAATTTGGAACAAAAATCACAATCCGTAAACACTGGAAGCCTATTGTTTTTATACGCAATCGAATTTTCAGAACCACCCTAAATTTTCGAGTGAAATTTTAAAAAAATCGTCAAAAAATTAAAACCGCTTATAAAGTTACGCAAATAGACATTTCTTATGTAATTTTTCATTAGAAAACGATTGACATAAATTTTAGAACGCTAACATGAACCGTTCTCGAGATGTTGCACAATTTTCAATAACATTATCAAAAAGTTATATAAAATAAAATAAAAAATTCCTATTGAGAAACATGTTTACTTTTCATATGTAATACCATGCGATAAATTTGGTGACATCATTCTCGTGGATCTGGCTCGTTCCATCCATGAAAAAATATACTTTGAGTAATACTTTTGTATTTAAACGCCAATAGTCATTTATCTGCTGTAAGAATAACTTATTTCTCCGACCATAACGCTTTGTGAGATTTTGGCGACGAATTTGGCGGAATGTAGCCAACTTGGCGACATTTTTAATTGTTGCCAAATTAACAAAAATCTCGCCAAATGGATAAAAATGACGCCAAATCAATGAAAATGACGACTAATTGAAGAAAATTCAATATCTGGGAAAGAATATAAGTATCTACTATAAGAATAACATTTTTTTTAACTGTAAAATTAGTAAATTCATTGTGTTATATAAGGAAAGTCATGTGTTGTCCACATCAGATTTTTTATTATTCAAATCGAAAAATTAATAATAAACAATAATAAACGCATTTAAATTATATAACGATTTTGATTTCTTAATACTTTTCATTGTTGACAGAAATTGTGTGAAAAATAAACCACGGTGATAGATTTTCCATTTAAATTCATGTTTCAAACATCCATGGTTTGTCTATCCCTTTGAGAAGTGAATTGTCCCGGAAGTGTTCCCGACTGGCTCACCCCGGAAACGTACCCGAGTGGATCGCCCCGGAAGCGTACCCCATCAAACACACACTCTGTTTCAATATAAGTAGAGATCAGGGTTTGTGCTATAAACTTACATTTTTCATGAAACTCCGATTTCAGCCTGCAGCCCCAACTATAGACGCCATTCTTGTCAAAACTTATTCACACATATTTTTTAATGTTCTTTAAAGACCTTGCTTTTACACATCATTCGTAAAGATATATAATTTTCACGATATTTACTTCCAAGCGCACTCTCTCAATTACAAAGAAATTAATATATCTAACATTTCAACATTGAACTTATAGTAGTTCATTGACTGTTCTTTTATTGGATCCTATCTTTATTTCCATAGTTGTTTTATATGTGGTCGTTGAGATAAGAAATAATACTTGTGAAAAAAATTGTAGATCACCCTGCTGCTGATTGAATGTGGTACAATTCGAAAAAAAAAATGAACATGCCTTTTTTTTTAAAGTGACCAGCAAAATGCCCCTAAATCTAAATTAAGGACTGTGTACGCTTAAATGTATCGAATAAATCATTGTTTTATTTGTATTTTTGAGGAATAAAATAATAAGATCAACCCCATAACTCTGGGATTAACCGCTCTCGAGATATTTTATTTTTTAAACAAAATGAAAACAAAAATTGAATTAAAACTACGAATTGAATGTAATTTCAAATAATTATCCCTGCAATTTTTTGCAATGAAACTCGATTAATTTTAAAATAAAGAGGCAATCGATTTTGTCCGCATAGAAAGTCATATGCTGATGTTTTCATCAGATGTTTTTATAGTTGTCACTTTTCCCCTTGTGTCGGATAAAGTGGCCAGTTGATACCTTAGTGGTCTATGTATACACGGTGTCCCAAAAACTTTGACCACGAATTTTATTCCCAAAATATCGATCTTAGACATATATAACAAATTACAAAGTTGAGTAAAAAAGGTACAGAGTTTTATGAAATCGATTGAAATTGTCAAGGGAATTAAATTTTAAGAAATACAAAATTTAAATTTTTATACAGCCCCCGTACAAAAACATTTCCAATGTGTAAAATATGCCCGATACACTAATAAGGTGATGTACAAAATTTCAGAATTTTATCATAAAAAGTCCCAGAGATATGAAAAGACCAAAATGCTGACTTAAACCACTTTTCGATGCATCGAAATGGGATGCATCGTCTACGTACGCTCAAATGTATCAATTAAATCATTGTTTTATTTGTATTTTTGACGACGAAAAGGATGAGATCAACCCCATAACTCTAGGACCCGTTCTCGAGATATTTTATTTTTTCCACAAAATGAAAACAAAAATTGAATTACAACTGCGAATTAAGTATAATTTCTAATAATTATCCATGCTATATGAATCTTAATTAATTTTAAAATAAAGAAAAAATCAATTTTGTCTGTATAGAAAGTCATATCCTCACCATATCAGATATTTTTATAGTTGTCACTCCCCCCCTCCACCTGTGTCAGATAATGTGGTCAGTTAATGCATTAGTAGCCTATGTATATATTCCAATTTTTACTTTAAATACGAGGGAATTTTTTTTATGTGATTTATATGAAACACTTTCTAAAGAATTCATTTTTTCATATTAAACATCGACGTTCTGGGAAGTATATGCGGACTTTTGTTACACAATCTAAAAGTACTACTCCATGTATTAGCAGTGAGAAAATCATTGCAAATTACCCTTAATAATCTTATTGCGTGATAAGAGTTTGTATTCAGAGAGTCTCAGTTGATGAAAGTAGGAATAAATTCAGTGCTTAACATACCTTAAAGTGATCATAACACATGTACCTATTCCGACAATCCTGCGCAAATCGCAACTCGGTGTTTAAATAATACGAGAGAACTTACATTACTTTTATCCGCTCAATAGAGTAAAATTTATTGATTTTTAACAAATATTGCACTTAATTTTATACTGATGAATAAGATAGTTTAAATTTATGATTTTAGATATATCTGACAAAGTAGCAACTACTTCGTAAACACATACATTCCACCTATAGGAAAATTACCGAGAGTTGAAAGATCCATCTGGGGCAATCGGTTTCCTCTCTGGCTTTTTATTTTTAAGAAGATGTAAAACGTTTCACTGGGGTTTGCTGCTATTAAAAAAATCTGATGTGGGCAACATATGACTTTCCTTATATAATGCAATGAATTTACTACTTTTACAGTAAAAAAAATAGGTTTTTCTTATAGTAAATACTTATATTCCTTCCAAGATATTGAATTTTCGACAATTAGTCGTCATTTTCATTGATTTAGCGTCATTTTAATCCATTTGGCGAGATTTTCGCTAATTTGACAACATTTCAAAAAGTCGCCAAGTTGGCGACATTCCGCCAAATTCGTCGCCAAAATCTCGCCAAGCTTTACTGACGGAGAAATAAGTTATTCTTATAACAGATAAATGGGTATTGGCGTTCAAATACAAAAGCATTACTCGAAGTATCTTTTCCCATGAATGGAACGAGCTAGATCCACGAGAATGACGTCACCCAATTTATCGCATGGTATTACATATGAAAAGTGAACATGTTTCTCAATAGGAAATATATATTTTTATTTTATATGACTTTTTGATAATTTTTTTTTTAAACATGTGAAATATTTCGAGAACGGTTCATGTTAGCGTTCTAAATTTTATGTCAATCGTTTTCTAATGACAAATTACATAAGAAATGTATATTTGCGTAACTTTATTATTGGTTTTGATTTTTTGACGATTTTTTCAAAATTTCACTCCAAAATTTAGGGGAGTTCTGAACATTTGATTACGTTTAAAAACAATAGGCTTCCAGTGTTTACGGATTGTGATTTTTGTACCAAATTTCGTTCGAATCGGTCCATTCGTTCGTCAGTTATCGTCTCCACAGACCCACTGACACACACACACACATACTTTCACACACACACACACACACACACACACACACATACTTTTACACACACACACACACACACACATACACACACACACACACATACTTTCACACACACACACACACACACACACACACACACACACACACACACACAGACATCACTTCAAAAATGTTTGATTCGTGATCAGGGATGCTTGAAATGTGCTCTCCCGTCGAAAACTCGAATTTGAATTTTCGACATCTTCACAATACTTTCCTTATACATTATGTATATAAGGAAAGTAATAATATATAGCGGACCTTTGGTACTATTCAAGTCCTTTGCTTTCTTCATTGAGAAATCACTTTTATAGGCAGCAATTCCCATTACGTGAATGCATGATTGCTATATTTTAAATTTTAAGGCAGAGTTACCAGATTTTGCGATTTATCACCAACTTGGTGTATTTTAGAATGTACTACAACTTTTCGAAATAACGATTTTTCTGGGAAATACGAGCTTCTTCAGGGAGTTTCTACTGAGAATATGTTTTTTTTTTATCAAATGGCCAGGCACTTGACTTCCATCATTCGTCTATATATCGGCCAGGAACGTGAACCATTTAGCTGTCCTAGGACGTTGGCCCAGGCGCACCAGAGGGGTGCGGAACACACTGCTCCTAACAACACAACATCCATGCCTGACTTGGAACTCGAACCCACAACGCGGCGGTCGAACAATCGCATGAAAACGCTCGCTTTGAACGCTCGACCACCGCGTCGACACTGAGAATATGTAAAAGGAGGCATGTTCAGTTGCAGAATAGTTGACGTGATGCGAACTATATTGAACGGTGAGACAAGTTAGTGTTTTGAGAATAGTGGTTGCTATTTTTGTGAGCATTTAATAGCTGTTATTTGAGCATTTGATTGATCTGAGCATTTAATTGATCTGAGCATTTAATTGTTATCTGAGCATGTAATTACAATATTATTGCATCTTCCAGTTCTTTGATGATCTTATAAGATAGTTGTCGAGCTATTCGCTTTATATTGTTCCTGTTTACAATTAGTAGTGCTTTTAAATAAAAGTTACAGTTACCAAGAAATTTGGACTTATTCTTGTATCCTCAAAGCATATCCGCTATTCCAGAAAATAATTAGTTGCAATATTAAAAGTATCGAGTACAAACAGAATTGTTTGTTCCATACTTTCCCGAAAATTTTTAAAACATATTTAATGTTTGCTACCCGGCCATAGTAATTATAGTATATTGTTACTCTCGGCTGTATCCTCTGGAATCGCAGATTTCCCCTCAGGGTAAAATAAATAGTCCAAATGTATAGACAACTAACACGTTTATTTACAAGCACAGCGTAAACAGGAATAATATGCAGAAAATAACTCGATAACTATCTCATAAGATCACTGAACAATTAATTGCCAGTTACAGTAAAACAGAAATTAAAAGTTCCACTAAATTCACAAAATAACTGCTAATATTCTCAGAACATTGAAGTATCGCACAATTCAATGTAGCCCGTATCACATATCAACTGCCCCAAATGAGCGATGCCTCCACTTATATACTCTCAGAAACTTCCGGAACGGGTTCATATCTCGTAGAATATTCGTTATTTTGGGAAGGTCCTCGAACATACAAAATGTCGTCAAAAGTCGCGTGAAATTTGGAGATAAATTGTCAAATATGGCAACCCTTATTCGTACTTCTGCATATGGAAACCCTAAATTCACGTAGAAATGGCTGTGTGTCAAGGTGTTTTCTCCTTCTGGCTTTCAAATGAGACCCACCCCAGTGAAAGCATTTTACATGTTCGTAACAATACTTAAAAACAAATAGAGAGTCAAAAAATTTAATCCAATCACATTCTAGATTTCGGAGTATCGATGGAACACAATTTCCTTTTTAAATTCTTTATTCCTCAGAATAACATTCTAATTACTGAAGGGCTTCATTTCTGCTTCCAACAGGAACCTGGTTTCATATTTTTACTGTATACAAAGTTCAAAAAGCTACGTGACTGAACACTGCGCAATTTTAGAAATAATTTCTTGTGTGAATTTTCTTTTACATAAAAATACCCCCATTATAATATTTTGCATATATAGATGAACATCAGCTCATTAAGAGAATAACTTTTCATTGTATATGAATGAACGTCAAAGAAACGCAGTCTGGCATCACTCAACGATAAATTGATCACAGAAAATGCATACTTAAAATGATAAAGTTGCTGATGCAGGATTTTGGAATTTTAAGCAAATTTCAGTGTCGGTTCCAGGTATTAACAATTCTGCTTAATGACAGCTTTGTCGGAAGTGTCAAATGGAAACATGTCACGCTAGACATGCAACTGTGCATTCTGTCTTACCGAATTCGTCCACATGATTGATGATATTGCTAAAAATTAGAATAACTTTCCGGCCGCTAATGACGCTATTTAGAATAAAAATATGCATTAACTCCTTTAAAAGTTAATCCCCGTATTATAACATACTTCTTGGAAACTAGATCTGTGATTCTGCAGTCCTGCATTATTAGATGCTATAATTTAAGTAAGACTAAAGTTTCTATTACTGGATTATATGGTTAATAAAGTGAAATGGCGTGAGAGTATGACGTAAAGCAATGCTTCCGAAACTTTAAAACTCAGGAGGGCAGTTTAAATCATGAAGAAGGCGATAAAACTCCTATGGATCAAATGGTTGAAAATGCCACAAATGCTTTGAGAATTAAATTTAGATGTAGCTAGTGGTAGTAAAGTAGCTGCTATTGTTAGATGACACAACTGAAAGGCGTAGTACTTAGTACATGCATTTCTGGTCATTTTTAAATTAAGCGTTTCTAATTATGAGTATAATTTGCCAGTATTTTTTCATAGATATAGGATACAGAACAGAATACATGGAGATAAGAATAAATTGAAGATAAAAAAATCTGATGTGGGCAGCACATGACTTTTCTTATATAATGCAATGAATTTACTACTTTTATTGTAAAAAAATAGATTATTTTTATAGTAGTTATTTATATTATTTCCAAGGTATTGAATTTAAGTCAATGAGTCGTCATCATCAATGACTCGTCATTGATTTAGCTTCGTTTCTATTGGCGAGTTTTTCGTTAATTTAGCAACATTTAAAAATTCGCCAAGTTGGCGACAATCCACCAAATTCGTCGCCAAAATCTCGCCAAGCGTTATGGACGAAGAAATAAGTTATTCTTACAGCAGATAAATGACTACTGACGTTCAAATGCAGAAGTATTACTCAAAGTATCTTTTTCCATGAATGAAACGAGCTAGATCCATTAGAATGATGTTATCCAATTCATCGCATGGTATTACATATGAAAAGTTAACACGTTTGTCAATAGGAAATATTTTTATTTTATTTTATATGACTTTTTGATATTTTTTTTTTAAAATGTGCAATATCTCGAGAACGGTACATGTTAGCATTCTAAAATTTATGTCAATCGTCTCTAATGAAAAATTACGTAAGAAATGTCTATTTGCGTAACTTTATCAGCGGTTTTGATTTTTTGACGATTTTTTCAAAATTTCACTCAAAAATTTAGGGGGGTTTTGAACATCCGATTGCGTATAAAAACAATAGGCTTCCAGTGTTTACGTATTGTGATTTCAAAATTTTGTACGAATCGGTCCATTCGTGCGTTTGTTATCGTCTCCACAGTCTCACACACACACAGACACACACATACTTTCACACACACACACACACAGACATCACTTCAAAATTGTTTGATTCGTGATCAGGGATGCTTGAAACGTGCTCTCCCGTCAAAAACTTGAATTTGAATTTTCGACCCCGTCACAATACTTTCCTTATATATTATGTATATAAGTAAAAGTAATGACAGATAAGGGAACGAATTATAATAAAAGTATTTAATCTTTAATTTTTTTTAAAGGAAGTTATTGATAATTGAAAAGGTGATACTCATAGAATTCGGTCGTTTGTCGACTGTAACGATTATTCCTAATAGCATTCGATTTGTTCAAAAAATTCAAGATCTATGTCTATAGCATTTCATGTGGAAAATTAAAGTTTAGAATATCTTGAGAATAACTAGTGAGATCTCCGAAGCAACCGTGTTCATTTTTTACTGGTTGGAAAGTATGTTCAAAGAATCCACTCACTTCATAGCAGAATATACTTATCGTTTTATGCTTACTTTATAAATTTACAATAAAATTGTAAATTGTCTTCAGATTGGTGTATGTTATCACCGTATAAATGACATCATTTTTTTAAGCAGAAATAACATATAAAAATCGTTTTAGTAACAATTTAAAAGATAGTTACAATTTTAAAATATTTTTTTATGATTTTCAAATAAATATGTTTTGAAATTTAAAGACCTTTTCCATGGTTGTTAATCCCGTAAATTAATTGTACTTGACAGAGAATCGGACCAACCTAAAGTTGCAAATCAACTGACCTCTAATGTTCATCAACTGAAATAACCATATCATCGAACCAAATTTTATCCGATTTTCTACATTTGTTCGACAAATATAACGACCAGTCTTGTACATGGATAGGCAGCGAGAAATGCAGATACCATTTTAAGAATTGATTATTTGTATTTGGGTACTCTGCAAAACTTGTAAATGAATCAAAATTCATATTTTGGAATTTTTATCACATCGCAATACTTTTCTCTCTATATATATACTATGTATTTCAGTGATGTGAAAACTACTTTAAAAAAATTACTAAGTTAAAAAATGAGAATAGTTTTCATATAATAAGTATGCGTTTATTGAAAACACATGATTATTATATAAAATTATGCGTAGGAATAAACGTGTTCTGCTAAATAATAGAGTAATGCGTTATTGCATTCTAAGCATTACTACATTTTTATATATAATAAAGTAATTCGTTATGAAATTCTAAGCATTATTGTATTCTTTTTGTATATAAAAGAATGAAGATACGCATTAACCATGTTTTTCATGCGTAATTTCAAAATAATTCCAGTCACAGTTAACAGGAGGCGCGACATTTTACTTAAATCTTACCATGTTGAAGAAATACGAGTGAAACAGAAATTTATAATATAAAAACAAGTGAACTGGTGAAATTTCTGGGCCAATAATTTGATAAATTGCAAAATATGCACTACTTCAGTCATTACAATTCCAAGGCATTAACCTGTAATGGATATCTAAATGCAGTGCTTCTGCTTGTTCACACTATATTTGTATCTCCAGTGCAAGTTAAGCAAATTTGCATCGCGCTCCTGTGTCACGCAAAACGCAATCTGGCAACAATACTACCAAACAAGCTAGGAGAAATGCATATTTAAAATGATAAGGTCACTGATGCAGGGGTTTTGGAATTTTAAGCAAATTTCAGTGTCGGTTGCAGGCATTAATAATTCTGCTTAACGACAGCTTTGTCGTAAATGTCAAATGCACCATGTCACGCTACGCTTGGAACTTGGTTTTCACATTTTCTCAAATCCTCCACATGATTGATGGCAAAGCTAAATTTGGAATAACTTAAGTCCAATAATGACATGTATTTTAATTATCACCGGGTGTTGTATTTGCAGCTAGATACTGTTTTTTTGAAAAACAGTTAGTTTAAATAAATAATTGACTAAAAGTGCTTGGTACATATTTGGATTAGGCTCCCTACGCGATAGTGGAGCCAGCTGGGCTTAAGTTTATGTCCAGTATTCGCCAACTACTCGGAAAGGTTAAGGCCAACGATGGGCACTAAAATTGATTCCCATAAGTCCCTCTGCTACCAACTACACCATTGATGTCAGCTCTGTGCACCCCGACACATCCCCACCATCGAGCTTGGGTGAAAATACCTCCTAATAACGCTTTTATCTGGGGTTTGCAAATTAA
Organism: Amaurobius ferox; assembly: GCA_951213105.1. Lineage (NCBI taxonomy): Eukaryota > Metazoa > Arthropoda > Arachnida > Araneae > Amaurobiidae > Amaurobius > Amaurobius ferox. The sequence continues at coordinate 112,133,554 of OX578149.1, read as the reverse complement.
TTTAAATATAAAACTCGTTTTATTCAAAATATTCCGAAAATTTTGAGAAGATAACACTGAAGTTTTGCAAATTAGAAAAGCAAAAAGAAATATCTCCTCTGAATTCCTTCTTTTAAAAAAATAGGGTTACCACATAAAACGCCGGAAAAAATGACAAGAAAGATCAATCATACATACATACCTGAAGTATTGATTATGAAACACTTTCCAACTGAAATGCAATTTTATTTAAATATCTCAAAATTGTGATATATTCAGCGCTGATATTTCTCAAATTATTACAGAACTATAGCAATTTCTTATATTTGAAAGCTTCTAATTTCATCCACATAGGCAATGCTAGTTACACAAAATTAACTTTATTCAAATGACGTCATCGAATCGTCTGCCTCTTGATCTGCCTAAAATCGATGAATATTTCAATCATATCACTTAAAATCCAGACTCCAGAGCGAAATAATATTACATGAAAAATATTCAGCAATTCTTATATAACTCGCAATCGCTTTATTTGTATAAATTTAGGCTTCGTTACAGAAATAATTAAAGTTTAGTGATCATTTAAAATAAAAAATATTGTAATTACATTGGCACAGGATATAGATGATATTAAAAAAATAACGCGATTTTATGACTGATACAACACTAAATATAAATTTAAAAAATCTTTAAGCATCACGATCTTTACACAGCGAAAAAAATGAATGCGCTATTTTATTTTGCAACAAGTCACGTGATTTCTTCATATATCATGATTGCAATTATTATTTCAATTTTTATTTAAAAACTACTTAAAATATTTTACTGAAAACAATTTTACTCATTTTATGTGATAATTTGAATATTTCCTAAATTTTTCGAAGCAATTTGTGAATTTTAACAGTGCTAAAAAATGTTTGAAAAATTAAGTCCCATAGGTTCAACGTTTTTTATTTTTTCAAACCGTCTTAAATTCGAAATGAATTTGCTGATTTTATTCATTTTCATTCCCGTATGTCCCACAGACTGTCTCAGAAGCATACGAAAATTTCATTTCATTGTCATTTCTACGGCAGTTATCGTGCGAACAGACAAACAGACAGCCAGAATAACCAAAGTCCAAAACACTTTCAACTATGTTGGGAATTTGTTAAAAAGTACATAAAATATAATTTTCGATTTAAGAAAAAGTTCTATCTCGAATAATCTTTGGATAATACTTGAACTTCTCACGATTTTCTTTAAAACACACACACACACACATATATATATATACGATATATATATATATATATATTCATATGTATATGTATATATATATATATATGTATATATATATATATATATATATATATATATATATATATATATATATATATATATATATATATATATATATATATATATATATATATACACTCCATGACAAAAAAATCGACGCATCCCACAAAATAATCCGATAGTAATGATACTGTGCATGCAAACATCTTCATCTTCGACCAAATATACAAATGATCAAAAATTCGCAACCGATGAATGAATAGTCGGAACTCCCAGAGTATTGAAACTGAGCACCATGGTGGTGTATATAAGGAGCGTTCCTCGCTCTCAGGAACAAAACGTGCAGTGGATTCCGATTGCGTTTACGTACCTTGGTTGTAACAATGCCTCGCCAGAGAATTCGCGGCCACTATGAGTACATGAAGGAGTTTGAAAGAGGGCATGTGATCGGACTGCATGAAAATGGGTGGACACACCAACAAATCGCTCGGCATTTGGGTAGGAGGGACGTAGAAATTAGACGATGTTGGCATGAATGGATCCGGAATGGCAGATTTCAGAGGCAAGCGGGCCGCGGACGGCCTAGAGTGACGACAGAACGGGAAGATAGAGCGATTGTAAGAGCAGCTGTGATAGCACGAGATTTGTCGTTATCAACCATCAAAAATGTCACAAACACGGAAGTGAATACCCGACCATTAATAGAAGACTACGGGAGGAGAATCTATACAAGCGACGCCCATTACGCCTCCTACCATTGACCAGTATACACAGTCAACAGCGATTGCAATGATACCGGGCCGATGAAGGTGGAATTGGTCGGATTGGGAACGAATTGTATTCAGTGATGAGTCCCGTTTTGAATTGAGTCCCGACGACCTACGCAGACGTGTCTGGAGACAGCCCTAACATTGTCAGGATTCTTCTCTTACTGTCACACGCCACGAATTGTGCTCCAGTTCTCTTGACCAACAGGAAAAACAGATCCCGTTGCTCCGCCCACTGTGGGTGGTCCCTATGCACTCTATCTGCACACCTGCACTCCAGCCAAATGATGTCAAAGCCTCAAGATACTCAATTCACACACCAAAGATACGGCACAACCTGCCAGGCGCTTCATAAATGACGAAACAACGCTGAACACGGCTGAGCAACAGGGAGTTATGGTCTGGGGTGCCATTTCGTTTGATGGCCGGTAACTTTTGATAGTCATTCGTGTCACCATCACAGCACAGCGGTACGCTGCCGACATTTTACGACCCGTTATATTGTCATTCCTTTCGCGACAACCCGGGCTAATTTTCAGCAAGATAATGCCAGGCTACACACAGCACGCCTCTCTATTGAGTATCTGCGTGCTTACGACGCACTTTCTTGGTCAGCCAGGTTCCCAGATCTCTCGCTTATTGCGCACGTTTAGGATCGGATGGAGTGTTGCCTGCAACCATCCCAGGATGCAGACGGATTCCCTCAGAACAATAACCGGCAACTTTATGCATTAATGCCACGTCGGGTAACAGCTTGTATCAAGGCCAGAGGTGGACCAACGCCATATTGACGTGCTCACTTTGTGAAGATATTTTAGTGCAATAAATCATCCAATTGTTCTGAAATTCTAATCATTTCTTTTTCTGTACATCTACATTACACGTATCAAATTTTGTCTCATTTGGATAATTCTTTCTTGCTGCGTCAATTTTTTGTCTTAGAGTGTATGTATGTATATATATATATGTATATATATATATATATATATATATATATATATATATATATATATATATATATATATATATATATATATATATATATATATATATATATATATACTTTGACCCAATTACTCTATTAACCATATATAATCGTATAATAGAAATTTCATTTTTACTTAAAATATAGCATCTATTAATGCCGTACTACAGAATCTCCGAACTAGTTATTTTATAACATGGTGATTAACCTTTAAAGGCGTTAATCGCGATTCCAAACACAATATTCGCGCATTTTGGAAATTAAAAATACGAAAATAAATATAACACATGAATAAAGAAATTCTAATAGGAAAATAACGTAATTCCTTACTTTATTAAAATTGACTAACATAAGCAATCGAAAATCGTAGCAGATTTTGCATATGGTTGTTGCCATTCCGCAAACGATAATAATGCGCGTACATTGCTCACACTCGAAATTATGCTATTAGAGTGATTAGTAGCAGTACAGGCAAAATCATTCGTCAATGATTTCAAAAATTTTATTTTATTTTACTTGATTACTAAAAGTGCTTGGTACATATTTGGATTAGGCTCACAACGCGATAGTGGAGCCCGCTGGGCCTAAGTTTATGTCCACTATTCGCCAACTACTCGGAAAGGTTAAGGCCAACGATGGGCACCAAAATTGATTCCCATAAGTCCCTCTTCTACCAACTACAACATTGATATCAGCTCTTTGCACCCTGACACATCCCCACCATCGAGCTTAGGTGAAAATACCTCCTAATAACGCTTTTATCTGCGGTTTGCAAATTAATCTAAATATAAAACTCGTTTTCTTCAAAATATTCCGAAAATTTTGAGAAGATAACACTGAAGTTTTGCAAATTACAAAAGCAAAAAGAAATATCTCGTCTGAATTCATCCTTTTAAAAAAATAGGGTTACCACATAAAACACCGGAAAAAATAACAAGAAAGATCTATCATACATACATACATGAAGTATTGATTATGAAACACTTTCCAACTGAAATGCAATATCATTTAAGTATCTCAAAATTGTGATATATTCAGCGCTGATATTTTTTAAATTATTACAGAACTATAGCAATTTTTTATATTTGAAACCTTCTACCTTCATCCACATAGGCAATGCTAGTTACACAAAATTAACTTTATTCAAATGACGTCATCGAAATATAAATCGTCTGCCTCTCGATCTGCCTAAAATCGATGAATATTTCAGTCATATAACTTAAAATCCAGACTCCAGATCGAAATAATATTACATTAAAAATATTCAGCAATTCTTATATAACTCGCAATCGCTTTATTTGTATAAAATTAGGCTTCGTTACAGAAATTATTAAAGTTTAGTGATCATTTAAAATAAAAAATATTGTAATTACATTGGCACAGGATATAGATGATATTAAAAAAATAACGCGATTTTAGGACTGATACAACTCTAAATATAAATTTAAAAAATCTTTAAGCATCACGATCAGCACGATTTAAGCAGAGAAAAAAATGAATGCGCTATTTTATTTTGCAACAAGTCACGTGATTTCTTCATATATCATGATTGCAATTATTATTTCAATTTTTATTTAAAAACTACTTAAAATATTTTACTGAAATCAATTTTACTCATTTTATGTGATAATTTGAATATTTCCTAAATTTTTCGAAGCAATTTGTGAATTTTAACAGTGCTAAAAAATGTTTGAAAAATTAAGTCCCATAGGTTCAACGTTTTTTATTTTTTCAAATCGTCTTAAATCCGAAATTAATTTGCTGATTTTATTCATTTTCATTCCCGTATGTCCCACAGACTGCCTCAGAAGCATACGGAAATTTCATTTCATTGTCATTTCTACGGCAGTTATCGTAGGAACAGACAAACAGATAGACAGAATAGCAAAAGTCCAAAACATTTTCAACTATGTTGGGAATTTGTTAAAAAGTACATAAAATATAATTTTCGATTTAAGAAAAAGTTCTATCTCGAATAATCTTTGGATAATACTTGAACTTCTCACGATTTTCTTTAAAACACACACACACACACACACACACATATATATATATATATATATATATACGATATATATATATATATATATATATTCATATGTATATATATATATATATATATATATATATATATATATATATATATATATATATACATATATATATACACTCCATGATAAAAAAATCGACGCATCCAACAAAATAATCCGATAGTAATGAAACTGTGCATGCAAACATCTTCCTCTTCGACCAAATATACAAATGATCAAAAATTCGCAACCGATGAATGAATAGTCGGAACTACCAGAGTATTGAAACTGAGCACCATGGTGGTGTATATAAGGAGCGATCCTCGCTTTCAGGATCAAAATGTGCAGTGGATTCCGATTGCGTTTACATACCTTGGTTGTAACAATGCCTCGCCAGCGAATTCGCGGCCACTATGAGCACATGAAGGAGTTTGAAAGAGGGCATGCGATCGGACTGCATGAAAATGGATGGACACACCAACGAATCGCTCGGCATTTGGGTAGGAGGGACGTAGAAATTAGACGATGTTGGCATGAATGGGTCCGGAATGGCAGGTTTCAGAGGCAAGCGGGCAGCGGACGGCCTAGAGTGAAGACAGAACGGGGAGATAGAGCGATTGTGGGAGCAGATGTGATAGCATGAGATTTGTCGTTATCAACCATCAAAAATGTCACAAACACGAAAGTGAATACCCGACCAATAATAGAAGACTACGGGAGAAGAATCTATACAAGCGACGCCCATTACACCTCCTACCATTGACCAGTATACACAGTCAACAGCGATTGCAATGATACCGGGCCGATCAAGGTGGAATTGTTCAGATTGGGAACGAATTGTATTCAGTGATGAGTCCCGTTTCGAATTGAGTCCCGACGTTCTGCGCAGACGTGTCTGGAGACAGCCCTAACATCGTCAGGATCCTTTTCTTACTGTCACACGCCACGAATTGTGCTCCAGTTCTCTTGACCAACAGGAAAAACAGATCCCGTTCCCCCGCCCATTGTGGGTGATCCCTATGCACTCTCTCTGCACACCTGCAATCCAGCCAACTGATGTCAAAGCTTCAGGATACTCAATCCACACATCAAAGATACGGCACAACCTGCCAGGCGCTTCATAAATGACGAAACAACGCTGAACACGGCTCAGCAACAGGGAGTTATGTTCTGGGGTGCCATTTCGTTTGATGGCCGGCCCCTTTTGATAGTCATTCGTCTCACCATCACAGCACAGCGGTACGTTGCCGACATTTTACAAGCCGTTATATTGTCATTCCTTTCGCGACAACCCGGGCTAATTTTCAGCAAGATAATGCCAGGCTACACACAGCACGCCTCTCTATTGAGTATCTGCGCGCTTACTACACACTTTCTTGGTCAACCAGGTTCCCAGATCTCTCGCTTATTGAGCACGTTTGGGATCGGATGGGGTGTCACCTGCAACCATCCCAGGATGTAGACGAATTCCCTCAGAACAATAACCGACAACTTGATGCATTAATGCCACGTCGGGTAACAGCTTGTATCAAGGGCAGAGGTGCACCAACGTCATATTGACGTGCTCATTTTGTGAAGATCTTTTATTGCAACAAATCGTCCAATTGTTCTGAAATTCTAATCATTTCTTTTTCTGTACATCTACATTACACGTATCAAATTTTGTCTCATTTGGATAATTCTTTCTTGCTGCGTCAATTTTTTGTCTTAGAGTGTATGTATGTATATATATATGTATATATATATATATATATATATATATATATATATATATATATATATATATATATATTTATATATATATATATATATATATATATACTTTGACCCAATTTCTCTATTAACCATATATAATCGTATAATAGAAATTTTATTTTTACTTAAAATATAGAATCTATTAATGCCGTACTACAGAATCTCCGAACTAGTGATATGGAATCTCCGAACTAGTTATGTGTTAACATAGTGATTAACCTTTAAAGGCGTTAATCGCGATTCCAGACACAATATTCTTTCATTTTGGAAATTAAAAATACGAAAATCAATATAACACATGAATGAAGAAATTCTAATAGGAAAATAACGTAATTCCTAACTTTATTAAATTTGACTAACATAAATAATCGAAAGTCATAGAACATGTGCATATGGTTGTTGCCATTCCGCAAACGATAATAATGCGCGTACATTGCTCACACTCGAAATTATGCTTTTAGAGTGATTAGTAGTAGTACAGGCAAAATCATTCGTCAATGATTTCAAAAATTTAATTTTATTTAACCTTTGTATCGCTTTTACTTAAATTACATCCTCATTGCACTTGATACAGATTTGCAGTTTTCAGTCTTACGAAAAGCAGTCTGGCATTACTCAATAATAAATATACGAGAGAAAATGCATATTTAAAATGATAAAGTTGCTGATGCAGGACTTTTGATATTATGAGTAAAATTCGGTTTTGGTACCGGGAATTAACAATTCAGCGTAATGACAACCCTGTCGAAATGTCAAATATGAGCAGGTCACGCTAGATATGAAACCGTATGCGGCTGTAGCGAACACTTTCAGAGATGCCTTGATAATATTAAGTAATACATAAATTCCCAAGCATCGACAACTCGTTTCATTTATATATATATATATACAATCTCTAATGTATCATTGCTATATATATATATATATATACATATATATATATATATATATATATATGTATATATATATATATATATATATATATATATATATATATATATATATATATATATATATATATATATATATATATATATACATACATATGGCATGCACTGGCTAAACGAGATACCAGATTTGTGGATGATGTGATGATTGGTAATCTAGAACACACAGATCAAATTGATTTTGGATTCTATCTCACTAATTTGGATCTCATAGAAACTTGCCAGAAAAACAAAGAAGTGGAATTCTTGGATATATGCATATATTATGATCATAATAATCGAATCAGTTTTAAAATGTATGATAAAAGATCTTTCAATAATACTATCAACTTCATTACAAGCTGGCTCACTAACTTGAGTGTAGGTGTAAAACGAAACTTAATCATTAACCACCTAACAAGATATAAACGTTTGAATACATCCAAACAAGAGCGTATTACATGTTGAAAAGCATTCGATAAAAGAAGCTCTAGAACAACGGTTTCCATTTCGATTCTTCAAGCATTATTACAAAACTTCGTACAGGAAATTTGGTAAAGAAAATTATGCAAATTTCTATGAATTGTTGCCATAAACCAGAATTAATCAAAGGGATCTCACTGTAACCGTATCCCGTAACTCATACGTACTATCATTAACGGGCATGAATCGTATCGTGGTACGTTGTATATGCAGCATTGGCAGATGGTTTTGTTTTGATGATCGTTGTAATATTTGTTGACGGAATCTTGTTCAATTCCACTTTTGGTGTTGTTTCAGTGTATGGTTTCTGCTTTTCCTACTCATAAGGAAGGGTATTTGCTTCGGGCATGTAGTGGTTCTGGGAGTGTTTCCCGGGTCTCAAAGCATGCTTCAACCAGAAATGAGGAGTCACAATCCCCCTCAGCCTTTCTACTTCCCCGTAAGCAATCCTGATTTTATTCCCTTTTTCATTTGTTTTTGTTCATATGTCTTCATTTGAAATCTTATATATATATATATATATATATATATATATATACACTCATGTATAAAAGTTAAGACTAATTTGCAAAATGAAAAAAATTCTTAGTTAATATGGATACAATGGTTCACAATCAGTTGTAAGGAATCATTGGATGAAGGTAAATCATTGTGCATATGCAAAACAGTACAGTCGACGCCGACTTGTTCAAAGCACCGGCGCACGTCGGAAAGAGTATAAAACGATCTCGAGCGGTATGGCCATTTGAGGTAGAATTTCGAAATTTCTGTGGTACTGAGCGTTGTTAACAATCAGAAAGATGTCATAAAGATGCCAACTGGACATGTTTTCGAAGGGATGAATTATTGGAATGCTTAAATCCGGTCGATCCCAAACCAACGAGTCTCGAGTTCTGAATGTGCCTCAGTGTGTGATCTCCAGACTGTGGCAGAGGCTCCAAACCACTGGCGATGTTACCCGACGACCAGTACCAGTTCGGCTAAGGATAACAACTGCTCGAAAAGACCGATATTTGGTGATAACTGGAGACGTCAGAGAAACCGTTCTACCAGACAAATGGGTCCAGCCCTGACATCCGCCACAGGAGTCACTGTTTCCAAACAAACTGTTTACAGGAGACTCAGACACGTTGTTCTCTATGCCACACGACCAGCAGTTCCTCCTGACGTCTTCACAGAAACGCGCGCGTTTACAGTGGAGTTTGGAACATCAGCAGTGGAATGGGCAACAGTGGGGCAACGTCACGTTCAGTCACGAGTACAGGTTTAGCCTGAAAGCTGATTCTCATCGTACCACGATCTGAAGAGAAAGTGGAAAGCGTTTTCACCAGGGAAACATCACGGAAAGTCATCGTTTTCCGTTTGGGGGTGTCATGGTTTGGATAGGCATCATGATGGACGACCGCACAGACATCCACATCTTTGACACGGGGTCGGTTACCGGTCAAAGTTACAGAGACGCAGTCCTTGATAGTCGTTCGATTGTTTCGAGGTGCTGTTGGTCATGATTTCATATTCAGGGATGATAACGCGCCTCCTGACCGTGAGGTCTTGGTCGACGACTTCCTTCAAACTGAAGATATCCAGCAAGGGCAGTAGCCTGGCAAATCTCATGATCTGAATCCAATAGAGCATGTGTAATATATGCGCGGGAGACATTTTGCAGTCCTCTGCTATCCACCAAGCTTCGTTCCGGGATTGAAAACTGCTCTCCGTGACGTTTGGAACTCTTTGTAGACTCAACTCATCCAAATCCTCATCGAAAGTACGGGGAATCATTGTGCAGCATTCGAGCCTACCCGTGGTTCTCATACACCGTATTAAACTGCAGCATCACATTGTTTTTATAATTCTGTTTCACTGAGGTTGACACTCGTATTGTGACCCTCTTTCTTTCAACCTTTTCCTTTGGATAATAAAAGTCGTTATTATCCTTGTTTTGCATTGTTTTCTTCTTTTATAACCCAATTACACCCGCATACCGCGTTTTTATCCTTCGGATGTAAATTTCCTGAAATTTTCACATAAACAGCAACTAAGCTTAACTTTTGGACATGAGTGTATAAGGGGTATTGTGGGGAGATATTGTGAGTGCAGTACGAAACAGCCATATAATCGACTAGGTTCTTAACAAAAATTAAAGAAAATATATTAAAAATAATATCACATTTACAAACTTCGGCATATTAAAATTTTGTCTGTAACGTAGAAAATTACTGGGACAAAATTCGTACTTCCTCTCGTCAAAGTGTCCTCCAAAACCAGTTAATACCGTTGCTAATTTGTTTTATTCTATTGGTTTTAACGAGAATTTTATTTGTATTTATTTTAGTAGCACTTTCAGCGATGCATTTTAAGGAGAGTTTCATTTTATGCCTCCTCCCCTTTGCATCTATTTTGCATACATGCACTGACATATATCAGTGGTATTGATAATAACATTCATTATACAATTATTTTAAATTTAAATATAAGATAATACTATTATGTATATTCCTCAACAAGGGTTTCTCACATTCACCATTTTAATTGTACTAAATTAATGTGTACTAATTTAAATGCAAATTTAATTACTGAATAAAGAAATAATTGCTTGAAAGAATCATTTTTCATTTATCCCCAAAACGACATTACACAATTTATTTTAAGGGTGGTTACATTTTGATGCCCTTGTACTTATATTGTACACACATAGATAAGCTGACATATTTCAGTAGTAGAGATAATAACATTCATTATACAAATTGTTTTACTTGAAATCTTTATTATAAGATAATAATAGTATTTTATTCCTTAACATAGACCTCATATAGTTGCTATTTTAAATGCATCTCCATTTAGTATCTGAATAAAGACATAATCACTTGAATGAAACGTTTTCCATTTATCTCCAAAACTACATTATGAAATGAACAGTCCAAGTTAGAGTACCAACTTATTCAGCTCCCATTCAGGCAGTGAGATATTTTAATCTCGTTTACGCCCTATCCCAGCGAGTGATAAAGTGCCACTCCCTCGAAGGACGGAAAAAGAACTTCAACTTCTACATCAGCAGATTGTGATTCCTGTAGAAGAATTAATGGACCATCAGAATCGATTAGAATTAATCTTGACCTACAGTTTCTGAAACTAGCGTAGAATTTAAAGAAGGGTATATCAGAAGAACAAAGTGAAAAGTTCTTAAAGGGTATATTTATAGATGCTGGTAGAAAATTATGTAAAAATTATAAATTTAAAAGTTATAGGAAAATTGAAAAGGCTCGAATAAATATGTTCTTCGTGTAATTTTTTATAACGTAGAATTCAGTTCTTACTAAAGTTGGATTTAGTGCAGACCTTGATTTGAAAAAATAATTAAATAAATAAAATAATTTTGAGTAATGTATCTGAAAACAGATATATGTGTAACTTAAACTGTGCCGAAATTATTTTTATGAATGAGTGTGTCTGTGAACCTGGGGATCTATTTGAAGCTTATCGTTCGTAGTTCTGCGTCAACCGGCAGAGGGCGCTTCTGTAACGGAGCTACAAACGCTTGTGTGAGATTTTCATAGAGTTTGTAGATTTGTGTAGAAGCATTTTCTGATGATTGACAGTTTAGAATAGGCACTGAACGTAATCTAATCGGCTCGGATTCGAATCTATTCTGACACTGATTATTGTTTCAGTACAAAATTAATTCATATACTTTGAAGTAATTTGTATTGAAACATATATTTTACTTTCCCTGCAATACATGGTAATGTATAGGGAAAGTATTGGAATCATGCCGAAAATCGCAACACGAGTTTTCGACGGATCTACACGTTTCGAGACCTCTAGAATACGAAAAAACTATTTTTAGCGTGACGTTTGTGTGTGTGTCTGTCTGTCCGTCTGTGTGTCTATCTGTCTGTCTGTCTGTCTGTGCAGATTTTGTATCCACTCTAACTAAAAAACTAATGGACCGAATTTCTTAAAATTTGGTAGGTAAGTCACTTGTGGGTGAATCGAGTGCTGATTAGTTTTGGGTACGATTCGGGATAAAAGAACACGCCTTTCTTTTTGCGGAAATGTCCGCAAAAGCGTGCATCCACTCTTACTGAAAAACTATATGACTGTATTTCACAAAATTCGGTAGATAAGTCAGTTGTGGGTCATTCAGGTGCTGATTAGATTTTGGTACGATTCGGAAAAAAATGACCCGCTCTGTTTTGCCAAATGACCCGCTCTGTTTTGCCAAATGGCCTGCGAAACTCGTCAAAATCTAAAATAAAAAATTACGTATGCTCAAATGTATCCAATAAATGCTTGTTTTATACGTAATTTTTAACGAAGAAAAGAATAAGACCAACTCCATTACACTAGGACTAGCCGTTCTCAAGGTATTTTAGTTTGTTTCGTATTTTCTCTACGGCACCTATGAAAATAAGCCCAGTTACCAAATGAGAACGAAAATTGAATTAAAATAGAAATAAATTTAATTAAAATAAAGAGAAAGTGGAATTAAGTCTGCAGAGAAAGTCAAGTGCTGCCCACATCAGATTTTTTTTACTTTCCTTACATACATAGTATAATGTAGTTAGTATAAGGAAAGTATTGTGACGGGGACGAAAATTCGAATTCGAGTTTTCGATGGGAGATCACGTTTCGCGCATCCTTGAACCCAAATCGAACATTTTTAGGTGATGTTTGTGTGTGTGTCAGTGAAACTTTGGAAATTATATCGCTCGAAAGAATGGAGCGATTCTAATATAATTTGGTACAAAAATTACAATTCGTGAATACTGGAAGCTTATTCTTTTTAAACGCAATCGAATGATCACAACCCTCCTAAATTTTCAAGTGAAATTTTGTCAAAATGATCAAAAAATCAAAACCTTTAATAGAGTTACGGAAATAGACATGACATTTATTATGTAATTTTATCGTAGAAAACTATTGACATAAACTTTAGAACGCTAGCATGAACCGTTCTCGAAATATTGCACATTTTTAAAATAAAGTTTTCAAAAAATCATATAAATTTTAAAAAAAATATTAACTGTTGTGAAATATGTTTAATTCTTTACGTCATATCATGTGAATAATTTGGTGACATCATTATCTTCCATTCATGAGAAAATATACTTTGAATCATAATTTTGTATTTGAACGCCAATAGTCATTTATCTGCTATATAAATAACTTATTTCTCCGTCCATAACGCTTGGCGAGATTTTGTCGACTAATTTGGCGGCATGTCGGTTTATTCCACCAAAATTTTTGTCAGCTTTCAATATGTCGTCCCATATGTACGAAAACATCATCAAACTTGCAAAAGTGACGCTGAGTTAACTTAAATGATGCCAGTTTGAAGAATATTATATATACTCCTGTTTGTTAAAATGTAACACCATGAAGGAATCATCAGTACTGAATAAAAATTATTCATCAATCGACCTGTATTAATGCAATTAAACGATTGTATTTACAAAGCAAAAAAATCTGATGTGGGCAGCACATGACTTTCCCTGCAGACTTATATTCACGTTCTCTTTATTTTAATTAAATTTAATTCACTTTTAATTGAATTTTCGTTCTCATTTGATAACAGGACTTTTTTTCAAAGGTGGCGTAGAGAACTTACCAAGAAACTAAAATATATCGAGAACGGTTAGTCCTAGTGTAATGGGGTTGATCTTATTCTTTTCGTCGTTAAAAATTACGTATTAAACAAGCATTTATTGGATATATTTGAGTATACGTAGTTTTTTATTTTAGATTTCTTCGATTTTTGAGAGCCATTTTGCAAAAAAAGGCAGGTTATTTTTTTCCGAATCATACCAAAATATAATCAGCACCAGGGTGGTCCACAAGTGACATATCTACCGAATTTTGTGAAATTCGGTCTATTAGTTTTTCAGCTAGAGGGGATACAAGCTTCTGTGGGCCATTTCGCAAAAGAAGGCGGGTTGTTTTATCTCGACCCATACCCAAAACTAATCAGCAATAGATTCGCCCACAAGTAACTTTGCTACCAAATTTTATGAAATTCGATCCATTAGTTGTTTAATTAGAGTGACACAAATCAGCACAGACAGACAGACACACACACAGACGTCACGCTAAAAATAGTTTTTTCGTATTCTAGAGGTCTCGAAATGTGTAGATCCGTCGAAAACTCGAGTTGCGATTTTCGGCATGATTCCAATACTTTCCCTATACATTAACATTTATTGCAGAGAAAGTAAAAACAATATTATATATAGAAAATTAGTACTTGGTGAATCCACCACGCTCTGCAATAATGTATTTCTATAAGACGTGTCATCGATTCAAACAGATGTTGAATTTATACCTGGGGAAGAGTATTCCAGATTGCTTCTATTCGAATGCAAAGTTCATCTGTATTAGCTATAGCGAGACACCGACCGACGAAATCACAGACATGTTCAATTGCCGACATATCCGGGGAAAAGACATGCTCAGGTAAAAGCTACATCTGTTATGCTGAAAGAAGTCTTGAACATTCTTAGCAACATGTGGTCGGGCATTCTCCTGTTGACATGCAGCACTAGGAGTACGTTGAAGGAAACAATTCTTAGTAGCTGAGATTGTTCAAGATACCCAATGGCACCCCAAAATATCACGCTTGGCGTTAGTCCAGTATGACGTTGTATCACATGCTCCGGAAAGTAGCGTTCAACGCTATAGCGCCTAACGTCGATGCGACCATCACTGAACTACAAATTAAAGCCGGATTCATAGAGGAACATGACTTGTTGCCAATGTATTAAGCCAGTGTCTATGTTGTTGAGTCCATTATGACCGTAGGCGTCGATGGTCTTGCGTCAAATGAATCCTGTATAAAGGAATTCTTGTACGCAGTCCACTGTGCAGCAGACGCCGACGAATTGTTGGAGCAGACAATGACACACCTCTAGCAGTGGGACGCTGAAGCCCAATGGTTAGCGCGCGGGAATTGCACTCGGTAGGCCCGGGTTCGATTCTCTCTGCTGCCTAACTGACGCCGTGTTCAAGCGGAGTACGATCAAGTTAAACATGTGCGTCCGTAAGTCCTTTCGAGAGGTTGGTGGTAGGGGAAGGAGGGTACGGTCCCTGTAGATGCCTCCATCACTAGGTTCCGGTCTAAATTGGGTGGCTCTTCCCGGCTGTCCAAACTGTTACCTTACACTTTTCTGGTAGGTCGAAAGGTCTGGGTCTCAACAACAACAAGAACAACAATAACACCTGTAGACATGCTCCAACTTTCTGCCAACTGTCGAAATGAAGCAGCACGGTCCATTACTGCCATGCGGATGAAGTGTCTATCATCCCGTGATGATTTAACAGTTCGTCGTCCACTGCCTCATTTGCGATTCGTTCGGTTCTCTTCTGCCCACTGATTCTACACTAGCATCACTATCGTGGCATTGCGCTCCATATGAGCTGCTATAGCACAATCAGAACTCCACCCCCCCCCCCCTTCACGACTTCCCGGCCGTCCAAACGGTTACCTTTCGCATTTCTGATAGGTTGGACGGTCTGGGTCTCAACAACAACAACCCCCTTCACGAAGATTGATCATTCGTCCCTGTTCAAGCGTCCCTGTTCATATAGCGCCCTCTTTTGTCGCATAGGCATATTGACTTCTCATAAAATGTTTACCGCTGGCATGAAATGTTTACCGCAGACAACCATAGACTATTTTCAACGTCCCGCTACAGTTCTATATTTATACTGTTCAAACAGTAGTTCAGAGGACACTGCTCAGCCCAAGCATGCGCCGTGACCCTGATATTCTAATCATTTGTATAGCACACCCTAATTATATATTGCTGTAAGTTTCAGCTCAATCGCGTGATTCCTTCATGGTGTTGCAATTTTTACAAACATGAGTTTAACTTATATATGGACTATATTGCTTATTGCAGATGCTACCAACATTAATATCTGTCAATTTAGAGTTCTGCCAAATATAAGTTAATTTGGTACTTTGAAATTTTTTTTTAAATGTTGTTATCCGAAAAGTGCTAAATTTATAATTCGATGTTAAAAATATTGTGCCGTGGATCTTATACATAATTCTTTGACTGTGAAAGAAGTAAATTCATTGCTTTATATAAGGAAAGTCTTATGCTGCCCATATCAGATTCTTTATTTTGATATTCTTGAGCATGGCAGCAATTTGTCAATAACCATATTACAAGAAATACCTTCTATAATAGATTTATCGTTAATTCGTAATCATTGAACATTACTCTCAGTTCAAACTGCTGCTAAAGTAATAAGACTAGTATAACTTATTTGAAAGCAACATACAACACAAAATTAATAGTGCCGACCTGTTTCGAAGGCCAAAAACATATTTTTTTGTCCGTATGAACAAGCAGCGTAACCTTCACTCGTAAGAGCTACATTGGCAACTGATGTGAGTAGAAAGTGTGAATGAAGCAGGAAAATAAGGTTACCAACAGCTAGAGGAGAAAAACTAGGTAAAATCTAAGGAAAAAGGAAGGAATCGTATGATACAATAAATAAAGGTAAAATACGGAAGTGGAAATTAATTGTCAACAAAGGATGCAAAGCAATTTTTTCAGTGTATAAATCAACGAATATAAATAAGTCTGATATTAAATTATAAAATAAATTATCAGGTTTCAGAAGCTGAATGAGTTGTGCAAATCAAAAGTAAATCAGTTTAAAAATAAATATGAAATACACGTAGAATAAAAAATGAAGGAACTAAATTGTTTTAGAAACTAAAAGCAATCGTCAACAAATGTCTCCCAGAAACAAATATTTAAAAAAACGAAGAAAATTACCAAAATAAGAAGATAGATGCAAACAAAAGCGATAAAACTAAATCAGCGATTTGCAAGTATAAACGGGGAAAAGACAATTAAAATTAGATATTTCTTCAATTATCATTTGTCCATTATCAAGTTTCTCTATTTTTTCTGTTAAACTTCTTATAAATAACATTATTAATTTTGTATTATATGTTGCTTTTAACAATGTTATTTTTATTCTATTATAATATTGTTTACTTTATAATTGGATTTAGTCGTCTATCTCGTCTTGTTACCGAGTTTGCCATTTTGCTTTTATAAGTTACTTTTATTTGATCTATCATGATCAATTTGCGATGCCCCTCTATATTTAAATCCACTTCGAGACGAAGCCATATAAAAGAACGCATACTCAAAGAAAACGAACATGTTAAGACTGAGAACTCTATTTTATTAAGAAAAAATTGCCAATTCTTGCTGTACTACAGAAAACTTCAGTTTAATAACTTTGAAGTTTAATACAGAAAATTGGAAAGAATAAAACAACACTTGAAAGGAAATACGAGTTTCTTGAAAGTCAGCATGAGTGGTAAAGCATGGGACCCCATAAAGTATATATACAAGAGAAACAGTAATCCAATTGGGTGATATCTAATTGGGTGATATTCTTCATTTATATTCCCATTGGTCCCACAGACCGTCTGAACAACATACTAAAAATTTCATTTTGATAAAGTCGTTTTTACGGCAGTTATCGTGCTAACGAACAGACAGACAGACAGAAATACAAAATGAACAAAATCATAAACACTTTTCAACTCTGTTGTAAAGTGTTAATAAAATAAAGGAGTATCTCTAATAGGCAACGCGAAATGCAGGCAATGGTGTGAAGGTAAAAATTGCTACATGAGCTGCAATGACCAAGTTCAGTCTCACAGAATTATCCTGAAAAAGGCGTTACTCTGCCATTGCAGGTAAAACCATCATTTCGTAAGTTTTGCGCAAGAATAATATATTACATTCTGAAGAGTAAAGAAAACAATAAAACCGGTTCATGAATACTGTTATTTGTAAAAGGAGAACAATTCAAGTTTAGGAAACACCCCGTTTAAGTTTTACAAACGTGTCACATTAAATATACGAAAATGTACGAACTCAAAGCATTGGCAAAAACTCATTAATAGTGAATGTGATATTCATATTATTTGCCATTATACTCAAGAAGGAATGTCACCAACCGAAATATAATGGTGTCATCAGTTGCGCTATATGAAAGGAAATTATAATTTAATTATATCGTAAAACACAACTCTATGAAGTTTCATTTTTTTACACTTTACAACAATGTTGAAAAGTGTTTATGACTTTGTTCATTCTGTCTGTCTGTCTTTCTGTCCGTTAGCAGAATAACTGCCGCAAAATGACTTAATCAAAACTAAATTTTAGTATGTTGTTCAGACTGTCTGTAGGGGACCTATGGGGATATAAATGAACAATATCACCCAATTATGTTTTGGATTGAACCCGAGTTAAAAAATGAAATACATTGAACCCTATAGGACTTAATTTTTCAAACATTTTTTAAGCGGATTTAAAATTCACAAATTGCTTCGAAAATTTTAGGTAATAATCAAATTATTCCATAAAATATATAAAAAATATTTCAGCAAAATACATTCAGTAGTTTTTCAAATAAAAATTAAAATAATAATTACACATCTTATATGAAGCGATTACGTGACCATGATATGAAAAGATCACTTGACCCACTTCAAAATAAAATATGGCATCCATCTTATCTCAAAATCGTGATTTTTAAAGCTCTTTTTAATTCATATTGAGTGTGGTATTCGTCCTAAAACCGCTTAATTTTTGCTGAAATTCTGTGCATCTACATACTGAAACAACGCAATGACAATATATTTGAGTTTAAATGATCATCCCAATTTGATTATTTCTACAGCGAAGCCTATTTTTCACTTATGTAAAATGTAAACAGCAAAATATGTTGGATGAGTTGTATAAGAATTGCTGTATTTCTTTAACGCAAAAGTATTTAGCTCATGGAGTCTGCATAGCTGATATGAATAAAATATTCATTGATTTTACAGAGAGAAGGACGATTTTTTCGATGAAGTTTTAAGCATAGAGTTTAATTACTTGTAGCTCCATGGTCTTAAAATTTTAAATAAAATAAATTATTTTAGTACTGTGATGAATGAAATGAATGGGAAAATGTTATGAATGAAATGCTGCTTTTATAGAGAGCGCCAGGCGTGTTATTTCTTCTATGACGTCATTTGAATGAATGTCAGTTGTTTTCGAAGAAGTTTTCAAATATAGTAAATTATTGTAGTATTATGATGACTTTAAAAATATTATCGAGGAGTGTATCGCATTTTAGAGATGTTTAAACCAGGCAGTTTATATTTCAATGCCGTCATTTGAATGAAGTTCATTTTTTTCGATGAAGATTTAAGTTTTCAAATATAATAAATTAATGTAGTATTGTGATAAGTTTTAAAATATTGCCGACAAATGTATTCCATTTTAGAGATGTTTAAATAAAATTGCATTGAAGTTAGAAAGTGTTTCATAATCAATTCTTTAAGCGTGATTGATCTTTCCTGTTATTTATAATCTGGGTATACATTATTTGCATCATGGTACGTGCATAATAATGCATTGCTCACGATACCCCATACGCATCACTCTAAGTATACTGCAAAATTGAACCTTCTAGCAAAAACCTGCCTGTTCCCCAAAATCCCCGTTTTGAGAACGATGTAGATGATCCTAAAAGCTAACGGATCAATGCTTTTCAATTTTAATTTAGTTTAAGTTATTTTATTACATGTGAAATTGTAAAGTGATTTTTTTTCTTTAGTGCGAGCAAAGATTTTCCGGCTGTAACGTCGCAAAGATGAGAGCAATGGAAGGACAGAAAACATTAAAATGATAGATATTTAATTCTAAACTTGGCTACAACATTAGTTAGTTCAATTTGGACAATCTAGAAAATTATATGCCTTACTCTTGATACTTTCAGAAAAGAAGTTTCACAACTTTTTTGTCCTGATCAATTACAACTGAAATGGAATTATTGTTGCATTTAACATGTTTTATTGTTGATTTTTATTGTTATCTCTCTATATTAAAACAAGAAATATCAATAATGCTTAAAGCATTGATTATGAAACACTTCCCAACTTCAATGCAATTTTATTTAAAAATCTCTGAAATGCGATACATTCGTCCGTAATATTTTAAAACTTATCACAATACTACATTAATGTATTATATTTGAAAACGTAAACCTTCATCGAAAAAAATGAATTTCATTCAAATGACGGTATTGAAATATAAATTGCCTGGTTTAAACATCTCTAAAATGCGATACATTCATCGGTAATATTTTTAAAATCATCATAATACTACAATAATTTATTATATTTTAAAAACTTCATCGAAATCAACTGACATTCATTCAAATGACGTCATAGAAAAAATAACACGCCTGACTCTCTCTATAAAAGCAGCATTTAATTCATATCATTTTCCCATTCATTTTATTCATCTCTCACAGTACTGAAATAATTTATTTTATTTAAAATCTTAAGACCATGGAGCTACAAGTAATTAAACTCTATGCTTAAAACTTCATCGAAAAAAATCATCCTTCGCTCTGTAATGTCAATGAATATTTCAATCATATCAGCTATGCAGACTCCATGAGCTAAATACTTTTGCATTAAAAAAATACAGCAATTCTTATACAACTCATACTACATATTTTGCTGTTTACATTTTACATAAGTGAAAAATAGGCTTCGTTGTAGAAATAATCAAATTTGGATGATAATTTGATCTCAAATATAATATCTTTGAATTGTTTTAGTATGTAGATTCACAGAATTTAAGCAAAAATAAAGCGGTTTTAGGACGAATACAACACTCAATTTAAAAGACTCAATTTAAAATAACAACACTCAACTTTTACAACACTCAATTTAAAGTTGCTCATGTCCTTGCTGACGAGCCGGTCGGTCTGGGTCTTCAACACTCAATTTAAAAGAACTTTAAACATCACGATTTTGAGAAAAGACGGATGCCATATTTTATTTTGAAGTGGATCACGTGATCTTTTCATATCATGGTCACGTGATCGCTTTATATAAGAGGTGTAATTATTATTTTTATTTATGTTTAAAAAACTACTGAATATATTTTGTTGAAAATTTTTATATATTTTATGGAATAATTTAAATTTTATCTAAAAGTTTCGAAGCAATTTGTGAAATCACAATCCGTGAATACTGGAAGCCTATTGTTCTTAAACGTTATCGAATGTTCAGAACCCCCAAAATTTTCGAGTGAAATTTTGAAAAATCATCAAAAAATCAAAAAATTTACTAAAATTAAGCAAATAGACATTTCTTATGTAATTTTTCCTTAAACGATTGACATAAACTTAAGAACGCTAGTATGAACCGTTCTCGAGATATTGTACATTTTTCAAATAAATGTATCAAAAAATCGCATAAATTAAATAAAATTTACTAACTGCTGAGAAACATGTTCACTTTTCAAATGTAATATCATGCGATAAATTTGGTGACATCATTCTCGTGGATCTAACTCGTTCCATTCACGAGAAAAGATACTTTAAGTACAGTGACCGCCGGTTATAAGATTCAGTGGTTATAAGAAACAGCCGTTTATAAGACCCAAAACGACAGAAACAAATACAAACTTCATTTTAACATTAAAATTGTGTCGCTTATAAGAAACACGATTCCGCTTATAAGAAACAGT
This sequence comes from Amaurobius ferox, assembly GCA_951213105.1. Taxonomy (NCBI): domain Eukaryota; kingdom Metazoa; phylum Arthropoda; class Arachnida; order Araneae; family Amaurobiidae; genus Amaurobius; species Amaurobius ferox. Next base: position 112,111,780 of record OX578149.1, on the reverse strand, counting down.
TTTCTACAGAAAATTTGTTGATTTCCTTGCGACGCGGGTGTAAAAAAGAAAAAAATCCATTTGTTTAAGGTTAACTGAAGGACGAGTTGTTATCTCTTGTCTCTGGGCGTACGGGGAGGGGGTGGGAGTTTGCTATGTAACAAAGGATGACAGAGAATTTCTCCGTAGAAAGGCTTAGGGGGAACAACCCCAAACCAGTAAGAAACGAGTTTTAATCTTTTGGCAGTTAAGGAAACATACTGATAAGGAAAGGCATCTCTGCTTATGCACTCAAATAAGATTCGTACAGTTTTAGTTAGTCATTTTATGTTTTGCTAGTGGAAGCATGTCGCAAAAGAGAAAAACCCTTACTTTGCTTGAAAAGCAAAGTTTACTTAAAAAGTATGATTCTCTACCTCTGTGTAGTCAAAGAGAAGCTGCTTCTGCATTAGAAATTCCGCACTTAACATTATGTAAAATCCTGAAAGGCAGAAATGAAATTTTGACGCCAAATTGTAATCTTCAAAGAAAACGGAAACGAGAAGGAAAGGCAGCTGCTATAGAGGAAGCACTCTTACAATGGTTTTCTAACGCCAGACTAAAGAACGCTCCTATCAGTAGGGCAATTTTACTGAAAAAAGCAGAAAATTTTGCGGAAAAATTAGGAGAAAAAGAGTTCCGTGCGACTGATGGTTGGTTAAGCCGCTGGAAAGAACGAAATAACATTGTGTACAAAAAAAATTATGGAGAGAAGCAGGACGCGGACTCCGAGTCGGCATCTTCATGGATTACGCAAAGCTTACCACCTCTATTAGAAAAATACGCTCCTCATCAAATTTTTAACACTGACGAGACTGGGCTCTATTTTAGAGCGATGCCCGAGTATACAATGATGTTCAAAAATGATCTATCCTCCGTTGGAAAAAAACAAAAAGATCGAGTTACAGTTCTGTTAACAACAAATATGACGGGAACTGTAAAAAAGAGCCCTTTAGTTATTGGCAAAAGCAAACGTCCGCGCTGTTTAAGTGGAATAAAAAAATTGCCAGTGATCTACGAAAATTCAAAGAATGCCTGGATGACAAGTAGAATTTTTGAAGACTTTTTGTTAAAGTGGGACAGGGAACTGATGGGAAGAGAAAAAATTCTTTTAATCCTTGACAACTGTTCGGCTCATCCTGTTGCACAGCTGACAAACATTGAACTTTGTTTTTTGCCACCCAATACAACTTCCATCATACAGCCTCTTGACCAAGGAATTATTAAAGCATTTAAAACCCTGTATCGGTCAAATTTGCGACAGAAAATAGTAGATGCAATTGATGAAGAGAAAGGATCGGCTTGCGAAATAAGCAAGAAAATAACCTTGCTTGATGCTATCCATATGATCGCAGGCGCATGGAAAAATGTTTCTGACATATGCATTTTTAATTGCTTCCGTAAAGCAGGATTTTTGAAAAATAATGTTGACATACCAGCAGAAGATGTAGAAGAATTAGAAGCACATTTCGAAGAATGGATTCACATCGATGAAAATTTACAAACATCTGAAGAAAAAAGTGATGATGACATAGTGGCGGAAATTCAGAATGTTTGCAATGAAGAAGCAAATGAAGACGACGTTCCACAAGAAGAAAATTTTCCTACAGCCAAACAGTCGCGAGAAGCCCTAACTATAATTAGAAAAACTCTTGAACATAGAGGGGCATCAGAAAAAGTTTATGGACTATTTTATGATTTAGAAATGGATGTACGTAAACTAATCACAGACTCATTAGCACAAACAACACTGGATAAATTTTTTGCTGTTCCTCAGTAATAGATTACGGTATGTATGAAAATGTACTATGCTCTTATACATAAATGAACGACCTATGAGTTTTACTTTTTATTCTTATTTAATTACATACTAGTATATGCATACATATAGATAATATTTTAAGTTGTAAGGCTTAATTCGTAAAATAAGAAATATTTTTGAATGCAAAACTCAATTTACAAATGTATTATGTATGTACTAATATTTTACTTATATACATTTATCTTTTAAATTCTGTAAAATTGTGTTCAATAGTTAGTATTTACAATGGAAGAACGATATTTAAAAAATTTCCGGATTTAAGAAACAACTGCTTATAAGAAACAAAACGAGCGAAACGAACGTGTTTCTTATAAGCGGCGGTCACTGTAATACTTTTGTATTTGAGCGCCAATAGTCATTTATCTGCTGTAAGAATAACTTATTTCTCCGCCCACAACGCTTGACGAGATTTTGGCGACGAAATTAACGGACTGTCGCCAATATGTCACGTTTTATTAACGAAAATCTCGCCAATAAGTCCCGCTTTATTAACAAAAATCTCGCCAATATGTCACGTTTTATTAACGAAAATCTCGCTAAATGGAGAAAAATGACGCTAAATCAATGAAAGTGAAGACTAATTGAAGAAAATTCAATATATTGGAAAGAATATAAGTATCTAAGAATAACCTTTTTTTTTATTGTAAAATTAGTAAATTCATTGCATTATATAAGGGAAGTCATGTGCTGCCCGCATCAGATTTTTTAAAATTTCGATTTAGTTAATGAGCTATTTAATTTTTTATGCACTTTTTTATGCAGAATTTTTATGCAGCAAAGATATGAAACTACTTTTGTCTTAAACATTACAATTTAATTGTTATATTTCATAACAATTATATATATATATCATTGTTATAAATCTCTCTATATTGAAAGCGAACACGGTATTTTGTCACTGTATTACGAGCAAAAAGCAGAACATGCAGTCATGAAGGTTTGTCGTTTGTTCGTAATACAATAAGCGAGCGTTCCTAAAAGCAGGCGCACGACATAGATTACGATGCAGGTTCAGGGAGCACTAGAAAGTAGGAAACGAAACCTCCCAACTCACGAAACGAGTTTCGGGGTTGGTGATCGTAGCGTGTTGGCAGCTGAAGCTTGATGAAATTGTTCGCAAAACGAGTTAAGGTGAGCGTCATCTAATAAGGGGGGAAAACACCAACGGATGCATCACGCCTGTAATGAATGTAGGGCGGAATCTTGGAGTTTTGTTTTACGAGCTTCAGCGACAACATGACACGTATCGGCAGTCCTTTCCCGTCGTCCAAATGGTTGCTCACGTCCTAGGATGAGTCGGACGGTCTGGGTCTTCAACATATCGGCTGTCGTGAGCGCCAGCCCGGGTGAAAGAACTCGCAAAGCGAGCTCCAGGCCTGGTGAATGTCAGTTGACGAGGGTCGGTTTCCAACAGGCGTATTACACCTGCATAGCAGGTGTCAGTAAAGTGCTCGACAACGTCGTCAGTAAAGTGCTTAGTGAGCGTTAGCAAGTAGAGGTGACGGTGCTGGCTGAGAGTAGCGAGCAATAGGGGAAAGCTCCATCAAGGACGGGACACATAGGAGGCATTTGGGTGGAAATAACTCGTTAAGCGAGTTCCAGAACGAGTGAATGCCAGTTAATAAGGAACGGTTCCTATGGGCGTATTACGACTGAGTAGCAGTTGGAACTCAAATGTTCTCGAAACGAGCGTTAGCGACTTACGGGGATTGGCGAGCGTGGCGAGACAGGGTGCAGCTCAACATATTACGTCTACCCCAACTTACGTAATAAGCTTGCGTAGCAGGTGGCACTAAAGTGCTCTCAAAGCAAGCATAGCGAGCAGGGGGTCGAGCTCAACTGTATATTACACCTAAGTAGCAGGTAGAACTAAAGTGCTCGCGAAGCGAGCGTTAACGAATACCGACTCTCAAAGTGAGTCACGGGCGCTGGCGAGCGTTATGTGCAAGGGGTGAAAGCGTCAGCAGGAACAGGACACGTAGGAGGTCGTGTGAACCGACCGGATTGAAATAGCTCGCGAAGCGAGTTCCAGGGCTGGTGAATGTCAATTAATAAATGATGGTCCTTAACTGGCGTATTACGCCTGCGTAGCAGGTGGCACTGAAATGCTCAAGAATCGAGCTCAGCGAGTTGAAGGCGAATCCAAGGGTCTCGCGAGTGTGTTGAAGGGTCTCGCGAGTGTAGCGAGCAGGGCGCCGAGTACAGGGCGCCGAGTATATTAAGCCTTCCATAACGGGCGTATTACGCCTGCGTAGTAGATAGCACCAAAGTGCTAGCGAAGTAAGCTCAGCGAGCGTCAGCTAGTTGGAGGCAAAGCCTCCCGACTCACAAAGCGAATTACGGGGGTTGGCGAGCGTAGGGAGCAAGGGCGTATCAACTAGTTTCTCTATATTAATAAACGTAATGTGAAATTTGTCGCTACATTACGAACAGACGGAAAAAAATACAATTCTGAAGTTTCACACAAAGAATATTGTGATCCTGTAGATGTACAAGATTTGATTAGAATTTTGATTCAGTCTTTGTTTAATTAAACATTACTTAATAAATTTTACATTACCATTATTAGCTAAGATTTCATTGCTGGAGTCAATTTCGAATTTTTTTGTCATTGGTTGCTTACAAAACCTCATGATTTTGTCAAAAAACCTATCTACCCGTATATTTTTGACAAACAAACCGAACTTTACGCAACTACTATTATTATCATGGAAAATTGCAATTGAAATGTTATTGTATGTCATTCTGTTGTAAATATGTAACGGAAAATTACATATTTGCCTTCTTCGCGGGCTTAGTAAAAGAGCTCGTGAAGCGAGATCCTGGAATTTAAGAGCGTCAGCAAACAAGGGTCGGAGACGAAACGAGCGTATTACGCTTGCATAGCAGGCGGGTCTAAATAGCTCCTAAAGCGGGCTCCTGAGGTTAGTGGTCGTAATTTTTGAACTCCGGTGATTGGCGCGCGTCAGCGAACTAGACGGATATGGATTGGGCGTGTGTGTCAGACGGGTTGAAAGATTTCGCAAAGCGAGCTTCAGGGGTTAGTCAGTGCTAGCGAGCAACGTATGGATCCCCAATGGGTATATTACGCCTACATGGCATGCGGCATGAGAGATCTCGCCAAACGATACGAGTGACACCTATCAAATCCCACACAACTCACAAAACGATTTGTTATTTTTACAGTTCTATCGATTTAGGGTAATTTAAAAATATGCTAAATCGCCAAATGAAAATTAATGTATTTAAAACATGCCATTACGATTATTTTTTTTAATTTAATATGGATTTTATTCATCATATTTAGTGGGCTGAAACTGAATTACATGTTATGTGTCAGAAAATATAGTAACTTTATGATGCTAGGGTACACATTTTGATGAGAAGTGTAACGATTCCTGAACTTTCTGAATTACTTTCAGAATTTAGAAAAATGTCGCCAAGTTAGCTGTAACTCAATATATCGGAAAATAAAATTTGACATTTTTTTCGTAGTTCCTGTCACTTTGTGAGAATGATTTCATACTTTAGCATGCTTAATTCAAAATATAGTGAGTTTCACTGTTTGCAAAACAGATATATTTTGTTTGGGGTCATATCATATAGAGTTTGCTTTTTGTTAGGAAGATATGGGGAATCATAAAAACAAGTTTTGTTGAGGGGTCTTATATAGATATTCTGTTTTATTCGGGGTTGTGTACTAATGAATAATATTGACAGTCGTAATTAATAATATTGATAATCATATACTAAGTAATAATAAAAGGTCGCGGTTTGATGATGTCCGGTAATTTGAAGAGGACAAGATTTGCAGTCGTTACAGATGGGAGATGGTATTTTGAGCTTTATGTAACCCATCATATAACGACGTAATATATAATTATCTTTCATGATAAAAGAATATATCGGTCAGTGTTTTTGTCTGTGTGTGTCATCTGTATAAAAAAATTGGAGCTTCGGACAGTGGCGAACTTTGGCACAAGGATAATACAGGATCTCGAACGACACGGCTTAATGATATTTTATTAATTCAAGTAAGTTCAAAAGATATTAACTTTTAAAGCCATAAATCGGCTATTTTCAATCATGTCATGAAATCAGATTTATTTATTGCAACTGCAGACGGTCTTCCGTGAGCGATCCACAAGCATTGCAAACATCTGTCACAACAGTAACTAGGGTTTAAAATGCAAAATTCTCATGTTACGAATTTAATAAATAGTGAATTTTTTATTTTTATTTTTGATGTTAAATATTAACATTATGAGTATTGCGCTAAAACTGGTAAAATTCGGTTGAAAACTCACTGAGATAGGAGTTTATTTTTTGTAAATTTCCGATTTTTCATCTACGATTTGATATATCTCAGCCACACGGTGATCCGATCAACATACAATTTCCAATGTCATATGGACACTTGATAAGAAAGGCCGCATTTAAGTTGACGCGCCTGCTCCCAAGAATCCGACCAAAGGCGCGATTATTATTATTGTGGTGAACATTTACATTTAAGCTCATAATTTAGGAAAAAATCCCGCAATAATCCTCTAGTAACTCTTTGCACGAGTTGCATAACACAATAATTAAATCAAAAAATCTGATGTGGACAACACATGACTTTCCTTATATAATGCAATGAATTTACTACTTTTACAGTTAAAAAAAATGTTATACTTATAGTAGAAACTTATATTCTTTCCAAGATATTGAATTTTCTTCAATTAGTCATCATTTTCATTGATTTAGCGTCATTTTTATCAATTTGGCGAGATTTTTGTTAATTTGGCAACAGTTAGAAATGCCGCCAAGTTGGCGATATTCCGCTAAATTTGTCGCCAAAATCTCGCCAAGCGTTATGGACCGAGAAATAAGTTATTCTTACAACAAATAAATAAGTATTGGCGTTCAAATACAAAAGTATTACTCAAAGTATCTTTTTACATGAATGGAACGAGATAGATCCACGAGTATGATGTCACCAAATTTATTGCATGGTATTATATATGAAAAGTGAACATGTTTCTCAATAGGAAATATTTTTTTTTATTTTATATACCTTTTTGATAATTTTTTTGAAAAATGTGAAATATCTTGAGAACGGTTTATGTTAGCGTTCTAAAATTTATGTCAATCGTTTTCTAATGAAAAATTACATAAGAAATGTCTATTTGCGTAACTTTATTAGCGGTTTTGATTTTTTGACGATTTTTTCAAAATTTCACTCGAAAATTTATTGGGGTTCTGAACATTCGATTGCGTATAAAAACAATTGGCTTCCAGTGTTTACGGATTGTGATTTTTGTACCAAATTTCGTTCGAATCGGTCCTTTCGTTCGTCAGTTATCGTCTCCACAGTCTCACTGACACACCCACACACATACTTCCACACACACACACACACAGACATCACTTCAAAAGTGTTTGATTCGTGATCAGGGATGCTTGAAACGTGCTCTCCCGTCGAAATCTCGAATTCGAATTTTCGACCCCGTCACAATACTTTCCTTATACATTATGTATATAAGGAAAGTAATACAATGCATTAAAATCCACGTTTTCAACTTTTAAAATAAATTACTATTTATTCATTTCTCTATAATTGTTGTACTTAAAATTGCATTTATTTTAACAAACGCTTAAAGTGGAGAAAATCACATTGTGAGACCAGGGCGTTTGAATCTAACTCCAAAAACTAATAATTGAATTAATATATACGAAGACTGGCACATATCTCTGTATTTCTGGTCTGTTGCTCTGCATGACTGCAACATGTGCCGCTTCTTTTTCTGAGATTTGGAATCAGCTTTGTCTTTTTCTAAAACAGTTTTACTACTCAAAACAACGACTCATTCTCTTAACTCTACTGCTTGAATCATCACGACCTATTTCTCATTTTGCTTTTGAATAATCATTCTTGAATATTCAATGAGTTATCCTTGTTGCCGCATCATTTTTCCTGAGGTGCAGATGCGTCTTCCTTACTCTCATTGGTTGCTTCTTAGTGCGATGTCGCATCATTCCATCATTGGCTCCTTCAGTTTCCAATGAAGCTCGGCTTAAGTTTTGGCCCTAATAGATTTTTACCCCAACTACTCCAACAATTTGTGTGACGTGAATTTATTGGTTTCATGACCTTCCAGGCCAGGACTGCCATAAACGGTGCCTAAAAGCCTGCGCTTTGTTTCTATGTAAACATCAAATTGCATAAGTTGTCTCCTGGTCCCACAATTATTATTGTTATTATTATTATTATTATTGTTATTATTATTTGTATTATATTTTATTATTATTATAATAATAATAATATTATTATTATTATTATTACTATTATTAATATTACTATTGTTGTTGTTATTATTATTATTATTATTACTATTATTATTATTATTATTATTATTATTATTATTATTATTATTATTATTATTTTTGTTGCTATTATTATTATTATTATTATTATTATTATTATTGCGATTTCAAGTATTTTTAAGGCACTTATTTAAAACGTATCAAAAGAGCTTTTTAAGCGCATATTTTGCACGCTTTATACAATTGGAATCGCTACATATGGGAAAAATGGAGAGGGGGAATGATTTTGGCTCAAAACCGACAATTTGTAAGTTAAGTGGAGTTATTTGTATTATTTACGTATCATGTGCTTATTTGAGATCCGTACAATATCGGGAAATTCGTTCTAATAAATTATAAATAAAGGAGAAAATGTATTTGAGTCTTTGGAGGGAAAATCATATGCGGCCCACATAAGACTTTTTCCATCTTAATCCACTTAACGTTAATAATACATGTCAATAAATAACTTTGTTGAAACGAGCAAGTTCTTGATTACCTACAAACGGTCCTATACTTTGGCTATTGGATGATGAATCGCCGTCACGTGAAGACAATTCCAAGCAAAAACACATCCTTCCCAAGCCTAGATTCTTTCTTCCCTCTGACTTTTCCGAGAAAATTATGCTGTTAGGAAGAAAACATTTGCTTAACGATCTTTCGTCACGCTAATGGAGAATCTTTTGCCATTCCTCTGTAACTCGGTGTTTGTCTTTGTTTTTTGGGAGGGGCAATCATCCTGTGTTTGGTGCACTTTGTTAAATTGGAAATTGGAAAATATTTAAATAGTGTTTCCTCAAAGGGGCTATTCTCAGACAGTAAATAGTACAGATACTGCGAATGTATTTTCATTGATTTGAGGTTTTGGCAGGCACTGATGAATTTATACTTTAACATTATAGAGGATGAGTAAATATTTCTTCTTTTTGTATATCTCTGTGTGTACCTCTGTGTATCTCTGTGTGTACTTTTGTGTATCTCTGACGATACATGTGTAGGCCTTACACGGATTCATCTTAAAAAAATTAAAATACTCTCCAAAACAATGGTACCGGAGTCTGTTTATATTTTGTTAACAATTTCAGGATAAACAGCAAATAAACCACAAAATGCGTCCTAATTAAAGAAGCCCTTGCCTTTATTTCACTGATCAATATTTCGGTAATTAAATCTATTTTTTGCGAACCGTGTACACTCGCAAAGCAGGTGTTTTACATCCTAAATAATCGTCTTTGCTTTTGTTAAGAAGTGTGCACTAAGTGGGTTACAGGACATATATAGAGACAGATTAACTAATAACCCCCGTGACGACATGTATTGGCTTAAGCCACCACGAAGGGGGGGGGCAGAAAGATGATGTATTCGCCACCCAACCAGACCACGACCCGGGGAGCAACAGTCGGCGGAACTATAACCCGGGCAGGGTGACCCCAGTCAAGACTCCAGTCGCCGATGGATCTGGAAAAAAATGTCATAAAGGGTCTGTTCCTCTCTGCCTGGGATTTCTTCTAGCTTTTCTTAGTTAAGCCTTCTGCTATAACAATAAACATTTACTTAACGATCTTCAAGCACGGAATCGTTAATGGCAAATCTATATAACATGACATTTTTTGCTTTTTGTATCGTTAAAAATTGATGCAGCGAGATACGCATTTTGTTCTACTTGATTCAAAATGCATGCAATATCGAAAATTGATATGATGCATTTAGTGGCACGTCTTGAATTTTCCCTCTGGTCCCCACACTGTAAAACATTTGCAAGCATGTTACAGAACATTTCAGTGGCATCAGCTTTCCATAATGGGGAGTAAGATTGCTGATAGTTATGACAATATATATATATATATATATATATATATATATATATATATATATATATATATATATATATATATATATATATATATATAATATCCAAAAGGAAGAAGAAATTATGATGCTAAAAATGTAAAAATGTAGAATGTATTTCATAAAATTACTATGTATAGCTGCTAACTTCAAAAAACACAATACATGACAAAATTGCAACGAAAGAAGAGACAATTGCCTTCGTATTAACAAAACAGTTGGCGGAAGAGCTATGGTGAACTTTTCTTAGTCCCGATTATAGCTAGCTACTAGGCCACGTCACACTCTCGGACGCCAGCGAATGAATTAGCAAATGCCCTGAATTGCCGTCATAAAATCGGACATAAGTCAAGCATGAAGCCACAAGAAATCTATAGAAATTTGAACAAAACAGGAAATTAGCCTATAAAAACCCTAAATACAACACACCACCTACACACACCTACACACGCGTCCGAGAGTGTGACATGGCCTAGTAGCTAGCTATAATCGGGACTAAGAAGAGTTCACAATCGCTCTTCCACCAACTTTTTTGGCAATATGAAGGCACTCGACTCTTCTTTTTTTGCAATTTTGTCACACACACACACACATATATATATATATAAATATATACATATATATATATATATATATATATATATATATATATATATACAAAAATAACGCTTCGGCAGACAATAATCAGCTGAATAAAGCTAGAATTTTCATGATCGACTGTTGTTGCGGATTTCTTATGGTTTGTCGAAATTTTCAAGAAAGCAGCTTCGAAAAATGAGCAAAGGTTGCATAATATTTTACATTGCATATAATTATGTGGTTCGTATGTTTTAGATAGTAAGGAATTTCAAAATTTATATTAATTAGAATAAAAGCCACTATACTTTAAAAAATAAGTCTTGAGCAGTATTAATTGCTTTGCCGCCCATCGATATATTTAGGAGTTTCAAACAAACCTCATACCGAAATAAGAATCGATGTAAGCAATGGGTACATTTTTCAGTTTCAACCTCAGGTTCCAAAGTTTTTATGAAAATTAGATTTGAGACAGAATGAGGCAGATTTTAAGATATCCACAATGAAAAATTATCCGAAATATTTAAAATCGAATTCTTGTGGAAAAAAATTGGATTCCTTGGAACCCCAGAACATTTTTAGGACCAGAATCCTTCAAAACTTTAGGTATTAAAAACATATCTGATTTTAACCATGTGGACTGAAGCGCATAGTAACTAATAATTGGTATGAAATATTTAAATCAATGATGTATCATTAAGTAAGGAATTTAAAGTAGTTTTCAAATGTAAAGGGTACGTGATATATACACTTCATTCTCAAAGGAATTATGAAGAATTTATATACTCTTTTGCAAATATATTTCCTACTATTATGCGAAATTATGATAAACACCAGAAGTGTCTTTCAAAATTAAACATGAAAATACTTAGTGAACCTTCCTATCTTGTCTGAAATTCCATGCTAAATTGATGAGTCATCATCTAAGCTCTAACTATACCCAATCCTGAGAAATAGATGTTGCAAGGAAAATGTAAAATTGTTAATCCTTACTGACATAGCTGGAACCGGAAGAGTAAATCCTTAGTGAAACCTCTAATTCTGCTGGAATTAAACTCTGATTCCATCAGTTATAATCTAATTATCTAATCTATATCGGATTTTGAAAACTCGATGGTTCAAGGAAAAGTTTTAAAGCGAAGTAGAAAAGAACCGTAAACTGAAATCTTAGTAAATCCCAAACTCCTTAGAAACTTATTGCTGAATCCATATCAGTTCCCATCTTAATTCTCTATAGCTGATTTTGAGTAGATGTTTAAAAGAAAGTGAATATTTTTTAACTGAAGGGGGGAAATCTGGAAATGGAAATTATTAGTAAATCCATTTATGCATATTGAAATTTAATGTTGAATCCATATTAGTCATTATCTATGCACTATCTTCAGCCAAACCTGAGAAATAGACCTTTCAATGAAAATGTCTAAATCAAAAGTGGCAAAAAAGAAATACAAAAGTCCTTAGTTAACCCTTCAATCCCTTTTGCAATTCGATGTTGAAAATTTGTTAATTATAAACTGGGCTGTTTGTATAGCTAATCTTAAGAAACAGATGTTGCAAAGAAAATATAATTTTTTAATCCAAAGTCTTATATCAATAACCTAAAGTGCAAATTTTTTATCAATCATCCAACTTCCTCCAAAATTTAATGAATCAATAACAGTTTACCGAAGTTCATTATTTCCGAAATTCATCATTTTAGAAGTTCATCATTTAGAAGTTCATCATTTTAGAAGTTCATCATTTTAGAAGTTCATCATTTTAGAAAGTTTATCTGTAATCATACTTGAATGTTTCAAAGAACATTTCAAAAACGAAATTGGAAAAAGGAACCAAAAATGAAAATCCTGAATAAACTACTTTACTTCCAATATTTCATGCAGAATCCATATCAATATTCACCAAAGCTCTATTTATGGCCAATCTTGCAAAATAAAAGGTTTCAAGGAAAATGAAAATGTTTGAACCGGAAGTGGAAAAAGAATAAGCAATGGAAATCCTGAGTGATGCCAACCATCGCCTTAGAAATTTTATGAATCGAGATCAAAAATTATCTAAGCTCAAAAATAGATCCTGAGGTACAGATGCTTCTGAAATTTTTGGGAAGAAAATGTTGATAGTAAATTTGATTGCAACACCAATAAAATGCAATTAAGTTGCAATAAATATGCACTAAATAAAATTAAATTATTTAAGCTCTCAGTTTATTTATTTTTTATTATTTACTTCTATTAGAAAAGACACACACATTTTATAAATAAAAATGAATTGCATGTTTAAAATTTCCATGTGTTTTGCACTTGCTTTAGTGAACAAACACTCTGCTCATTTACTATAACAAGAAATATAAATCATGCTTAAAGCATTGATTATGAAACACTTTCCAACTTCAATGCAATTTTATTTTAAAAAGTCTGAAATGCAATACATTCCTCGGTAATATTTTAAAACTTATCACAGTACTATATTAATTTATTATATTTGAAAACTTAAACCTTCATTGAAAAAAATGAACTTCATTCAAATGACGGCATTGAAATATAAATTGCCTGGTTTAAATATCTCTAAAATGCGATATATTCCACAGTAATATTTTTAAAACTATCATAATACTACGATAATTTATTATATTTGAAAACTTCATCGAAAACAGAAATTAATTCAAATGACGTCATAGAAAAAATAACACGCCTGGATCTCTCTATAAAAACAGCATTTCATTTATAACTTTCTCCCATTCATTTCATTCATCACAATACTATAATAATTTATTTTATTTAAAAATTAAGACCATGGAGCTACAAGTAATTAAACTCTATGTTTAAAACTTCATCGAAAAAAATCGTCTTTCTCTTTATAAAATCAATTAATATTTTATTCATATCAGCCATGCAGACTTCATGGGCTAAATTATTTTGTGTTAAAGAAATACAATTCTAATTCAACTCATTCTACATATTTTGCTGTTTACATTTTACATGAGTGAAAAATAGGCTTCGTTGTAGAAATAATCAAATTTGGATAATCATTTAAACTCAAATATATTGCATTTGCGTTGTTTTAGTATGTAGATGCACAGAATTTAAGCAAAAATAAAGTAGTTTTAGGACGGATACAACACTCAATATGAATTAAAAAAAACTTAAAAAATCTCGATTTTGAAACAAGATGGTTGCCATATATCATTTTGAAGTGGGTCATGTGATCTTTTCATATCATGGTCACGTGATCGTTTCATATAAGAGGTGTAATTATTATTTTAATTTTTATTTAAAAACTACTGAATATATTTTGCTCATTCTTTTTTATATATCTTATGGAACAATTTGAATATTACCTAAAATTTTTGAAGCTATTTGTGAATTTTAAATCCACTTAAAAAATGTTTGAAAAATTAGTTCCGATAGGGTTCAATGTATTTCATTTTTTCAAACCGGGTTCAATCCAAAACTAATTGTGTGATATTATTCATTTATATTCCCATAGGTCGCACAGACCGTCTGAACCACATACTAAGATTTCATTTTGATTAAGTCATTTTTACGGCAGTTATCGTGCTAACGGACAGACAGACAGACAGACAGGCAGACACAATGAACAAAGTCATAAACACTTTTCAACTTTGTTGTAAAGTGTTAAAAAGAGTAATGGCTAGTTTTTGGCCTTTCTTTTTGTAGTTATTGGCCGACAAATCGTTGCTAGATGCTAATGGAGAATCGTAACAATCATCTTCATTAAGAAAAATCGCGTTTATTTTGTCTGTAAAATATTTTATTTTCTCTCATTTATTCTTTAAACCTTACATATTTTAAACGTCTTTTAAAACTGCACCCAAAATAGTGAGAACACGTTTTTATACAATATTTAATGCATTATTTTAGAAATATTAGCCACCAATATTGGTTGAATATTGGTGTTCTCATTAAGAGGTACATTAGTGAAACAATCACTTTTCCCATATGTTATAGTGATTTATGATAGTACGAGAGTGAAACACGACATTTTTCTGTTCCTCCCAAAAACGTTCTCTTTCGGAAGCCATTTTTATTCCAAGGTTTTAATTCTGTACGAGTCTGCACTTTTCATGCAGAAAGCGTGGGATCTCGCTTCTGCAGATGTTCTGAAGGTAATTTCTTATTTCTTTATTTATGGCCCGGAGCAGTGGTTTTGTTTCTGCAGGCGATGGCGCGAGGTTGCCGCACAAGCCGTTGGATGCTACATTTAATTTCTTGCAAGAAGTTGAAGGTCGAGGCGACCGATATTGCCATTTTTCACAGGAGAGGGGGCTCTCTTGGCCCTGAGTTTTCTTTGAAGAAGGAGTTTTTTATTTCTCGCTCTGTTTGTTCGACACAAAAGAATTTATGACCCAACGGTTATTTTTGTGTCTCGGATTATAACTTTAATTCAGAAGGAATCTTTTAATCCGTGTGGGCCAAGATAATTATCTTTTATTTACATATTCTAAAATTTTCTTATTTATTTCAGAGGACCTGGACGAAAATCCCTTACCATTTGGCTGTAGCATTAAAGAATACGGTATCCGGAAGAATCGAATTAGACCTATGAATACCGAACTCGAGATCGCGGATTGCCTGGAATTTTCTAGAAAGAGTCAGGTGGATTATTCCTAGTTACTACACGTCCTGGTTAGCTGGATCTTTATTCAGTCGATGGATTCGGCTATGTGCTAAGTGAACTCAACCTAATGTGTGTGGACGATTTGCTTCTTGATCCTTTGAGATCTTGAGTCGAAGTACTCATCTGAATCAGTGCTTGTCTGAAATTGGTAATATGATATAGTTGCATTACGCATATTTGTTTTTTTTCCATACTCAACTTATTTCTTTATAATATGCATATACTATTTCATATTCATATCAGTTCTTTCATGCCATTCAACCTTTTTTCACGCAGGATAGTGAAAGTGAACTAAACATTCAGAAGAATTTAATTTCAATGACATGGAAAAAATTCTATGTGTAAGCATTATGTCCTTGCAAACTTATACTATCTATAATTATTTCTACATACATTCTTTTTCAAAGTTGCAATGAACACATTCGAATTTTGTCAAGAAAAAAATGACTTGATAAATAATAATTTCATTTTCACAAAGGTTTTGTATACCATAAATGTATACACATCCATATTCTTAGAATTTAATGGCTGCTGCTCAATGTTTTTAATTCAACTATTTACAATATGTTATTCGTGTGTGCTCAAAGTTGAGTACCTATTTTGTAAGCGTATAAGTGCACTTTTGTAATTGTGTATCACTAATGTTTTTTATATCTCTGTAAAGGTACTTTTTCGGAGGCTTGGATATATTTGTCACCCCCTTCGGACTTCCTTTCGGACCTTTTTCCTGTAAGTGATGATGTATAGCTCTTGCATTGGATCTTGCAGGATATCGTGAGGGGTGGTGTGTTTGCAAACACACTACCGCTTTTTTCTAAATTACATTCTAAATTACAAATACTTTGTATTTGTGTACTCGTAAAAGTTCCTATTCATACTACGTTATTGTATATCCCAGTTTTTTTTTTGTTTACAGTGGAGAAAAATGTCTCATATTTATGTTACTGTTAGAGAAGTATTTCTCAAACAATTTTTGTGTCTTCTGTGAGAAAAATCTTTCATTACATTCAAGATTTTGGCCCCAAGGAGAGGGGGATGTCATAGTGATTTATGACAGTACGAGTGTGAAACACGACATTTTTCTGTTCTTCCCAAAAACATTCTCTTTCGGAAACCATTTTTATTCCAAGGTTTCAATTCTGTACGAGTTTGCACTTTTGATGCAGAAAACGTGGGATCTCGCTTCAGCAGATGTTCTAAAGATAATTTCTTATTTCTTTATTTACTGCTCGGAGCAGTGGTTTCGTTTCTGCAGGTGATGGCGTGAGGTTGGCGCACAAGCCGTTGGATGCTACATTTAATATCCTGCAAGAAGTTGAAAGTCGAGGCGACCGATATTACCATTTTTCACAGTGGAGGGGCTCTCTCGGCCCTGAGTTTTCGTTGAAGAAGGAGCTTTTTATTTCTCGCTCTGTTTGTTCGACACAAAAGAATTTATGACCCAACGGTCATTTTTGTGTCTCAGAATATAAATTTGATTCAGAAGGAATCTTATAAGTCGTGTGGGCCAAGACAATTATCTTTTATTTACATATTCTAAAATTTTCTTATTTATTTCAGAGGACCACCTGGACGAAAATCCCTTACCATTTGGCTGTAGCATTAAAGAATTCGGGATCCGGAAGAATCGAATTAGACCTATGAATACCGTACTCGAGATCGCGGATTGCCTGGAATTTTCTCGAAAGAGTCAGGTGGATTATTCCTAGTGATTACTCGTCCTGGCTAGCTGGATCTCTATTCAGTCGACGGATTCGGCTATGTGCTAAGTGAACTCAACCTAATGTGTGTGGATGATTTGCTTCTTGATCCTTTGAGATTTTGAGTCGAAGTACTCATCTGAATCAGTGCTTGTGTGAAATTGGTAATATGAAAGAGTGATGAAGTATTCAGGTATTTAAATAGCATTTATTGAAAATATCGAAATTCTTAAAGGATAATTTCTAAATCAAAATTGAGGCCAGAATTTCAGTCAAGAAAGTGAAAACATATGTAATTCATATCAAAAGTAATTATATTCAATATTTGATTATATTTATAAAATGTCGTGTTTAATGCTTCTAGTTTTATAGAGTTTGATGACATTTAAGTTCAAAGGTCAAATGTTGTTTTACAATATTTAATCCAGAAAATGGCCAGAATTATCTTCAATGTTTCTAAATTTTCATAAATATATATTTTTAAAATAAAAAGAGTTTTTATGATTATTTTTGTCTCATGTTTTCCCAACCTGATCTTTGTGTTACTTTGCTGTGTGCCTGTGTGTCCAGTTTTCCTTTTGTAAGCCTGGGCAGCCGGATTTGAGGTTATTGCAAAACACAACGCTAATGTAAGTAAACGTACTTAATTTCAAATTTCTTTCTGTTTGTGTGATGCTTGGAAGGGGACTTAACTTCATAACTCCATTCCGCCCTCCTGTCCTTCTGGTGCACATAAATAGAATTGTTTATTTCCGTCACACACTAATTTTATTGTGTGACAAGTGTCACCGGTTACTGTGTGACATATAGATAGTACGCTTCACAATTATTGAAAAATTTATATGGCGAACCCATGCAAAGAAAATGTTCGCATAACCTTCAAAAATGTGATACTACTGCGTTGTTATTATAAACACAAAATTCAACGTTTGAAGTTGAGTACAACGCTTTTTAGAGTCTAGCCTGCATATTAATAATTCAAAACTTTTCGGAATAAAATAAAATAAAATAAAATGAACGTTATTTGTAAAACAAACAAGACGAAGCAGACTGGCTCATCAAACATATAAACACTATACAAAAACATGAGACAAAAAATGAAACGCATGGATAAATTCTTACAATGCTGTCCAGTGAATAGCAAGTCTTTAATCCTTTGAATTAAACTTATTTTATGTTTGTAAATAGCTAATACTTCACGTGTTTTAATAAACTTATATATGCCCAGAAAATTCTACATTTGAAAACCATTCAACTGTATCTAAAGACATTTTTCCAGTATACTAAAATAATACTTCTTTTATAGGTATTAAATTATTTTTTTATTGTCATAAATATTATATATTTATGTTCAATATTTATTACTTTCTCTGTCTCGCTCTCTCTGTATATATATATATATATATATATATATATATATATATATATATATATATATATATATATATATACAAAAGGAACTCTATAAATTTACTGGACGAGACCAAAACAATCCAATACTACAAAGGAAAAAGCGCAAATGCAGCTCACTATCCAAAGTAAAAATATGATTAAAAGAAAAAAAAGAAGAAGGGGAAACCAAATGCAATGCATCTAATAGTGGAGGGGGATTGCGACTCCTCAATTCCGTTTAAAGCAGTTTTTACAGCTCGGGCAACGGTCACAGAACCGCTGTATTGCAAAGGCTTATCCCCCATATGTGCATCAAAGCACTCAAAGTGGATAGACAGAGCGACTAAAAAAGAAGGTAAAGAGGGGAACATTTTAAAAACCAGAAACTACTTCTTAAGTAAGAAAAAGTGCGCATGTGCAAGTCCACAACAGATCTGCAGTAACTATCCTAATCCTGTAAAATCCCTCTAGAATGTATTGGTTACCTTTCTATCGTTGAAAAAAGAATTATAATATTTCTTCAAGAAGTTGATAGGATAATTTTTATTAATAATAGCTTCTAATATTATTCCTTTTTTACTGGAAATGCAATCTTTCATTAAAGTGTTGCAGACAAGATTTCTTTTGAAATGATCCAAGAGAATATTCCTAAAAACCTTTCTAGATAGGTTGGTCCTCCAGTACATATATATATACATCCTCTATAGATATATATATACATATATATATATATATATATATATGTATATATATATATATATATATATATATATATATATCCCCATATTTATATTTGAATTGCACCTGATCTGCCAAACGAAAGGGAGTGATAGAAGAGCCCATATGCAGTATAAAACAACATAGCAACCCTGCCCTATCTCTAACCGTTTCTGAGTTATGGTTGATAGAAGAAAAATGCGTCACGATTGAAAAAACACAAATTTATTAGGTTCCTGAAAGGTCTACACGCAAAATATGTACATAATTGGAAAGATGAGAAAAATACTTTATGACACCATTTCCATCAGGATAACTGGATTTAACGGCTAGTTACCAGCGCTGAAGCATTGGCGAAGTGCAAAATCGAAATGTTGCCAAAATCTGTAACCGTCTACATCCCAAAAATCCTTCTAGCTATAATCGGTCAAATTTACCAAAGAAGTTTTCCATTCCACTAGCTTTAGAATGAGCCTACAATAAACCACATCGGTGTTTAAGTTCAGGAAAAATTTAGCTTTTTGTTTGGAATACATCACTGAAATCGGCGTTCGTCGAAGTCGACATTCGACGAATATGAGGCAAACGAAACAATGGTGCATAAATGGAACGTATGGAAATGGTCGAGAATTATGGTCGAGCATGGGCACCTCGTGAGTGTTGAATCCAGATATTCTGAAGTAAATGGTGTCATTTTATAGGGTTTTTTTCTGCGCTTTCCAATTATGTGCTTATTTTTGTGCAGATCTTTCAGAAACCTCACAAATTTGGGTTTTTTCAGACTTGACGCATTTTCCTTCTATCCACTATAACTCGGAAATGGTTAGAGAGAGGACAGAGTTGCTATGGTGTTTTATACTGCACATGGGCTATTTTGTCACCCCCTTTCGTTTGGCAGATTAGGTGCAATTCACCCTGTATATATATACTGGGTGATTCAAAACGATATGGCAACTTTTAAGGGTAATAGAGCGCACCTAAACAAGTACTTTTCGTCATACAATGCATGGTTGTAACTCAAGCTGTTAAGCACTAGGTGTTAGCACTTAATGTTGCGCGAAATAATAGCACACAATATTGATAGAAGAGGTATGAAGAAAGTGAAGAAATTACAGAACACATTTTATCGAGCAACTTACAGAAACTACTCAAAACAAGAAATCAAAGAAATTACAGGCCAAATTGTGTTGAACAACTAACAGAAATTGCTCAAAACAGCGACCGCCAACATGAATGCAGGCTTACACCTGCAACGTTGTGATCGTCGTACACTGGCGAAAACACCAAATAGTTCTCTTACAGCGGCAGCAGTAACAGAAATCATCATCGGAATCGACGAGCCTATCGTAGATGAGGCTTTTTATATGGATCCATAAGAAAGATACAAACATGAGGAATCGGACTATCGTGCGGGCCAAGTGATAGAACCACCCTGACCATATCATCATTCTGGAAATGTTGCATTCAAGGCGTTTCGCACAGCCAGGCTAAAGTGGGGTGGCACTCCGTCGTGTTAGAATCACATACGGATTTGGGAATTCCAGTCCGCAGCTCCGTACATGAAATGTATATTGGCCTTCTCCTGATTCGTGAAGCAATCCACCCCGTCTTAAATGCATGGTAGAATTGACGACGAGTGAGACAACAGGCGCTTAATACGTATGCTAAATCGCGCCCTCTAGCTCTCAAACCGCGTGCGTTACGACCATGTATTGTATGACTAAAAGTGCTTGTTTATGTGTGTTCTATCACCCGGTCGTTTGTTCAACTGCTCCATACTCTCGAATGAACTGGACGATATGGGTTCTAAGGTGTGTTCTATCACCCCTTAAAGTGTATATATATATATTTGTTGTATATATATATATATATATATATATAAATATATATATATACAGAGAGAGAGAATGTTTTATTACCTACAAGATGACGTTTACTTCAATTCCAATTGAATGATGAATTGACATCATGTGAAGTTCATTCAATATAAATAACACGTCCTTCAAATTTTCAGTCTTTCTCCTCAGTTCTTTTGACTTTACCCAGTTTATCACTTTGATAGGGAGAAAACCAGCTTAGCAACTTTCTCTTGCGAGAAATACTTTATTTTATCTGATCTTTGACCTTATTTTTATATTTCAAAACTATGATTGCAATTTAAAATTTGGACTTCGCTATGACCTAAAACATGATGAATTCTGACAATACACAACATTTTATTCTTATCATTTTAGTTTTACTATGTTAACGAATTTTTTCCGCATAATAAGTTTCGAATCGACTTAACGATTTAAGTCTCGGAGCGAGGCTACGCTCGGAACTCGTTTCGCATTGATTATCAAAATTTCATTTTAGCTGAAATTTATATGTTTAGCGAAAGTCTTCTTATTATTCGAATAGAGATCCACTAAGGTTATTTTACTTTTCCATTAAACTTGTGTAGTCGCAATTGCACAAGCAATTTTCATATGAATTTAATTAATAGTCAACATGGACATTAAATCAAGATAATTTAGTTTCGTTAATGAGTTGTACATTCCTCTGCATCAAAATCTCATCCTTTATTTATATATTAATTAATAATTGTAATTTATATGACATTTTTATTATGTATTCATTATTTATATTGTCATTTATTCATCATATATCCCATAGAGATTGCTAGGTAAGATTCTATATTTGGGGCTCAAAATAACAATAGGCGTGATACTGGATTATATCAGTTCTGTAATTGCACTCCGATGTGCTTTCCTCTACACACTTGCGTAAGACATTACTTGAATTAACATAAAACTTTTTCATTCGATTAATGCAATATTAGTATTCATTATGATGAGCGAATATCGATGAATTACTCTTTTTTTAGTCAGAGTAATTATAGCATCAACATTTCAGCAATTTAATCAATAGTAGAAAACCGTAAAATTACTACAGATAGCATAGATATACGACAGATACTTTTACTTTACTAACATTGAGAGGTCATTTTACAATAGGATTTATACAGTTCAATTGTAAATAACTCAGTATCCAGCTGTCCTATAACTGTGCTATTGCTGTCCCCGATGTCCTATATCTGTTCTATTGCTGCCCCCTTTGTCCTATGTCTGCGCTATTGCCGTCCCCACTGTCCTTTAGGAAGCAGAAATTCAACTACTTGGAAGAAAGGAGAAATATTTTTGTTACGTAAAGCATTTAACAGAAAAACTTTCAAACGTCAATACTTGCTGCTCTCTTGTTTACTTGTATTAAGTTATGTTGGCGATCATTGTTTTTTTGTGCATATCAGGGCAACTTCAAATGAGACCTAACGTTTAATGTGGATTCTGAATAATCAGGACCACGATATCTCCACATGTATCCGAATGAATTAAAATCAGCTTCTTATGGATTTTAATTCCAGAGGATTAACTTGTTGGTCACAAGTGTGCTTTGTAGTTCTCAGAAATTCACGTATGGGGAGAAGGTTATAGTTTAAAGACCTATCGTATTTTATTTTATTTTCTCATAAATCAGATATCAAAATTCCAGTTTCTTAAACCAGAACGTCTGACTTTCCAAACGTTTCTTTATCAACCATATAATCTCTCAAAAACTGCTGCAATGATTACACAATAAATTAAAAATTTGTAAAATATAGTATATATACAAAAATATACTAATCAGACGATTCATAGACAAAATACAGTCGTTTTCTTTAGGACCGACAAGAAGCACTACCTCCCTTTGCAGAGTCCACTTTGATAATAAGAACTTGCAATTTCGTCCCCGTAGATCAACAGTAAAGCATCGGTTGGCCAGTTCGAAGATCCAGGTTTGATTCCCGGTTAGAGCGGCAAAAGTGTTTACAATGGCGCCCAAATTAATCAACCCTGTGGGTTAGTGCAAAAATGTCAGAGGTCTGAAAGTCGCCTTAGTAAGATTAGCACGGATGCAGTGGATTCTGGGATATTGAGCTCCGATTTCAAATCGAGAGGATAACGACCACACAGGAAGCTAACATAGAAGATAAAAATAGTATCAGAAGGCTAACCTGAGGTAAAACTAGCAGTATATGGTCAGTCAGATTGTCAGTTGCATTTCAATCTGACATAAGAAAGTGGCGAATGCAGAGTCCAATTTGACAATAAGAGCTGTTGATTGGAAACAGAGGATAGCAAAACACGATAAAAGTAAGAAAAAAGCAGTTTCCAATGATTTCTACTCCATTTTTACAGCTAGTTTAAGAATTTTAGATCTCTTCTGCTACTACTAGTATGTTTTCTCATTATTCGTCTTTTTCTATTCGTTCTGCTATCCGTTTTCATTCCGCCTTATATCCTAATATCTTTCCTCTGTGGTGTTGCGCATCCGTATTTCCGTGCCTGTCATTTTGGTCACCCCTCCTTTCCTTTCCTCTCCCGATTTTGGCACCTTTGTATCTCCGACTTTCAGTCACGTGTGTTATACTCCCTTGCTGTACTCACATGAGTAAGTAAGATCGCTCTTCATGCCGTACTTCGAGAAGAAGGCTGCTGTTTGCCTTTGAAACCTGCTGATCAATTTTTTAAAAAGTATTTCACGAAGTTTTAATTTATAGTATTTTTTATCAGTAAAGAAATCATAGAAGATTGTTAAACATTTTTCAGTAGGCAACGAACATAACTTACAAATGATAACTTAGGACAATGCCAAACATAAATTTAAAGTACTTAAATTAATTCACCTGTAGTGATTAATGAGACAAATAATATACATCTGGGGTTACATTAATTTTATTCACCTTACTGCATGAATACCGTTATAGTATCATTTATTTCTTACATGAATAGGTTAAATTTAACCAAGGATTTAACGAGAAAATATATATGCATCATTTAGTAATTATCGAATGCAATTTTATGCTATTTTTGACCAGTCCATATTTAAAGTAAATCTAATATGTAAGTTGATCCTTATGGAGATATGTAGCTTTAATAAGCAGTCAAATAATAATTTTAATATATATATTTCCACAGATGAATTTACTCCCATTTTTATTCATATAAAAATTTAGGAAATTCGATCCTTGAAATAATGTCAGCATTTTTGAACTATAATTTAGTATTAAATCAAAGTTGCTGTTGAATCAAAGACATTACAAACTGAAAACTACTGGACAATAACTAGTGCGTA
Source organism: Amaurobius ferox (assembly GCA_951213105.1). Classification (NCBI taxonomy): domain Eukaryota; kingdom Metazoa; phylum Arthropoda; class Arachnida; order Araneae; family Amaurobiidae; genus Amaurobius; species Amaurobius ferox. Next base: position 112,087,573 of record OX578149.1, on the reverse strand, counting down.
GTATATATATTTTGTTGGAGAGAAAAAAAAATAACACAAAGAAAACATATTACCTTGAATTAAAAATTAAAATCATAACTTTTTAGACACGTCTTTATTTTCTAATATCCCTTCAGTCGTTCTCGAGCTTTCGGAAGTGTTTCACTTTTCGCAGAAATGCCAGTGATGATTTGCTGCTAGTTTTAATGTCATGGTCGCGATATGAACATATTTCTACCTTCAGTACAAAGTTCACAAAATATCTTTTCGACATTTTATTGACATAGATCTTTAGCCAAACAAATTGAGTAATAATAACTAAGACTCTGCGAAAGCAATTCAAAAGTGCAGCGGTTTTACGATAAGTTTGAAAGGTTACCGATGAATATGAGAAAATACTTGCTCCTCTTTCCCCAATACCCGAAGCCGATCTCCATCATAAATTTGTGGTACGATCATTCCCCTTCTTAAAAAGTCATAATCACTTTTTTGAAGGTCATAATCACTTTTTTGAAGATCATAATCACTTTTTTGAAAGATGTGAATGAGGAGACAGAGTTTTCCCTAATCGTATATGTTCTTCCACCTCTGCTACTGCCTCCTATCTTCTCGTCTGCATGGAAACACCATTAAATCCTCTAGTAGAGGGTCAGGAGAGAGTAGCCTCATTACATTACGAGCGACGTGATTTTTTGGACTTGATCAAGCATTTTATAGGTGAAGGGACTTATCAACAACATCACTCTCCCTAGTAGCATATAATATTGGTCTCATACTGGAACAACATTGTATATCTTGGCATTACATTTGTGGTATTTCCAATGTAATCCTAATATTGGGAAAATATTTGGGTTACATTGGCCTCCAATATTGACTAATATGTTCATTACAATAATATGCCAATATTGATGTTACATTGGAAATATTGGCTTAACGGTGTCCCAATATTTTAAGCCAATATTGGGTTAATTCCGTCAAAATGTAAACTTTTGTCATAATGGAACCAATAATGAGCCACTATAGGGCCAATATCGGATTGCTTCTAGGGTTCTTACCTTCAGCTGTACTAGACGTTTCGAATTTCCAAAGTATACAGGGTGTCTCAAAAAGATTGAAACGCGCTTTAATTTTTTACCTGTTGGAGATAAGCGGACAATATAAATCGCACAAATGTTGAAAGTAAGGTGAGAAATAAGACTACGTTAATTAAATAGTTTGCCCATTAATTTTAGAAAAATTACACTTTTTAAATATTTATACAACTCACATAGACAAATTTGTTCAATCAGAAAATTTTTATTTTTAATGCAGCAAGATCATTAAAAATACCCGCATATCTGTACCTTTAAAATCAACTGAATTATGATAAAGGAAACAATCTGACTTATGCCACTTTTCCGTACCATGTGAAAGGCTGTTTCATCAGTGAAAATATGGATCATAAACAAATTGATTATAGAAATTGTTTAGATCAAAAATACGGTAATATGTGTCAAAATTATTTATTGGCATGTCTTAATGTGAAAAGCACTTAAGAATCCGTGATTGCATCGTGAGCCTATGCGGAATACGCAAAAATGTCTCCTGTGTATTATTATCCAGTGTTATCCTTTTTGTGATATGTCACAAATTTGCATTTCTAATTTGATTTATGATCCCCATTCGCGATGTTCAATTTTCGATTAAATATAACTCGCTCAATTTTAAAGATACAGATATGCGGGGTTTTTTAATGATCTTGTTGCATTAAAAAAAAATTTCTGATTGACCAAATTTGTCTAAAGGGGTAGTATAAAAATGTAAAAAGTGTAACTTTTTTAAATTAATGGGAGGACTATTTCATTAACGTAGTCTTATTTCCTACCTTACTTTCAACATTTTGCAATTTACATTGCCCACTTATCTCCAACAGGTAAAGAAATAAAGCGCATTCCAAATTTTTGGGGGCACCCTGTATAATCGACAACGCCTTTTGGTGTCCTGCCCATCAGACCAAACCAGTTGAAAGAAACTCTATAGAAATTAGAAAATTTTAAATTCACACAGCCATATTTCAAAAATTACAATTTTCGATGTAGTAATTCGGGCAGTTTGATTCAGGTGCTTCGCAGTCAAACCCAATGTGGGACATTGGACGTTCATTATTCCTTTTATCCACCAAAGCGAGCTGGCGAAATTTCTTTCAGGACGCAGCGTTACAAAGAGATCATTTCCCATGGACAAAAATCAGTTTTGCACAATTGCCCATGTTGGTGGATGTTTGACACAGGTGGAGGCGATACAACAAGGGAATGAATGCATGCATGTTTAGACACATGTATGTATGCTTTTAAACTGGAAAGGTTCAGATAATTTATATTTTTATTAAAAGAACAATTAGGTATGTCGTGCATTGCAGTCCCCAGATTCTTTCGCACTTTGGGGTCTGTAAGGACAAAAGTTCTGGTTTTAAATTCGAAGTTTAGGCATGAAGGATTAGCGTTACACCATAAGTCCATTTTTAAATGCCTTACGTGAAATTGCTTTAGTATGATGAATTTCGTATGAATCGCACATGATAGACAGACGGATGATTCATTTACGTGGAACTTTAATTCAAATTGATGGCATATTTTCGGAGACATTTCCCTTAGGAGCATATTTTCGAGTTTTTTCTTTTATACATTAATAGCAGCGATTACCGGGCGTTGCTCGGGATTTACAATACAAAACTACGATAAAAATTACACCGGAACATATAAGGCCGATTGTGATATATTACCTCTGAATGTATCGCATTTTAGAGTTGTTTAAATAAAATTAAAGCTGAAAAGTGTTTCATAATCAATGCTTCATGCATGATCGGTCTTTCTTATGATTTCTTAATACTTTTCGTTGTTGAGTAAGCCTGTGAGAAATAAACCATTGTGATAGTTTCCATTTAAATTCATATCTCAAACTTGCGATTTTCAAAAGTGTCTTATACGTTCAATAAACTCCCACAAAACTCAGTGTTGAGTAAGCCTGTGAGAAATAAACCATGGTGAAAGTTTCCATTTAAATTCATATCTCAATCTTTCTATTTTCAAAAGTGTCTTATACGTTCAATAAACTCCTACAAAACTCAGCGATTTAATTGACTTTCACGTTTTAAACAAACAATGTTCAACCAATCATGGAGTTAGAGAGTAGAACTCCTAGGAAAAAGTGTGGTTTTTCACTAAAATCGCGAGAACCACTGGCCGTAGAAACTCGAAACATGGTCTATGTTTTTCGTGAGGTAATTACCGTGAGGTGACTACCAAGACAAATTTCATGAAATTCGGTTCAGCCGTTCTTCAGTTATGGTGGATCATACATACACAATTTTCTTCTTTATATATATCGAAGCGTCTCTCTCCATAATATATTTCAAAAAGCTATTTATCTTAATACGCTAAAATATTCTGCTTTTCCATGGATTAACAGAAAATTTACTTAGACCAATAGTGTGAGGGCATAAATCAGGTTTAAGATCACTCATTGCTTATAAATAGGTTAAGTGGCGACCGAGAATTCGCGACGAGAGACAAATGTGCCCTTCGGTATTTATCGTAAGGCACTTCTATTCAATTTATCACTCGGCTGGTATTTAGAGAGCAGGAATTAAATGAATAGGGTATTTTCGACTATGATATGCACTATTTTAGCATGCAAATGATAATGGTTATTCATGTGTTGATATTAGAGATTGAAAATTAAGACTTTTCTCGAATACTAACTAGATCTCGAATATTTTACTACCTTGAATAATTATTTTAAATTGTGAACTTATATTTACATTTATAAAATAGTATAAATTATTAGTATATAAATGAAGTAAAATAGAAGAGCTACAAAATGCTATAAATCCACATTAATTTAGAAATGCTTTTTCAGTTTTAAATTTTAATTATTTTACAGTAATTCCTTTTATATTTTTAAGCATTTTTAACTACAATAGTTGAATAATTTTAAAGGTTTCTCACCAACTGTAGATCTTATTTTTAAAAAAACTAGCAGTAAAATAAGCTCAGGGTCTAAAATGCTTATTTCTTTTGTCGCCAATTTGCCTTAGGTAACGGAGTGCCCTTTAATGTTTTCTATTTTCTTTGCTTCAGTTCTTAGACTTTGGGGGCTCTTATGTGTTATTTTGACTTATTTTCATGTTGTTGATCTGATTTATTCTTGTTCGTCCTTAACTAGTCTTTTCGAGATATTTCAGTTGCATTTTAACGCACGGCAATCTTGTGTGTTATTTCTCGTTTCGGATTGGCTGAACTGCTCTTCATACTGCTTTCTGATTGGCTCTCTCTGGTGGAATCTTAATCCAGATCTTGAGTATCTAAATCTTTATGTTTCTCCTATTTGAGATTATTGTAGAGAGTGGTAGAGTACATATCTTCTGGACTTAATAGTAAAACACCCACAGCTGCGATTTTTCGTCACATACAAAAAGCATTTCATAAAATGTGGCACTGTGGATTAGCATACAAATTGATCACTTTAAAAGTCCCTGAAGCATTTGTCAAACTTTTAGTCTGATACCTAAATAAGAGACACTTCCAAGTTAGAGTTACAGATAGCTTGTCTACACCCAAGCTCATTAAAAGTAGTGTACCGCAAGGATCCATCCTGGGCCCGACATTCTTTAACATATATCTAAATGGCATTCACAGAACCCCAGACACGGAGCTGGCACTCTATGCAGACGACAGTGCGATACTTGCAAAACACCCTTACGTCTCAGTAATGCGCAGACAGCTACAACAACACTTAGACATACTCCAAACATGGCTGGAAAAATGGCAAATAAAATTAAGCCCCAATAAATGTCATTGGATTTATTTCTCTAGAAAACGTAAACCTCCGCCGCCGCTGTACATAAACAACCATGCCCTAAAAGCGGAAAAATCTACTAAATACCTAGGTGCAACGATAGATCCCCACCTAACCTGGAAACAGCGCGTAGAAAACCCAGACCACACGACCAACCCATAGGCTAATGGTAGCTTTCTGTGTGGCCGTGGAAACAGCGCGTAACGAACTTAATCGAAAAAGCGTATATAGCCACAGGAGCCTTATACCCAATGATAGGAAACGGAAATCTAAGTTATCAAAATAAACTCCTAATTTATAAATCGGTCATCTGCCCAGGAATGCTGTATGCAGCACCCGTATGGGGATATACCTGTAAAACTACTATAGACTTACTAGAGACAAAACAAAACAAAACCCTAAGGATTATAAGGAAAGCCCCTAGATACTTAAGAAACTCGGTAATTAGGAAATACTTCAAACTAAAAACTGTTAGAGCCCAAATTAAAAAGCTAGCGCTTAAATTCTACAAAAATCTGCCATCTGTTCCAAAGGAACTACTATTCAATCTGCATGACTATGATCATCGCAAGGCCAAATCACGTAAGAGACCCCGCCCGGTACTTAATATTGAAAATCGGAATTACGTAAGTCCCACCTCAAATAGTTGAAATTAAATAAAAACCGTGAACAATGTTTTTCTAAAAAATGTTCTTAAGCCTTAAACTGCCAAATTGCTAGGAAACACTTAGATCCGCATCAACTTCCCAAAATTACTCAAACTCTAAATGCGCAACAAATTGCCACACTAGGAGCTAGGTCAAATAATAAAAACAGTAAATCAAAAACCTCGAACCTCCAACTATGGGCGAATGAAATAATGTCACAGTATGAAGATAAGAAACACACCTAGAGACTGGAGATTAAAGGCGCTTCGAGCCTGGTGCTCCTTTCTGGACGAAACCCTGACTATTTAGGATTGATAATTCTGTAGTTGTTGTAAATAATAATATTGTTGATAATAATTTTAATAATAATACTAATATGTTAAATTCTGAATGCAGTAATGCTGTAAATAACATGATCAAATCGATGAGCACGACAAGCATAAATGCTCAAATTGTGAATAATAAAGCTGGAACTAATGTTCAGTCAGCAAATAGTAAATCAATTAAAGGTTAATTACTTAGATCTATGCAAAATATTGTAAATAATAATTCTAAACTCTCCGAAGTCACGGAGAAGATAGCTAATGTTGAAATTAATGAAAATGACCACCCAAACACTAAATAACGGCCACTTTAGCCAATTGACCCTGAATTCTTAACCGTTGAAGATTTCACGGTAGTTGAAAGATGTTAAAGTAAAAAGAAAAGAAATCTGAAACCTGAAATGCCCATCCTGAGCGGGAATTACTTTAGCGCTATCTCCTTGGCTGCGATTCCTGGGAGATAGCGCTACTTTCACAGTAGCGATGCATGTACCATGCCACAAAAATGTGTGCGGTGTGCAGGGCCTTATTCCTCCAGAGATTGTAAGGCTGTATACATCCGCTGCTCAAACTGCAGCGGCGATCATGCAGCAAACTGGCGTGGTTGCCCAAAAAATCCGGGCAACACTTCCAAACTCAAGAGCATTAGGGACTCCCAATCCGGCAATATAGGTGCCCCCCCCCCGCAATACCGAAGTGGGTAAAGTCAACCAGCTCGATATGCAAGTGTTAACAACAAATTTTCATATTCAGCCATGGTCACTGGAAAATCCAAAGAGCAAAGCTTTTCTAAACCAAAATCCGTGGTCCCAGAATTCGCAGATTCTTCGGCTAACAAAATTGATTATACCACGGTGCTTTCGACACTAATTAATATAAAAGATCCCCAAAATAGGGAAATTTTGCTTCAGGCTTTTAAAGAAGCCTTACAGAAACTCGAAACTGCGACTTCGAGTATCCAGATGATCTGGATCATCTACGAGCACTACGATAGAATCGCTGGATAGGTCTCCTCCCTGTTTCGTTCGCTCTTTCGGCCAGAATCTTTAACTTGCAGACTCTCAAGATCGGTATTTGGAACGCTAATGGTTTGCGTCCACATATCGATGAGGTGCGTGATTTTGTTATTAATAATGACTTTGACATTTTTTGTATTAGTGAAACCCATCTCCCACCTAGCAATACCCTAAATATTGATAACTTTACATCATACTTTTCTTACAGAGAATGGAACTCTACTCTGAGAAAACTGAGTAGGGGGACTGCTCTGTACGTCAAAAATATTATTCCCCACCATAGCATCATATTCCGCCTTTTTCCCACTTGGAAGCAACTGCGGTCAAAATTAATATTCAAAATTTAGTCCCTTTTATCATAGCTTCAGTTTACATACCTGCTAAAAATACTTCCCCGTTCCCCACCGGTGAACTGGAAGCACTTATTAAACTTAGTGTGTAATATGATCACTGCTGGTGACCTAAATTCTCGCCATACCTCATGAGACAATACTTTGAATAAGTATGGCAATGCTCTAAATCGACTGGCTCAGCGCGCCAACCTTAGGAATGTAGTTCCACAAACCCCAACTCTCTTTTCCACAGTTCAGTCCCATAGTATTATTGACTTGGCCATTTTTAGACAAATACCTTATAATTATGTGATCAGAACTATTAACTAGCTTGACTCTGATCACTTACCAGTGGAATTGACCCTTAACTTTCAAAAAATTTCATTAGACCATCCTGTGGAGCTACGTACAAATTGAAATAACTTCCGTTATTCACTTATTCATACGAGTATCCCACCTCCCAAAATTACCAGCACGGACGATATTGATAATAACATCCAAAAAATGACTAATTTACTACTTGAGGCTACTGCCTCATTTCCTAAAACTACCCCTCCTAGTTACCACTTGCTCCCGAGTGATATCAAGACCAAAATTAAGCAGCTAACCGTCTACGGAAAGATTGGCAGCATGCTATATATCCGGCTCATAACGCAGAATACCGAAGACTTAGTAACGAGATCAAGGCTCTCATTGGTGCACACAACCAACAACGCTGGAAAACACACATTGAGGATCTCAACACTTCTGATGGCAGTCTCTGGAGAAAAACTAAACAATTACAAAATAATAGAGAACATATTGCGCCCATTAATGGCCGACACGGACTCGCCCAGACTGAGGAGGAAAAAGCTAATGCTGTTGCAGATAGCTTGCAACTCCAGTTCTTCCCACACATGGATCATAACTTCAGGCACCTTTACCCACAATATGAAACTGAAACACAGCTGACCAATACAACTGCACTACATGCTCAAACTCAAAACGACCTACAACGGACAACACTGGCTGAAGTCTTATCTATTATCCACAAACTCAAAATTAAGAGATCTCCTGGTATTGATCGGATTAACAACCGCATCATTAAAAACCTTCCCCTCTCCTTAGTCTGCTGGATCGCCGCTCAAGTAAACAAAATGCTAGAGCAGCGCTACTTTCCCCAAAGCTGGAAAACTGTCACTGTGATCCCTCTTCTAAAACCAAAACGGGATAGCTCTCTTCCTGAGAGTTATCGTCCTATTAGTCTTCTCTCCAGCTTGTCTAAAATTTATGAACTTGTGTTGCTCAAGAGATTGGATAATTTCTGCAGATCCCATCAAATTCTTATTCCTGATCAACACGGCTTCCGATCTGCTTATTCCACTCAGATCCAGCTTATGCGTGTACTTGAAACTATATACACCAACTCTAGCAACCAAAGAACACTGGTATAGTGTTCTTTGATATTAAGAAAGATTTTGACAAGTGCTGGATCCCGGGCTTAATTACCAAGTTGGTGCGGCTTGGATTATCAACACAGTTAATTACTATCATTAACTCGTATCTCAATAATCGTTCTTTCCGCGTGCGAGTTGGTACTTCCCTCTCTTCACCCCGACCGATCAATGCAGGAGTCCCTCAGGGAGGAAATCTCAGCATCTATACATCATCTATACATCATCTATACATCTTCTATACATCAGTGATATACCACATATTCCACAGGTTAAACTCTGCATTTTTGCAGATGACACCGCAATCATAACCCGCGCTGGCTCTCCTCTGAACACGGTCAACACACTACAAAGCTACATCACACACAGCCTTGAGCGCTAGCTCGCGCAATGGAAAATCAAAATTAGCGCTTCCAAGTCTAACGTAGTTATTTTTAAACCGTAACGTAGTTATTTTTAAGTTATTTTAAAATCAAAATCATAATATCCCTTTCAATCACGCTGTGAAGTACTTGACGCTCACATGAATTTCAGCACCCATATTTATTTAAAAACCTAATCTGCCAACAAAATTATTACTTCCCTTCATTCCATGCTCTGAAGGAGGTCACCCCTTTCCCTGGAGAACAAGCTTCTCCTTTACAAACTAGTCATTGCAACTAGATTTTGTACGCATGCCCCATTTGGGGAGCTGCTGCAAAGTCACATATAGGGAAACTGCAAGTTGTCCAATATGAAATCTTACGTATGATAACCAATTATCCTTGGTTTATCCAAAACGAGGTCATACATCATGATCTTAAAGTCACTGGCATTGAAGAGCATGTTAGATTAATCACCCAAAATTTGTACATTAAAAACATTGAGAAACCTTGTATGGCAGATACTGATCTCAACTAGAATCTTAAACCAGCTAGCAGAAAATGCAGACCCAGGCATATCATCTCTGACCCAAGAAGAACTTACGAGCCCAGAAGTAAAAGAGCTCGACTGTCTGACCTGCCTGCATTGCCAACTACTATGTAACTCAAAGTTTTTTGACCTTGATACGATAATGTTGTTAGCATTTATCGTCTCACCCTTTGACCTCGTGACCACTGAATTGAAACTGACTACAATGAGTCCCGCGACTTTCACTTGGATCCCATCTTCTTTCAGAGAACCTGTTTTCTCTCTGTTTACTCTCCTTTTCAAATTTAATTTTGCCTACCTGTCAACATTGGTGGTCCATCTTCCAGGGAATTTTAGATCGCAGTCTAAGCCATCATGACTGTCAACCTTTTCAAGCATCCATCCAGAAAAGGAATGCTTTACATCAAATTTCTATTACAAAACTATTCCAAGGACTTATATTTCCGATGTGGGGATACGTGAGTTTTCTCACAGGTGCCCCGAAAAGAAAAAGCCTTGGAAGCCTTGGAAGCCAATTCGTCCCCTTCGGAGAGATTACAATCCTACGAGAATTGCTACTTTAGCTCGCGAATTAATGCCAGCCCTGTCTTTGTTTTTATCATATTGATGGAGTATAAACTTAATTCCTTTATTGTATTGCAAATATTGTAAACAGATTAATCTTAAACTTTCTATTAACTGGTTAATCGTAACATGTATTCTGAAACTTTCCTTCCCGTATAACCGAAATTTTTTTTTAAATAGTTTAACTTTAGCTTTAAACTTTAATTTTCCAATCGTAATTTTAATTGTAATTATAAATGCAACTATGAATAATTTGTTTAATTTTTGTATTCTAATTTAAAATTCACTTGTAAATTTAAAAGTCAAACACTGATCTAAACCAATAGCAACTCAGCTACTCTCTACTTTGTCATTGGCTCACTTTCCCCTTGCCCCGCCCCTTTTCAGCCGCATCCAGCTACCTCCATCCAAGACGAGATTGGGAATTTCAACTACTTTACGAAATCTTACTACAGCACCCACAGATGGAGTGCACAAACATATTTCTGTCAATTGCTTAAATCACCAAAGTGGACAATTACTAACAATACTGAGGTGGATATGAGAGTTTCTTGGACCCAAATGATCCATAACGAAGCGTCTAGGATTGGCTCAGGGCCATTTCGTCTTATTCTCTTTTCGTTTTGTCTCCTAGCATATTCGTTCTCTTGCACTGACAAAGAAGTTTCGGCGTATCTTCGAAACAGCTGCATACTACATTATTATCTTATTTATGCTTAAATACGTTGCCCATGTCTTCTTTAATTCTTTGTATAAAGTGTATTGTTTTACCTATTCATGCTATTCATAGTTTGCCCATAATAAATTATTTTGAATTATTTTTTCTATAATATGGCCGAGCTTAATTGTTTTAAATTTCACCAAATCTGTCTTTTGGAGCAAGTATAAAGAATAAATACCTTCATATTTAAATATCCGAATGGCTTTTAATATTTTAAAATTTTATTTTTTCTTTCTTTGTCCAATGATAGTTCTCCTGAACTACGCCCTCTTTAAAGCTTCAATATATTTTTTTAAATCACCTACCATTACTGCCTAACGTTCGTAGGAAGCGTAATTTCTGACCTTTCGATTTTGTCCAAGTGAGCTTAGTCGCATCCATGGTGTATTATCTCAGAAAGGAATCTTACTAATTTTAGTTCCCTCTTGATGCTATTGGCAACAGTCCTCCTCATTTTCTTAATTCATATTCAGACGAGCGGAGTTGCCACATTCAAACAGATAAATTGAAAAACGGATTTCAAATTTGGATTCAGCATGGTCGAATTAGTAGTTTTTTGTGCATCGGAATTGCATTTTGCACTCTGATGTACTGACACTGCGCTTTTAAAAATATTATTCGAATTAGTTTAAAAATTATAAAACATTTAATGTCGAAAATAGGTCATTTTCTGCCCCGAATCAAATCATCTTAAATAGGCCATTCCTGCCCCGTATCAAATTATCTGAAATAGGCCATTTTCTGCCCAATATCAAATCGTCTTAAATAGGAAGTATTTAAGGAGCGTATTTAGGGCGTGCTACACCTTTTACTTTCTCATACGTAATACAAAGTATTGTTTTCACGAAAATTTTTGACATCGAGATTTTGATGCCAATATATGTTTTAATACCTCCTGAACACGTTTTGATTACTTTAGGAGTGATGTCCGTCTGTGCGTTTATCTGTATGTCTGTGGACGATTTTTTGTGTACACTATAGCAGCCACAAATATTAATAGATTTTCATGAAACTTTACATCCTGCTTTGTTATCAAAAAATCTAGAACTGGATAGAATTTTTTTAAATTCGAACGAAAACTTCGAAATTTTATATTTTTTTAACATGGCAGCGTAGGACAAAATGTGACATAATCATGCATAAAATGTTTTATTTAAGGCTCAGTGATCAAAAAACTATATAGTTTCAATCATTATTGTGAAAAACAAACGTGATACATTTTTCTTGTTCCTGACGTCATTACATCCTCTCAGAGGACAAGTTATCCGGCCCTCGGGGGAAACATTGTCAAGTATATCAACCGAAAAAATGTTTCAAGCCCTTTAAAGTAAAGGGTAACAAGCTATAGTTGTAATTATTTAGAGCCAATATACAGACTTTTCAAAATTTTTATTGTAAAATTTGAAAAAAAAAATCTACAAAAAATGGATTCTGGTATGAGAGAGTCTAGATGGGTCACACTTCAGTGATTTTATGATTGCCATGCGTGCGTATGGAGAATACTGAGCAAAGAAATCATTTTTATTCAAAGCAGACGATTTAGAATGTGAGCGGTGTTGTCTGTATTTGTGTTATTTAAGTAGCGGGCGCTAATTTAGATACCGGGAGAAAAGATTACTACTACATAGAAATCTAACTTAAAATATTTCCGTTACTCACACATATATTTTAATTTATCTGGATTCAGCTATAATAAACAAAGCAAAATATTTTTGTTAAACAAATAGCATATAAATTCTTTAAGTGTTAATGGACTTTTGTCATATTTCAAGATATTTTGTGAATTGGTAATGACTTTTCTTGGGAACATAAGATTTATTACCGAGTATGTAGTAATACTATGAGAGTAGATATACTATTCTCTCGTGAAACATCATAAGTAATGCAGGAATCGGAAATTGTTTACTAAAATAAATTTTTGACCGTAGCGGGTTTCCAGGGAAAAATCAGATTCATATAAGAATAATCGAATTTTCTAGTTCCAAATATAATATTAGTGATGATTAAATAAGATGTCAATTTTAAAGTCCTTGAACGCTTTGTAACTACGTCTAGCCAAAAATAGATGGACATCAATTTTTAGGAGTTATCACTAGCGTTCTCGAGATATAAATGTTATATTTTTTCTAGCCTAGAACGAAACAATTAAGTCAAGAATTTATTGGAATCTGATAGTAATCTTAGAAGTTTGCAAAAGTTTAAATTTGCTGTAGGTGTAGATGTGGACAGCATTTGCCTTTGGTAGGGCGATGTTGCCTAAGTGGTCTCATTTTGTTGAATAAGTAAGAAACTGTTGAATCTAAAATCTAGTGTCAAAATACAGGGTTTAGGTAGCACAATATTATTGATTTCGAAAGTATAAATACTATTTCAATTAAATATTAAAAATAAAATTATTATTAAACTGGCTTACAGAGTATAATATTTTTATTTGTGGTGCAAAACATAGAGAATTAAAGTATTCAGTGAAAATTCGAATAATATAAGAATAATCCAATTTTCTTGTTTCAAACGTGGCCTAAGGTTGTTGATATCCGAGGTATACATACTATTTAAATTAAATATTTAAAATAATATTAATAACTGGCGTAGTAATGTATTTTTTTATTTTCCTTGCAATACATAGAGAATGTAAGATTTTTAGTGAAAATCCGAATAATATAAGAATAATCCAATTTTCTTGTTTCAAACGTGGCCTAAGGTTGTTGATATCTAAGGTATACATACTATTTAAATTAAATATTTAAATTAATATTACTAACTGACGTAGTAATGTATTTTTTTATTTTCCTTGCAATACATAGAGAATGTAAGATTTTTAGTGAAAATCCGAATAATATAAGAATAATCCAATTTTCTTGTTTCAAACGTGGCCTAAGGTTGTTGATATCTAAGGTATACATACTATTTAAATTAAATATTTAAAATAATATTACTAACTGACGTAGTAATGTATTTTTTTATTTTCCTTGCAATACATAGAGAATGTAAGATTTTTAGTGAAAATCCGAATAATATAAGAATACTCCAATTTTCTTGTTCAAACGTGGCCTAAGGTTGTTGATATCTAAGGTATACATACTATTTAAATTAAATATGTAAAATAATATTACTAACTGACGTAGTAATGTATTTTTTTATTTTCCTTGCAATACATAGAGAATGTAAGATTTTTAGTGAAAATCCGAATAATATAAGAATAATCCAATTTTCTTGTTTCAAACGTGGCCTAAGGTTGTTGATATCTAAGGTATACATACTATTTAAATTAAATATTTAAAATAATATTACTAACTGACGTAGTAATGTATTTTTTTATTTTCCTTGCAATACATAGAGAATGTAAGATTTTTAGTGAAAATCCGAATAATATAAGAATAATCCAATTTTCTTGTTTCAAACGTGGCCTAAGGTTGTTGATATCCAAGGTATACATACTATTTAAATTAAATATTTAAAATAATATTAATAACTGGCGTAGTAATGTATTTTTTTATTTTCCTTGCAATACATAGAGAATGTAAGATTTTTAGTGAAAATTCGAATAATATAAGAATAATCCAATTTTCTTGTTTCAAACGTGGCCTAAGGTTGTTGATATCCAAGGTATAAATACTATTTAAATTAAATATTTAATAAAATAATTATAACTAACAGAGTAATGTATATTTTTTTACTTTCCTTAAAATACATACAGAATGTAAAATTTTCAGTGAAAATCTGAATAATAGTGTACAAGAATAATCCAATTTTCTTGTTTGAAATGTGGCGCAAGGTTGTTGATATCCTGTGTATAAATACTATTACTACATTTAATTTGTAGCCTGGTTTTTATCTGATGAATGGATATTACGTTGCTGGCATTATTAGCAAACACTCGTGAAAGGATAGGCTACGTTTAACAGTATTGTGGCGTGGCTGCGCATGTAGAAACTTAATGATTGTGACTGATATTTATTTATTCCGTATATCGTTTTTTTTCGTTCCTATGAACAATTCCAACTAATTAGACAATGGTTTATAAATTTTTAATTTTTTTCCCTATCTCGCTTTATTGCCGCGTTCGTGTCCTAATTTTGAGAATTCTTTGCTAATGGCGCTGCAATCAGTTTTATTCGATTGGAAATGATTTTTTTGCTATTTAACGTGTACATTCAAATATTTGTCCTTACAAAGTTGAGAAAAGTTTAGCTGCGTAGGGATTTCCATAGGAAGCCTGTGTACACATATAATAATAAAACCCATAAAACACATGAACATCCATGAAGTTTGTTATTTTTACTAAAAATATGTATTTAAAATACTTAATTATTTATAAAAATATTGATTAGATTGATAAAAGATAATTACTATATAGAAACACAATTCTAAATATTTTCGTTATGCATGCATTGGAATTTATTTGGAGTAAGCAATAACAAACAAAGCAAAATATTTTCGCTAAACAAATAACATCTAAGCTGTTTAAATATTAATGGAATTTTGTCACATTTCAAGATATTTTGTGAACTGGTGATGACTTTTCTTAGAAACGTGAAATTTATTACCGAGTGAGTAGAAACTTTTCAGAAATATCATAAGTAATGCATGAATTGGGAATGGTGTACGAAAATGAAATTTTTAGTGCAGCTGGTTTTCAGTGAAAATCAGATTAATATGAGAGAAACCCAATTTTCTATTAACAAATGGGGTGTAAATGTTGATTTAGTAGATATAAATATTTTTCAATTAAATATTTTAATGAATAAATAAGGTCTAATTTTTGTTTCCCCACAATACATAGAATTTGGAAAGGAGAAATGTAGGTATCACATTTTAATGGAACTCCCGTTTTTAAATAGCACTGATTTCGAATTAACAATTTCTACTCTCGAAATTTTAAATTTGATAAATAATTTAATGTTATAAATACATGTGATTACGTAAAAGGAACGACTTAGATGTATATGTATGTTATTGGTTTTATTATTATGTGAGTGCAGAGGTTTCCTGGAAAAATCCTTAACCATGTCACAAAAGATTTGTCACAAAAGATTTAATTATTCATTAACATATTTAATTAAAAAATATAAATATTTTTCAATTAAATATTTTAATAATATTATATATTTTAATAAAATATTTAATTGAAAAATATTAATATGTTTCATTTAAATATGTTAATGAATAAGATGTAATTATTTTTTTACACAGGTTTCCTGGAAAAATCCTTAAACATGTCACCTTTTCTTAACTTTGTAACAAAAAATCTTATTTATTCATTAAAATATTTAATTGAAAAATACAAATATGTTTCAATTAAATATGTTAATGAATAAGGTTTAATTATTTTTTTACACAGGTTTCCTGGAAAAATCCTGAAACATGTCACTTTTTCATAACTTTGTAACAAAAGATCTTATTTATTCATTAAAATATTTAATTGAAAGACATAAATATTTTTCAATTAAGTATTTTAATGAACGAATAAGGTCTAGTCATATTTTATAAAGATTTCCTGGAAAAATCTTTAAGCATGCCCCTTTTTCTTAACTTTGTAACAAAAAATCTTATTTATTCATTAAAATATTTAATTGAAAGATATAAATAGTTTTCAATAAAATATTTTAATGAATAAATAAAGCCTAATTTTTATTTCCCCATAATAGTGTAGAATATGCGAAGGAGAAATTTGAATATTGTATTTTGATGAAACTCCCCATTTTAATCAGCACTAATTGCATATTAACAATTTTTATTCTTCTAACATGCATAGTATTTGTTTATAAAGTATAGGGAAAGTATTGTGTTTTTAAATATTGTCTACGTGTGTGAGCGTATTTGTGTTATCTTTTCTATGTGTGTGTTACAATGCGTAGTTGTATATATATTACAGTGTGTGTACGTGAGTCTGTGAATACTTGAAACAATAATTAAGAATAAAAACCTTCAATAATGACAAATAAATAGCTATTTTAGATAACTTATAATTAGAAATTGGGTGACATGAATTTTAGGTGGCTGGCATTAACCGCTCTCTATATATTGCACGATTTTCGAATGAATTTTTGAAAAAAAATTAATAAAAAATTACCTTCTATAATGGTAAATGAATAATCAATTCATACGTAACTTTTCATTAGAACATTAATGTAAGAAACCTTAAGAACGCTAGTATGATCCGTTCACGAGATATTGCACTTTTAATATTTTTTTTTCACATAAATGACATAAAATTAAAAAAGTAGTAAATATTATCCAATATGTTCACTTTCTGTACTCAATAATATGCAAAAAAATTGTTACATCATTCTCGTAAATATAGTTCGCTCCCTTTACAGGGAAAGATAATTTTTGAAATAGTTTTACATTTCAGTGCAAAACTATTATATAAAGTAACTTCTTAAAAACAAGATTTTGTGAATAGTTATTTATATCTTGATATAGTAAGTAAATGTCAATAGCATTTTGTTGAATATGTTTTACACGAGTCTTATAAGCCATTGTGATTCAACTCATAAGTTGAAGAAAGTGGTAAATTTCATTTTGTGCGGTATTAGTTCAATATCAAAATAATTGTGTGGTTCTAATACAAACAACCATTTCTCTTTTTCGTACTGTATGCATTTTAGAGAGAAAGAGGGAGAGAGAGAAGGGGCAGAGGAAGATAGAGGGGAGAGAGAAAGGAAGGGAGAGAGAGGGGAGAGAGAAAGGAAGGGAGAGTTAGAGGAGAGGGGGAGAAAGAGCGACGGAATGGGAGAGCGAGAGAGCGAGAGAAAGAGAGAGTAGTCTTAATTACAAAAATATTCATTTTAACTGTACTGTTTTATTTAAAAGCGAGAGTAACAGCCTTAAAGAACATTAATATATGTGCCTTTATTTACCTTTCTTTTAATTTTGCTTGTTTGTTTGTTTTTTATCTAGAATGGAAAGTATCACAAGACATTATTATAAAATCCTTGACCGCTTTGTAGATATGTCTAACCAGAAATAGATGGGCACAATTATTTATGAGTTATCATGAACGTTCTCGAAATACAGATGACTACAAAATACAAGTCTACAGGAGAATAAATGTGTGGTAGGCCTTGCTGTGAATAGCATTTGGTAGGACAGTACCCCAACAGGTGTCTAATTTTGATGAATAATTACGTCACTGTTTAATCGAAAAAATCTGGTATCAAAATATTGGGCTTATGATTTTGAATACAAAAATAGCAAATCTAACTAAAATTTTACATTAGAACTTCAAATCAAATCAATTTTTATAATGTAACCTATCACACAAATTTTATAGTAAAAATTACGTTTAGAGATGTCACTAAATATTTTACATGAAATTTCACCAAATATGACTAAAATTTCCATTGTCAAATTGGAAACAGCCCTGTTCGAAATCGGTCCAAACAGACCAGTAATTCATCATTATTTATGGAAAAATCAAGTGCAAAATATTTAGCACATTATTTTGAGTACAAAAATTAAATTGGACCAAAATTTTCATTGCGAAATCCAAATCAGACCAAAATAATAATTGTCACCCAAAACGAAATGCAATGCAAACGAATCAACAGTTTATCTTCCTAAGAGTTACATCGATAAACATTATGGGTCGAAATTTCTGCAATCAAAATATATAGACCAAAATTTCTGTAACCAAAATATATGAACCAAAATTTCTGCAATCAAATTCAGTTCTGTAGTATGAAAACGAGCAAAAGCGGCTAATAATTGCAATAATATTTTAAATATCACATCTAATCCATCTTCATAAAGTCTTCTATATGTTCAGGTAAAATGAACTATAGTTCCTGTAAAATGAGTAAAGTTCCGATAAAATGAATATAGTAATATAAAGCGGATATATCTCACTAAACAAATCAAACATTTAAATTGAAATCTGCGTCCGTAAGATAATTTTTCTGTCTGACGCATTTGATGTATCTCAAACTTAATCCAGAATGGATATATAAATACAAGAAGGATACAGTGTCCGCAATGTCCTCAATGCAGTCAATCTGAATAAGTAGAGTCTCACATATTAAAAAAAATCTGATGTGGGCAACATATGACTTTCCTTATATAATGTAATGAATTTACTACTTTTACAGTAAAAAAATAGGTTTTTCTTATAGTAGATACTAATATTCTTTCCAAGATATTGAATTTTCTACAATTAGTCGTCACTTTCATTGATTTAGCATAATTTTTATCCATTTGGCGAGATTTTCATTAATTTGGCAACATTTCAAAAAAGTCGCCAAGTTGGCGACATTCCGCCAAATTCGTAGCCAAAATCTAGCCAAGCGTTATGCACTAAGAAAAAAGTTATTCTTACAGCAGATAAATGACTATTGGCGTTCAAATACAAAAGTATTATTCAAAGAATATTTTTTCATGAATGGAACGATCTAGATCCACGAGAATGATGTCATTCAATTTATCGCATAGTATTACATATGAAAAGTGGACATGTTTCTCAATAGGAATTTTTTTTTATGTGACTTTTTCATAATTTTTTTGAAAAATTTCAATATCTCGAGAACGGTCCATGTTAGCGTTCTAAAATTTATGCCAATCGTTTCCTAATGAAAAATTACATACGAAATATCTATTTGCGTAACTTTATTAGCGGATTTGATTTTTTGACGATTTTTTCAAAATTTCATTCGAAAATTTAGGGGGGTTCTGAACATTCGATTCCATATAAAAACAATAGGCTTCCAGTGTTTACGGATTGTGATTTTTGTACCAAATTTGGTTCGAATCGGTCCATTCGTTCGTCAGTTATCGTCTCCACAGACTCACTGACACACACACACACACACACACACACACACACACACACACACACACACACACACATACAAACACACAGACATCACTTCAAAAATGTTTGATTCGTGATCAGGGATGCTTGAAACGTGCTCTCCCGTCGAAAACTCGAATTCGAATTTTCGACCCCGCCACAATACTTTCCTTATACATTATGTATATAAGGAAAGTAATAAGGAGTAACTGCATAACCTACGTAAACACACTGAAAATGTTTGTCATCTCAATGAAACTACGAAACTTGCAACAAAGTTATGCGCGATTTTTTTGACGACTTTTAAGACGAATTTTTTCCCGATAGGATTGGCAAACGTTGCCTTTCTTCGTGTGCCAATAATCTAAAGTGAAAACTCTGGTGCAAACATGAGAGATATTCTAGGATTGCTCTTTAGATAGTTATTTTTTTTTTATGAACTCAAAGAAAGTAATAAAAGTTTTATTTATATGGGAAAAGGCGTTTATTTTAAGATGGGTGTGAAAACCGTATTAATGCAAAATGCCATATTCATCTACTGTTTGACTACAGATATATTAATTATTGCTTTCATTACAATACGTGGTAATGTATAGGGAAAGTATTGGAATCGAGTCGAAGAGAGCAACTCGAGTTTTCGACAGATCTGAAAGTTGATATACACTCTAGGACAAGAAAATACTCTTTTTAACACGACGTCTTTGTGTATGTGTGTGTATGTCTGTGTGTGTGCGTATGCCTGTGTGTCTGTTTGGGCAACAACTATGTATATATCTGTATATGTATCTCTAACTACTCTAACTCAAAAACTACAGGACCAAATTTCATAAAATTTTGTAGGTACATTACTTGTGAGTGGTTGCCATGGTGCTAGTTAGGTTTTAGTACAATTCAGAAATTAGAATATGCTTTTCTTTGTAAAATGGCCCGCAAAAGTCGTCAAATTCAACACGTCAAGTTAGTTAAGACTAACTTGGTTCAAATGAATCAATTAAATCCTTGTTTTATACGTAATTCTTTACGACAAAACGAACAAGACCAATCCTATTACTCTGTGATGGGCATTCTCGAAATATTTAAGGATTTTTTATTAATTTTGAGAAGCTGAAGACGTTTTTCACTATAGTGAAATATTTATAAGAAATTCCTTAAAACTTAGTAATTAAGTCCCTTGAGGGTTGTCCTGATTTTCACATGATTAGGAAAAATATAACCCAATGTGTCCTCAAAAATCGTTACAATGCGAAAAAAAATATAAAATGATTAAAATTGCTGAAATATATTTATTATATATTTGTCCATGTAATTTTTGACAACAAAGCGAATAAGACTGACTCAATGACTGATAATAAACTGTTCTCGAGGCATTTTGGATTTTTGGAAATTCGAGCAAATGAATACATTTCGAAATATATGATATTGCCAAATGAAACGAAAATGTATTAAAAATACGAATTGGATGTAATATCCGAAAAGTGTCCATGGTATTTAGAGCAATTAAATTCAATTTAATGCATCATGAGATAAAAAATAAGAAAATGAATTTCAGTCTGTTGGGGAATTCACGTGCTCAAATTTTTGTATATAATGCCCAGTATACATAAGGAAGATTCAAAATATTTTTATTTGCATTTTTGTAAAACTGTTTGGTTATTTGAATTCATATAATACTATTAGATACTTTGAATTTATGAAACGCCTTTAGAAAATGAAATTCTACTAAATAACCTTTACCCATGTACATAGTGTAAAGTATGTGGAGGTATTGTTGTTGTTGTTACTGATGACCTCCTGTTTCATCGGGGCCGATTCAGGACCAGTGACGCAGGAAGCAGGAAAGAACGATGAAAGACACAAGGCGAGAGAACAAAGTTTATTTCAAGAACGCATCACTGACGAAGGTCGGAGGGGGTGCAGCCTCACATTTAGACTCAGACCCAGAAGGCGGAAAACTGACTTTATTCTCAAGAAACATCCATGCCTTATTCGGGATTCGAACCCGAGCCCGCAAGACAGCAGCCGAAGACGCTATCCACTTCACCGCCTGGGCGGCATGAAAGTATTGTACCGGGTGAGTTTCGACGGAATAGAACGGTTCAAGGATCCGTGAACTCGAATCGAACGTTTTTTAGGTGATGTATGCGTGTGTGTGTTTGTGTTCATGAGTCTGTGGAGACGATATCTCAAAAATGAATGGAACATTTCAATCGATAATTAGTAAAAAATTACAATCAGTGGATGCTGAAAGCCTTTTGATTTTAAAAGCAATCACATATTCGGAACACCATTAAATTTTCACATGTAATTTTCAAAATACCATCCAAAAATTATAACACTTAATAATGTAACACAAATATTCATTTCTTATGAAATTTTTAATTCGAAAACGATTGACATAGACTTTTGAATGCTAGCATAAACCGTTCTCGAAATATTGCACATTTTTTCAAATAAATTCAACAAAAAATTACATGAAGTCACAAAAGTATATAAACGTTTGTGAAATATGTTCGCATTTCTTACGTAATATTATGCAATAAGCTTACAAACATCACTGTCATGAATGTAGTTCATTCCGTTCAGAAGGGAAGATACTGTGTTGTTGTTGTTGAGACCCAGACCGTTCGACCTACCAGAAAGGTGTAAGGTAACTATTTGGACGCCCGGGAAGTGCCACCCAATTTAGACCGGAACCAAGTGGGGGAGGATTCCACAGGGACCGTACCCTCCTTCCCCTACCACCAACCTCTCGGAAGGACTTACGGACCCACATGTTTAACGTGACGGTACTCCGCATGAAAACGACGGCAGTTGTGGCAGGGTGCATTTCAAGGGCGCAAACCACAGGGGTACTGCGCCCGAAATGTGCCAACAGCATGCGGTGTTCCCAGGTGGTCACCCACCCAAGTACTAACCGCGCCCGATGCTGCTTGACTCGATGATCTAACGTGAACCTGTGTTTTCTACACGGCAGGGCCGATGGCTAGGGAAGATACTGTGTTGTTGAGACCCAGACCGTCCGACCTACCAGAAAGGTGTAAGGTAACTGTTTGGACGGCCGGGAATTGCCACCCAATTTAGACCGGAACCCAGTGGGGGAGACATCCACAGGGACCGTACCCTCGTTCCCCTACCACCAACCTCTCGGAAGGACTTACGGACCCACATGTTTAACGTGATCGTACTCCGCATGAACACGGCGGCAGTTGTGGCAGCGTGCAAATCCAGCGCGCAAACCACCGAGCTACCGCGCCCGAAATGTGCCAACAGCACGCGGTTTTCCCAGGTGGTCACCCACCCATGTACTAACCGCGCCCGATGTTGCCTGACTTCGGTGATCTAACGAGAACCGGTGTGGGGGGAAGATACTGTGTGTAATAGTTTTGCCTTTTGACGCCTAACAATTTATATTTATGAAATGCGCTTCTCGCAACTAGTCTGAAACGTGTAGCAATAAATTTGGAGAAGCTGATGACGAATTCAGCGAAATATCGCCAAGGCGACATTTGTCCTCAGATTGACAGAAATATGGTTAAAACTACAAAAATCACGCAACGTTAACGATAATGACCCCAATTTAATGAATTAATTATTAAAATATTTTAATATATGGATTCTTGCTTATTGCGGATGCTATCAATATAGATAATTGCCAATTTAGATATATGTGAAAGAGAAGTTCATCTGATACTTATTCGGGTACTTATATTTCTATGTATTGTCATCCGGAAGCACCCAATTCAATATTAAATATCTAATGTGGGCAGCACATGACTTTCCTTATATAATGCAATGAATTTACTTCTTTCAAAGTGAAAAAATGATGTATAAGATCCACGGAACTTGGTGTTTTCAATGTTGGCGCTTTTCCGGATGACAACATGTAAAACTACTTCGAAGTACCCAAATAACTTATACTTCACATAACTTTAAATTAACAATTATTAATATTGATACTATCATCCATAAGCAATAGAATCCATTTATTAAAATATTTAAATAATTAATTTATCGATATGGCATAATTTTCATTAACTTCGTCTTTTCTGCAATGTTGGTAATATTTTCGTCAATTTGTGCGAAATATACCTCAGTTGACGATATTTCGCTATATTATATCCACATTCGCCAAATGTATCAACAAGCATAACAGACACACCGAAAGAAGATAATTTTTATATACGAGAAATTATGTTCGTCGAGATTACGATTCAAAATTTGCAAAACATTATCTTATAACCAGCAACACTTTTATCAATTGGGCTATATTTGGCAGCATTTAAAAAGTCGCCATTTTGCCACACTCCGTCGGATTGGTCGTCAAACTTTCGGCAACCGTTATTGACGGACGGGGAAAAAATGAATTATTTGTACAGTAGATTCTTATATTTCTTTCATTATATTGAATTTTTATCAGTCATATTCAATGCTTTAGAGTCATTTTCGTAAATTTGGAAATATTATGAAACGTCGCCCAATTGGTGATATTCTACCGTATTAAGCTCCAAAATTACGCCAAGCGTTAAGGACGACGAAATAGCTTATTTTTATAATAGACTAGCAGCATACCCGTTCTTCGTACGGAGTATATAATATAAAGACATTTATAATTCAGAATCATATGCAAATTATGTTAAAATATTAAATTTATTGCTCCTAAAGAGAAGTTTATGAATATGTGTTCTCATCATGCAAAAAATATCTTCACGGGCAGATCTGAAGAATAAAACATCCTGGTCCCTTTCGAAAGCAAATATACAAAAAATATGAAATTGAATCAATATATTCAAAATAACTGTGCTAAAATTGTGTGGGACCCGTAGTACTTATATACTCGAATATTAGAAGATATAACCTGTATTAGTAGATTACATGTATAAATTGAAAATATCAATAAACCCGTAATTAATTCCAATATATGCCAGAATGAAAGCACTGAAAATTATATGGAAATATATATATATATATACACGTATATATATATATATATGTTTCCATATAATTTTCAGTGCTTTCATTCTGGCATATATATATATATATATATATATATATATATATATATATATATATATATATATATATATATATATATATATATATATATATATATATATATATATATATATATATATATATATATATATATATATATATATATATGTATATATATATATCCCCGTACTACTTATATTGTCGCAGATTAGAAAATATGCCTGTATGTTAGTAGAATATTACCCTTATTACAATATGAGTCTAAAAAATCTTTGCCAAAATAAAACAGATGACATAAATTGAAAATTTCAATTATCCCCGTAATCTTTATACCAGAAGGTCGTAATTGATTCCAATATATGCCAATATATATCAAAATACATGCCTATATACCTGTACTACTTATATTCTCGTGGATTAGAAGATAATCCGTGCATTAATAGAAGATTACTCGCACAACGTACAATATGTGAGTTTCAACAATTTTTGTCATAATAAAACAATGACATTAAATTAATATAAAAATATCAATAATCCCTGAATCAACAGTCCACGAAAATACCAATAATAACAATGTTTAAACCTGACGACCGTAATTGATATTATCCAGTCAACAATGCAATGTCAATGAAATTTAATTTATATACATATCTTTGTTATTCAAATCGGAAAAGATTTAATAAAAATCGTATGCCGCATAAACACATTGGATTTACATCCATTGCTAAATGACATGACAACATTTGCTTCAAATGAATTGATGGGAATCTTATCGTTTGAATAATTCTATCTCCATTGAAGGTTTGGCGACATTTTCGTCAATTTAGCGACAATTTAAAACATCGCCAAATTTATCACCAAGTGGGAATGTAGAACTAACAGTCCCATTTTGCGACACATTGAAGAATAATCATCACAATACTATGCCCTAACAAAACACAATTAATTGCATTTATTAAGCGCAATTTCATCAATTTTATTATATTTTTATGGATTTGCAAACATTTTATCAATTTGGTGACATTTTAAAAATTCGCTAAATGTGTTACTAAGTGGGATGGATGGACTGGCCGACAAATGCTACCAAAACATCATTTCAGTACTCTCTTCTAAGAAAACAAATTTAATTTAATTGATTTGCGTCGTTTTTATCAATTTGTCGACATATCCGTCAATTTGGCAACGTTTAAGAAAAGTTGCCAAGTTAGCGATATTCCGCGAAATTCATAGCTCTGAATTTGCAGATCTGAAGAATAAAACATCCGATCCCGTTTGCATATACTAAATGGAAACACTAAAATTTCATTAGAAAATATACCCGTTCTACTCTTTTTCTGTTTCAACAATCGGCTAAATAAATTTATTGGCTAAACACAATATGAGTTTATTAGCTAAACACAATATATAAGCTAGAAAACTCTTTCTCAAAATAAAGGAAAGTGATGCACACAGTCCGTAATTAATATAATTAAAAGAAAAATCAAACCGTTCATTTACAAAATATATTTTTACATCTATTTATTTATTATTCAAATAGAAAATATAATAACAAATATTAACAAACATATTTATTTAAATTGCGTTGCTGAGCAACATAATATAAAAAGAATCTTCCTCATAAACTGCGAAATTAAATAACCATTTTGATCTCTTCCACATAAAATGCAAAAATAATAACCATTTTGATTTCCTTATGCTTTGCATTGTTCAGTAAATGCTTGTGAAGCATAAACCATGGAGTTAGATTTTCCATTTAAATTCATGTTTCAAACAATTCATGCTTTCAGATAGTGACTAATTAATGCAAAAATCCTGCACTAAGCTCAGAAATGAAGTTTTAATTCACGTTGACGTTTTAAACAAACGATTTCCATCCTTTCCGTTTGGATAAACCACGGAGTTAGAGAGTAGAACTCCTAGGATAAAGTTCCGGTTTTCATTAATATCTCGACAACCCCTAGTATGAGAAACTCGAAACTTGGGCAAAATTTATGGGGGACTATTTCAAGGCTACTCACAAAATTTCATTAAATTCGATTTAGCCGTTCTCTCGTGATGATGAGAAAAACGAAATATTAGTTTTTTGCTAATATCTCGAGAACCACTGATCGTAGAAACGCCAAACATAGACTAAATTTTAAGTGGGACTATTTCCAGGCTACTCACAAAATTTCATCAAATTCGGTTCAGCCGTTCTCTTGTGATGACGGGACAAACAGACAGACAGACAGATTTTCAATTTTATTTATATAGATACACTAGCAGCATTCCCGTTCTTCGTACGGAGTATATAATATAAAGAAACTTGAAATTCATAATCATGCCCAAATTCTTATAGTATACTAAATGACATGTTTAATCAAAATATTCTGTTAAAATATTTAATATAATGCTCCTAAAAAGAAGTTTAAGAATCTCTGTTCTCGCTATATAAAATTATCTTCATGAACATATCTGAAGAATAAAACATCTTGGACCCCTTATGTAAGCAAATATAAAAAAAAATATGGAATTGAATCAATATATGCAAAATAAAAGCGTTAAAATTGTATGGGACCCGTACTAATTATATACGCGAATATTAGAAAATATAACCTGTATTAGTAGATTACATGTATAAATTGAAAATACCAATAAGCCCGTAATCTTTAAATCTGAAGACAGTCATTTATTCCAATATATGTCAAAATTAAAGTGCTAAAATTATATGGGAAGATATACACGTACTACTTATAATGTCCGATTATTAGTAGAAGATTACCCGTTTTGCAATATGAGTCTCAAATGTTTTTTGGTAAAATACAACAGACGACGTAATAAATTGAATATATAATTAATCCCCGTAATCTTCATACCAGAAGACTGTACTTGATTCCAATATATATGCCAATATATGTCAAAATATATGCCAATATACCTGTACTACTTATATTCTCGTAGGTTAGAAGATATACCCGTGCATTCCTAGAAGATTACTCGTACAACGTACAATATGCGTGTGTCAGCAATTTTTGCCGCAATAAAACAATGGCGTAATAACTTAAAAATATCAATAATCACTGAATCAATAATTCCGGAAAATATCAATAATAATAATGTTTAAACCTGAAGAGTATAATTGATATTATCCAGTCCAAAATGAAATGGCAATGAAATTTATTTTATATACATATCTTCATTATTCAAATCGGAAAGGATTTAATAAAAATCGTCTGCCGCATAAACACATTGGATTTAAATCCGTTGCTAAGCGACATGATATCATTTGCTTCAAATAAATTGGTAGAAAAAATATCGTCTAAACAGTTATATTTCTATGGAACATTTGGCGACAGTTTCGTCAAATTAGCGACATTTTAAAAAATAGCCAAATTTATCGCCAAGTGGGACTGTAGAACTGACAGTTCCACTTTGCGACAAATTGACGAAATATCATCAC
Source organism: Amaurobius ferox (assembly GCA_951213105.1). Classification (NCBI taxonomy): domain Eukaryota; kingdom Metazoa; phylum Arthropoda; class Arachnida; order Araneae; family Amaurobiidae; genus Amaurobius; species Amaurobius ferox. The sequence continues at coordinate 112,059,591 of OX578149.1, read as the reverse complement.
AATACTATCCCCTAACAAAAAACAATTAACATCATTTATGTAGCGCAATTTTATCAATTTCAAGATATTTTTATAGATTTAAAAACATTTTATCAATTTGGTGACATATTAAAAATTCGCTAAATGTATTACTAAGTAGGATGGTTGGTCTGACAGATAAATGCTAACCAAACATCATTTCAGTACTCTCTTCTAACAAAACAAAAAAAAATTTCATTGGTATGTAGAAGACCCAAGCCAGACGACCAACCCGAAGGTTTATGGCAGCTGTTTGTGTGTCGTTTATATCAATTTGGCGACATTTCCGCCAATTTGGCAAAGTTTAAGAAAAGTTGTCAAATTAGCGATATCCCTCCAAATTCGTAGCTTTGAATTTGCAGATCTGAATGAAACATTCTTATCCCGTTTCAATATACTAAATGAAAACACTACAATTGTATTAGAAGATATACCCGCTCTACTCTTTTTCTGTTTCAACAATCGGCTATATGAATTTATTGGCTAAACACAATATATGAGTTTAGTAGCTAAATACGATATAAGCTTGAAAACTCTTTGCCAAAATAAATGAAATTGATCGCAGTCAGCAATTAATATAATTAAAAGAAAAATCAAACCGTCCATTCATAAGATATACTTTTATATCCATTTATCCATTTATTTATTATTTAAATCGAAAAAAAATAATAAAAACATTAACAAACACATTTAATTTAATTGCGATGCCGAGCAACATGATATATCCTCCTAAAATGTTAAAATTTATTAACCACTAACAGCACACCCGTTATTCGTACGGAGTGTATAATTTAAAGAAACTTAAAGTTCGCAATCATGTGCAAATTCTGTTAAAATATTAAATTTATTGCTCCTAAAGAGAAGTTTAAGAATATATGTTCTCACTATGTAAAATTATCTTCACGATCAGATCTGAAGAATAAAACATCCTGGCCCCTTTTGTAAGCAAATTTACAGAAGAAAAAATAGGAATTGAATGAATATATGCAACCCCGTACTAATTATATTGTCGCAGATCAGAAAATATGCCAATGTGTTAGTAGAAGATTACCCGTATTACAATATGCGTCTCAAAAATATTTGCCAAAATAAAAGAGATGACGTAATAAATTGAAAACATCAATAATATCCGTACTCTTTATACCAGAAGGTCGTAATTGATTCCAATATATGCCAATATATATCAAAACATATGTCAATATACCTGTACTACTTATATTCTCGTAGATTAAAAGATATACACGTGTATTTGTAGAAGATTCGTACAACATACAATATATGAGTTTAAACAATTTTTGTCATAATAAAATAATTGCATAATAACTTGAAAATATCAATAATCCTTGAATCAATGATCCCCGAAAATATAAATAATAATAATTTTTAAACCTGAAGACCGTAATTGATATTATCCAGTCAAAAATGCTATAAGAAAAATCAAATCGTTCTTTTCTAAAATATATTTTTATATCCATTTATTTATTATTCAAATCGAAAAAATAATTATTAAAATTAACAGACAGATTTAATTTAATTGCGTTTCTGAGTAACATGATATAAGATAGAATCTTATAACATGTTAAATATGTCATGTCTTATAACATAAACTGCGAAATTAAATAACGATTTTGATTTCTCTATACTTCTCATTGTTCCGTAAAAGCTTGTTTTAAATAAACCATGAACCATGGAGATAGATTTCCCCTTTAAATCATGTTTCAAACAATTCATGTTTTCAGAAAGTGACTAATTAACGCAAAAAATCTCCCATCAAACTCAGAGATTAAATTTTAATTCACTTTCAAACGATTTTCAAGCTTTTCGTTTGGATAAACCACGGAGTTAGGGAGTAGAACTCCTAGGAAAAAGTTCCGTTTTTCATTAATATCTCGACAACCCCAGGTCTTAGAAACTCGAAACTTGGACAAAATTTATGGGGGGATATTTCAAGGCTATTCACCAAATTTCATTAAATTCGGTTCAGCCGTTTTTCCGTGATGATGAGACAAACGAAAATTTCGTTTTTTACTAATATCTCGAGAACCACTGGCCGTAGAAACTCAAAACACGGATATAATTTTAAGTGGGGCTATTTCTGGGCTACCCACAAAATTTCATCAAATTCGGTTCAGCCGTTCTCCCGTGATGGTGTGACAAACAGACAGACAGACAGACAGACAGATTTTCATTTTTATTTATATAGATGACTATTGCCGAATTGTTAAGCGTCTAGTTATAAACAAATGCACAAAGTAACTTATCTCTCTCAATTTCTCTCTCTCGCGCTATCGCTGTATATACATATATATATATATATATATATATATATATATATATATATATATATATATATATATATATATATATATATATATATATATATATATATATACATATATATATATACATATATATATATATATATATATACATATATATATATACTTATATACATATATATATATATACATATACGCACATCCAGGGTGATTAAAAAATTGTGGCAAAACTATATGGGGTGAAAACACACACCTAAATAAGCACTTTTCGTCATGCAATGCATGATCGTAACACACTGTTAAACGCTAGAGGGCACTGTCCAGCGAACGCGTACTTGTCGGTTCTACCGTTGTTTTCAGAATGGATGGATTTTTTCACGAATCAGGAGAAAACATGCATTTAATGTAAGGAGCTGAGGACGGAAATGCGAGGAAAGAACAAATCCGATGTGATTTCAACACGACGGAGCACCAGCCCATTACAACGCAGCTGTGCGAAATGCTTTGGATGCAACATTTCCAGGATGATGGATTGATCAGTGTGGTCCCATCATTTGGACGGCACAATCGCCCGATCTTTCGTGTTTGGACGTTATCTCTTGGGTCCATATAAAAAGTCTCATCTACGATAGGACAGTCTTTTCCGATGATGACTTTGTTGCCAGGATTTCTGTTACTGCTGCCGCTGTACAATAAATGCAGGATGTTTTAGCAAATGTACGATGATCACAACGTTGCAGGTGTGAGACCTGTATTCATGCTGCTTTGAGCAGTTACTGTAAGATATTTATTACAATTTGTTTTGTAATTTCTTCAATTTTTTGTTTTGAGCAGTTTCCGTAAATTATTCGTTAAAATGTGTTGTGTAATTTCTTCACATTCTTCATACCTCATCTCTTATATTTTTATTTCATCATTTCATGCAACAGTACGTGCAAACCCCTAGTGCTTTACCGCTTGAATTAAGATCATGAATTGTATGACGAAAAGTACTTGTTCAGGTTTGTTCTATGACCCCTTAACGTTTGCTGCATCGGTTTAGATAACCCTGCATATATATATATATATATATATATATATATATATATATATATATATATATATATATATATATATATATATATATATATATATATATATATATATATATATATATATGTATATATATATATATATATATATATATATATATATATATATATATATATATATATGTATATATATATATATATATATATATATATATATATATATATATATATATGTATATATATAATAAAAATTGATAAAACATTAAAAGATTAAAAGCTCGAGATTAAAAATTCATATAAATAAAATGCGCAATGCAGCATTTTCCTCATTATACGAAATATATTAAAATAAGATATAAATAGGATACAAATGGAATAAAAATGGATGTGAAGGCTAACAGGTAATATGCTAAAAAAGCCTAGGGGAGGATTGTGACCCCTTAAATCCCCAGTTTCAGCATGCTGCTAGGCCGCGACACACTCCCGGTATGGCAACAATTCCTTTAGCACTTCTCCAGTGTAAGTACTTCGAAAGAATAGACCTTGATATTCAAAGGAAAAAAGAAGAAATAATACATAGTTCCTATAGAATGTTGTCATAATCCAAAGAACAATATGGAATAAGAATTCATCCTTCTCCTTCGTTATTTTCAACAGTCAGTTCTTTGTTGCCAGGATTTCTGTTACTGCTGCCGCTGTACAATAAATGCAGGGTGTTTTAGTCAATGTACGATGATCACTACGTCGCAGGTGTGAGACCTGTATTCATGCTGTTTTGAGCAGTTACTGTAAGATATTTATTACAATGTGTTTTGTAATTTCTTCAATTTTTTGTTTTGAGCAGTTTCCGTAAGTTATTCGTAAATGTGTTATGTAATTTCTTCACATTCTTCATACCTCATCTCTTATTTTTTTATTTCATTATTTCATGCAACAGTACGTGCGAACCCCTAGTGCTTAGCCGCTTGAATTAAGACCATGAATTGTATGACGAAAAGTACTTGTTCAGGTTTGTTCTATGACCCCTTAACGTTTGCTGCATCGGTTGAGATAACCCTGCTATATATATATATATATATATATATATATATATATATATATATATATATATATATATATATATATATATATATATATAATAAAAATTGATAAAACATTAAAAGATTAAAAGCTCGAGATTAAAAATTCATATAAATAAAATGCACAATGCAGCATTTTCCTCATTATACGAAATATATTAAAATGAGATATAAATAGTATTCAAATGGAATAAAAACGGAATAAAAATGTATGGGAAGGCTAACAGGTAATATGCCAAAAAAAGCCTAGGGGAGGATTGTGACCCCTTAAATCCCCAGTTTCAGCATGCTGCTAGGCCGCGACACACTCCCGGTATGGCAACAATTCCCTTAGCACTTCTCCAGTGTAAGTACTTCGAAAGAATAGACCTTGATATTCAAAGGAAAAAAGAAGAAATAATACTTAGTTCCTATAGAATGTTGTCATAATCCAAAGAACAATATGGAATAAGAATTCATCCTTCTCCTTCGTTATTTTCAACAGTCAGTTCTTTGTTGCCAGGATTTCTGTTACTGCTGCCGCTGTACAATAAATGCAGGGTGTTTTAGTCAATGTACGATGATCACTACGTCGCAGGTGTGAGACCTGTATTCATGCTGTTTTGAGCAGTTACTGTAAGATATTTATTACAATTTGTTTTGTAATTTCTTCAATTTTTTGTCTTGAGCAGTTTCCGTAAGTTATTCGTTAAAATGTGTTGTGTAATTTCTTCACATTCTTCATACCTCATCTCTTATTTTTTTATTTCATTATTTCATGCAACAGTACGTGCGAACCCCTAGTGCTTAGCCGCTTGAATTAAGACCATGAATTGTATGACGAAAAGTACTTGTTCAGGTTTGTTCTATGACCCCTTAACGTTTGCTGCATCGGTTTAGATAACCCTGCATATATATATATATATATATATATATATATATATATATATATATATATATATATATATATATATATATATATATATATATATGTATATATATATATATATATATATATATATATATATATATATATATATATATATATATATGTATATATATATATATATATATATATGTATATATATATATATATATATATATATATATATATATATATATATATATATATATATATATATATATATATATATATATATATATATATATATATATATATATATATATATATATATATATATATATATATATATATATATATATATATATATATATATATGTATATATATATATATATATATATATATATATATATATATATATATATATATATATATATATATATATGTATATATATAATAAAAATTGATAAAACATTAAAAGATTAAAAGCTCGAGATTAAAAATTCATATAAATAAAATGCGCAATGCAGCATTTTCCTCATTATACGAAATATATTAAAATAAGATATAAATAGGATACAAATGGAATAAAAATGGATGTGAAGGCTAACAGGTAATATGCTAAAAAAGCCTAGGGGAGGATTGTGACCCCTTAAATCCCCAGTTTCAGCATGCTGCTAGGCCGCGACACACTCCCGGTATGGCAACAATTCCTTTAGCACTTCTCCAGTGTAAGTACTTCGAAAGAATAGACCTTGATATTCAAAGGAAAAAAGAAGAAATAATACATAGTTCCTATAGAATGTTGTCATAATCCAAAGAACAATATGGAATAAGAATTCATCCTTCTCCTTCGTTATTTTCAACAGTCAGTTCTTTGTTGCCAGGATTTCTGTTACTGCTGTTAATCCTGCATATATATATATATATATATATATATATATATATATAATAAAAATTGATAAAACATTAAAAGATTAAAAGCTCGAGATTAAAAATTCATATAAATAAAATGCACAATGCAGCATTTTCCTCATTATACGAAATATATTAAAATGAGATATAAATAGTATTCAAATGGAATAAAAACGGAATAAAAATGGATGGGAAGGCTAACGGGCAATATGCTAAAAAAGCCTAAGGGGGGATTGTAACCCCTTAAATCCCCAGTTTCAACATGCTGCTAGGCCGCGACACACTCCCTGTATGGCAAGAATTCCCGTAGCACTTCGCCAGTGTATGTACTTCGAAAAAATAGACCTTGATATTCAAAGGAAAATAGAAGAAATAATATCTAATTCCTATAGAACGTTGTCATAACCCAAAGAACATTATGGAATAAGAATTCATCCTCCCCCTTCGTTATTTTAAACAGTCATAATCCATACTGTGTTTCACGTACACATATATAAAATCATTACAACATCCAGTTGTTTCTTCTTTCACCATGAGTGAAAGTAGTTGTTATAAAATCGTGATCCAGATCTTTATTTCTTTTTGTTGCCATTTCGTCATAACACACTTCCATGATGTTATGTACTTGCGAATATCTATTTTTGTAATGAACATTTAGTCGACTTTTTAAAAAGGCCTTAGGATACTTTTGTCGCAATGCTTCCCTATCACAAACACATCTCTATCTATCCTGTCCTTTTCATTATTGATGATTCGTTGATGTCTTTTTAGATGTTGTATGACAACATTACGGAATATGTTACGATGTATATTGCTATACCAATGGGTCAGATAATTGATATTTATATCAAAATTTGTTCATTTGTCATATATATTAAATATAATGTGATCCTGTCGTTGTATCTAATATTGAGATCTATAAAGTTAACTTCCTTTGGATTACTTTCTATTGTCTTCAACAGTTTTAAATCTTCTGTATAAAATGTAAAGTGGAATTGATAATTGGTGTCTATTGCACCTGTTATAACATCATCAATGTATCTCATATATATTAACTCATTTTTAATGTATAACTTTGACTCGTACCAATGTAAGTAAATGTCAACCAATATCGACGAACATCCACCTCCCATAGAGATTTTATGGATTTGTTTGTAATATCTGGAGCCATTAAACAAAATGTTTTCGAATATCACTATTTTCACAATATATTTGTATTTGTTAATCTCAATATATCATTTGAAATCATATCTTTCATAAGTTTCGATTAGGATATCATAAAGATTATTTAGATGAACATTATTAAATAAATCCGTAAAGTCAAAACTTTTAAGTTAAATGCTTTCGGATATATACTTTAATGTTTCTATTACTTCCAAACTGTTAGTTATCATACAAGCCCCCATACCTTTGATTTTCTTTAGTATTGCTTCCTTAATCGACAACAGTTTTTTATTAGCATATGTCAAATAAGTTTTAAATCCAACTGTAACGGGTCTGTATCTAATATGTCGTTTATGAATCTTTGGGATTAGAGTCAGGTAAGGAAATTTGATATTTTGAAACAGAATATCCATTCTTTTATGCATCGCTTTTATCTTATTTTCGATTATAATTAGTGGCTGCTTGATTTCTAATATATATATATATATATATATATACACTCTTTTGCAAAAAATCAAAATCCCGCTAAACAATTATCCGATCATCTCGAAATTTCGCAAGCAAATTCCTTTGTACCAAGTGCGCAAATGATTAAATTTGCAAGGCCAATGAGTGTTAACTTCGGTCATAACGCGCGCTTCTACTCCTCAACTACATCCAATAAAACAGTTTTAAAATGTGGAAGGTTTATCTTTGATAGTTATCGGGGTTGCAGTACAACCAATAATGTCGTTACGTGGTCGCCGAAGACCTTATAAGCAATTAGTCGAGTTCAAACGTGGTCGTACATTCGGGATGCATGAAGCTGGCTGATCATACCCAATATCAATGGATCATATCAAAAGGTCGCCACTTACAACGAACGGGCACTGCTGTGCAAAGGTGGTGGCAGCAATGGTTGCTGTAAGGAACTCATCGATGGAATGAATGCTCTAGAAGGGCAAGGTACAAGAATGCGAGGCAAGAAGGGATGGTTGTAGGACAGGCCCAATGGCATCACCGTCCGCCATCCAACGTGCTACAGCCTCTTCCAAACCACCCGTGGTACCTTCCACCATCTCACGACGCTTGGCTGACGTTGGGTTACGCTCACGGATACTTTTAAGAGACGTGCGCCCGTAACCCCAGTGTTGTGACAAATCACAACACCTTTATTTATTATTCAAAATTAACATTTTTTTATATCATGAAATATTTTTTTAATTACTTTAATTTTAATTATTTTAATTTTTTCTTTCATTTATTATTCTAAATTTATTCTATTCAAAATTATCTTATTCAAAGTTGCTTTTATTTGTTTTTTTTAATTTCATGAAAAAGTCAATTGTCCCATTTATGAATTTAATTGTAAGCACGCTGCTATTCAAATTTCACGTCTTTCATTCTCGTCTGGTTGTGAATGCTTTCGACTTGAGTCTGGGTGCAGCGCACTCTTCCAGCAATTGATCAATCTTCATTTCCAGTTTAGGAGTTTTCGGTATGAATCACTTGACCTGTTTCTTCTCTCCTTTTGTGTTTGAAACCTTGAGACCCCTATAAATCCGGGTCCTTTTTAATCTCTTTCGGATGTTGCTAAGAAGATATAAAAAAAGAAGGTGCGTATTAGCATACCCAGCGTACATTTTCTCTGGGAAGAGAGCGAATGGCGTCCTCCTACCGTTTGGGTTTCCTAGACCTTATTTAGTAGTTATGATTTATTAATGTGTACTCATCAAAAGTTCAAATTATTAATATTGATAATATATTACTTAAAGATGGAAGTACAAAAAGTAAATTAGGTTTTTTTTTATGATTCATTCTGATAATGAAAATTTTTTTGCATAATTCATTTTGATTTTTTATCTCACGTGGACTGTTAGACAAAATTGTAAGAAAAAAAACATTGTATGGTTTTGTGCTGATGTGAATTTGAAATAAAATGGTTGTATAATGATAATTTTTTGTGTTATTTCTTGGAGACTTGGAGAAAAACAACTTTACTATTATTCAATTTTCATTCAATAGCTGTGTAATGAATTATTACTGTGTTATTGCTTGGAGAAGAGCAGCTATACTGTTATTCAATTCTCATCCAATGGCTGTATAATGAATTATATTTTGTTCTGTCATTCTAGGTGAAGAACAATTACATTATTGTTCAATTTTCATTCAATAGAAAATTGCTCACATTTTCAATTTAATAAAAGAGTTAATTCAATAAAATACTTTGCATATTTAAAAATACAAGTGATAATGGAAGCAGTTTACGACTGCTACCAACATTGGGTGCTACTCGCAAATATGGATTTTTTTTAACAATGAAATTCCTCACAAAAAAAAAATAAAAAAAAAATTGACTTCAAAAGGAAGCACATATACACCCTTGTTCTGTGCGATTTGGATAATATATTACATGATGCCCAGCAGAAAATTTATTTACTTATGAACAATTTAAAAAATAAATAAATAAATAAATAAAAAATTTCCTTTTTATTGTATTTTGATTATAGATCCAGCTCCAGGTAAGGATTTAAAAATCAATCTAACATGTATTAAAGGCCTCTTATGTCTTTCTAATTTTAGGCGCTCACATGCAAGAAAATAGCTTATTATATATATATATATAGTATATATATATATGCCAAAGAGGAACACTTACATTTATGATTCAAGTGTGAAAGATATCAAAAGGAAAAAAGGAATGCAAACGAGGGATCATTAATGTCTAGGGCGATTGTGACCCCTATTCCTGTTTAAAAGCGTGTTTTTTATTCCTGGGAAACACTCTCAGAAACGGTGATCGCTCGTAGCAGTTCCAAAGTATGCATGGGAAAAACAGAATCCATGTGGAAACAATAATTCGGATTCAAAGACCAAGAAAGCCTGAAACGGCTCGTAAAGAAGTCAAACATCATACAACGAAAGTTTGAGAATGATGTTCAAGGATCCAAAAAAAGATACTTTCATTACACTTAAAAATGCGAAGAAACAGTCACAGTTAATACAAAGTTACCGTTTTATCTAATGGCAACAGATCGTTAAAATCTGCATAAAATACATTGTCTTTGTCAAGAGCTTTACAATAATTTAAATAAGAAGTTTTTAGGAATCCAAAGCCACTCTAATCAATAGTTGTTTATTTGTGTATATATATATATATATATATATATATATATATATATATATATATATATGCTCTTTTCTCTTATCGGCATTATGGCCGTGAATTTGCTTTTATGGTGATGTTAATATTACTTGACTTGTATTTTTATTTTTTTTTTATTTTTACATAATTCTTATTATTACATTTCAAATATATATATATATATATATATATATATATATATATATATATATATATATATATATATATATATATATATATATATATATGTATATATATATATATATATATACATATATATATATATATAATTATACAAAGCATTTTTATTGATATTCAAATATTTTTAGCATTTTACGATCCCCCTTCATTAAGTTATTAAGATTTAATTCAGTAATTTTCACTTTAATTTGCATGTGAGTGCTCGACTCAATCAGGTGTGGTGATATAGCTGCATAATTGAACGCTTAAATTTAAATTAATTTCTCTTGAGCAGCTGTATCACAACACTCACAACATCGACAGAGTCGTTTGGAGTGGTGTCGTTACCGAGATTCATGGTTGCCAGCAGAATGGCATCGCATAGTGTTCAGCGATGGATCACGCTTCAGTCTTTCAGGAGGTGACCATTGGATACGTGTGTGGAGGTGCCAGGACCAGAGGTCCCAATCTGCCTTTGTTTTACACAGGCACATACCCGGCCATTCAAATAACTGCCCATGTCTTAGGACGAGTCGGACGGTCTGGGTCTTAACAGACACACAGCCATTACACCGGGTGTGATGGTGTGAGATGCTACCTATGACGACAGTAGGTAGCTCATAGTAATCCTGCGTACAACTTTAACAACTCAACGACAAGTTGAGGAAATCCTGCGTCCGTTTGCGTTACGCTTCAAGGCACGTCATTCTGGGGCCATTATCCAACAAGCTAATGCCACGCTACATACGGCTCGCATATATCTGTGAACTATATCCGTGCTGTGATACTGTTCCTCGACAAGACAAATCACCAGACCTTACGCCAATCGAGCATGCATGGGACGTGCTAGGCCGCCAGATTAGGGCATCCCGAAATGTAGCAGATCTGGAGCAACAATTGAGGAATGCGTGACAGAATGTATCGAAGGATGATATTAGGAAACTTTTTAACTCCTTACCTAGAAGTATATTGCTAAACATTGATGGGTCGTGCGGCTTTGATTTTGTAATCATTTCATTACTCGTATATGAGCTGTACGCATATTTAATTTAAATGAAAACAGTCACTTTCTTCATGGTGCTTCGTTTATTTTGCAAAAGATTGTGTATATATATATATATGCAGGGTATTCCAAAAGTCCTTGATACATTTTAAAATTAAATATAAACTCAAGTAATTGCCGTACGATATTGACGTTTGCTTTTCACGTTTAAAGGTTCTGATTAAGAAAATAAAAAGTTTAGTTCCAAATTTTGCCCATAGATGGCGCTACTTGTACAAATGTTTGTATATCTACTTTTTTTTTTCAGTTTCGTTTTGGCACTGGCACTGAGAAGTAAAAAATGACAACTCCTACCGAAAAAGCCACATTGCACAGGTTGCTTCTTTCTTCCCTACTCGTCTTCACTTTTCATGCTTCTTTTTGGTATTTTTAAGATACAGCGCCATCTATGGACAAAGTTTTGAACTAAATTTTTTGATTTGCTTAACCGAAACTTTTCAACGTGGAAAGTATTTTGGTACAAATATCACTATCGTAGAGCAAGTACTTGAGTTTATATTCAATTTTAAAATAGGTCAAGGACTTTTGGATCACCCTGTATATATATATATATATATATATATATATATATATATATATATATATATACATAATATGAAAAAATGAAATTGAAAATGGAATAATACAATTAGAAGTTGTGTGTTTAAGGGGTTGTAGAAAGGTCAAGGGGGATTGCGACCCCTTTTCCTGGTTTAGGCATGCTTTTAATCCCAGGAAACACTCCCAGAAACCACTACACGCCCGAAACAACAATCAACAGTATGGCAGGGGAAAAAACGGAATCCCGAAATGAAGACCTTAAAATCACAAGAACATATAAAAGCATATAAAATGAAACAAGTATGATTAAAATATATATTCTAACCATGTATAAAGTTTAAAAAGAATGTTCGTAGATGCTTAGATAGTGCAGCAAATGCGCCTTACTATTCCTTGGATTTTATATTATATTTCATTTAGATTGTACTTGAGGAATATATATATATATATATATATATATATATATATATATATATATATATATATATATATATATATTTATATGTATATACATATCTAAATAAATAAATAATTATATATATATATATATATATATATATATATATATATATATATTCAGGGTCTACCAAAAACATTGACCTCGACTTTTATTCCTTAAATATTGATCTTAGACATATATAATAAATTACAAAGTTGCGAAAAAAGGGTACAGAATTTTATGAAATCGTTAAAATTTTCATGGGAATTAAATTTTAAGAATTACAAAATTTAAATTTTTATACGGTCCCCGTACAAAACATTCCTAATAAGTAAAATTTGCCGCATACACTAATACGGTGAAGTACAATATTTCAGCATTCTATCACAAAAAGTCCCAGAGATATGAAAAGTATGCTGATGTAAATGCTGACGTAAACCACTTTTCGATGCACCGACATGGGTTCTCAGAGGGGAAAAATCATGTCGGTTGATTGCGTTTCAGGGGTCATACACAAATTACGACGGAAAACAATGATTACATAATTAAATAATAATTTTGCTATTTATTGGTACAAAAGTATGTACACTGTGTAGAAATAATAACTTTACACAAAGATTACAAAGCTTCTTCAAAATGTTTTCTATCAATGCTAAAGATCCACTAAAGATAAGAGGCAGATATTATTTGACTAGGATGCATTTCTGCTTTGCATCATTTGCACTCTTGCTGTATACTTTTTCATTTTCATTTTTGATTAATCCCTCAGAAAAATTGTCGCGAACATTTTGGTATACTCGACAGAGAAGACAAAGTTTTGAAATCAAACACATTTATTAAACATGAAATAACAAGGCAGTTGATCGAAAACAGTGGAGTACAAGCATTTCTCGCAATAACTCAGAGTTACACTCGGTAGGGTGACCATTAAGAACACCCCTGGAGGAAGAGGAACCAAGAGAATACACATATTTTCTGATACATAAAATAAACACAATATTCCTCATATTATACTTGACATTTATATATCACATTTGTATACTTTGAACATATACGACATTTTCATATAGCATCATCAATGACTTGATACTCACGAGGATTTGACAATTAACACTCTATTCGTTAGGTGGAAGACTAAATATATATAAAACTTTACCTCGTCTCTTTTAAATATAACATTTACAATTCTGTACCATGGGAAAGGATATCAGGATGGACTCTCGGCATAAACTCATCGAGATTCTTGCGCAGAACAAAATCCATAATGGTCGGGAAACTTGACTACACAACATCATGCTGGCGGAATTCGACATCTTGGTTGGTTACGGAGATTGGTTGATTCGTACCTTAGGACACAAGGAGGAGTCAGGCAAATACAAATCGCTGTAAAATGAGCTTTCCCTCTAGCCCTATTAGCGATTCAAGCCGACCAGTGAAAGAACCATTTTCTCTTTTCACAAGACTCATTATTCCATTACTACCAGGCTGATTCATTTAAAAACACGAGTGACTCATCTCTGAACCGAGCCAACCGACTCTACGCACAACTTGTCGAACTATGTTACATATTTTAATCACATCCTTCCACTTTCAAAATTAATCCACCTTTTCTTAAAATTCGCGATCATACGCGAATCAAACACACACGTCTACATTTCTCCACGACTCCTTCCACTCTGCTTCCAAAATCCTTTTTCAAACGCGCGCGTGCGCAAAACCTGCAAGTTCCCAACTAGCGACTGAGAAGCGAAAATACAAAACTATTACTATTTTTCTGGAACATAAACACTTTTGCGATTTTAGAGTTCACTTCCCTTAAAAGTCAATGTAATTGAAAACATGTAGAAAAGACATTTACATTTCGAAATTGACACTTTCAATCACACAGAAATAAAACAATACTTTAATATACAATTTTAACACAGAGGTGTGAAAGCCTTATCACACTCCTTCGGGGCCCGGGAGAAAAATTTCCTGCAAAGCGGGGAATTTTTCCACACAATACTAGGAAAATACCTGCATTAAGTTCCCAATGACATATGTTCCATTGAGAGGAATTTAGTGTAAATTTTGAGCGATGTACATGTACATCAAAGAAAAAAACAAAAACAAACAAGATCATGACCAGCATAATAACCAAAATCCAAGAGTGGCCTAAAGTTTGACTCGTGAGTCAAAAAAAAAATAAGTCTCAATACAAGCATAGACCTTTACAAGACAACACCAAATTAACAAGACACAAATGATGAAATTGCCCCTTTTAAAATTTAAACACTAATACATTTTCTGGTGAGTACCACAGAGACATGAAAATTTAATTTACTCAACTCACAAAAAGTTTAACTAAACAAAAAGTTTTCTTTCTTCAAAAATTTTACAATTAAAATTCTATAAATTTACTTTTCACAGAAATCAATTTATTAACTATTATCCGACCTTGCCAACAAATTACTTTAAAAGACATTTAAAAAAAATTACTAATTTAGAAAATGAGACAAATTTTCAAACCAAGAATGTTGATCAGGCACCCAGGCAAGAAACAAGTCCATTAGAAAGTTGCAAACCTAGAGGTGGCGGTACCCCCAACCAATAAGTCAACAAACACCAAATGACAAAAAAAAATTTCTAAAATTTACTAGACCTTTAAATTAAAAAAAATCATTCACACATTCATAAAATAAAACAGAGATAAAAATTATCAGTTATCCTTAAAAATCCTTACCAAAACTCTAATCCATCAAGTACTTAATTATCTTAAAATTACTTTAAAACATTACTGCTTATCATTAAAGTAAAGCAAAAAAAATTATTATTTAAGTATTTAGAATTTTAAAACACTACTTCAACCTGATTAACATGGCACTCACATTCAGAAAGCTGCACTGGCACAGAACTTGCAGTACAGAACATTCAGCTGACTGACACATAAAGCAAATTACACAGAAGTTCAGAAATATTGGATCCATTTTAACATAGCATACAGTTTTGCAAAACATTTTGTGAAACAATTGAAAATATAATATTATGAAACATAATTGTCCATCTCACAACAATATCAGTCTTTTTTTTGAAAATGTGAGAATTTCATAATTTAAACATTTTACTTTACTTTTGAGCCAATTGCTCTCTTGACATATTGCCTTAATTGACAAGTAACTCTAATGAATAAATTGGCCTCTTGGGCGCAAGTCATACTTGTGTGAATTAGGAACGTTTTGAGTTTTAACCCTATTTTGATGGTTTAGAAAATATCTACTTTTAAATTGTCTTGTTTCTTGAGTTGAAGAATTATCAATGTTATCATTATATGTGCTAGAAATCAATTCACTACGTCTAGGAGGTAAAGGAGTTAATCTATTAACGTGGACCAATTGCTGATTACATGGATTGTTTTTGTGTTGAATGACAAAGTTAACTTCAGTACCACCTCTAACATGATTTTGCTTTTCCCCCATATGCAAAGTAACATTCTGTGCATTTACTACCAAATCTCTAAAAGATTTGCTTCCATTTTCCAAATCGTTAATATGTACCTCTTCACTACCCAAATGTGGCACTACATTATTTTCCGAAAAATTTCTGCTCACATACTCTTCCCGAATGACCTGAGACTCATTCACTACCGGTGCTAGATCTGCTTTGCATTTGGCACATGCATTCGTATGGAACTCTTTCGGTTTACAGTCCTCTACCACACGAACATTTTTTCCACTACTCATCTGCGAGTCAGGCACAGCAATACGCTTTGCGACACTACTTAGGTTTGAGTCTGCAATTTCCGACTCATTTGCCGGTTCATGATTTGAAATCGAAAGTAAATTATTCGTACATTGATAACCAACAAAAGGAATGGAAGAGTTTGAAAACTTAAAACAGAAGTGATTATAATCTATAATAGCATTATGTTTATGTAAAAACTTGTTACCAAGGATTACATTATATGAAATAGGAGCTGGTGATTTTAACACAAAAAATTCGGTAGGGAATCTTTCTTTTCCCAAATTTAGTGAAATAGTGGCTAAACATTCAACTTTAGTATCTTGTGAACTAAAGCTACGCACAATTGTTGGTTTGTATGTTAGCAACATATGTGCAATGGGTACAGTATTTAAAGCTTCCTCATACACTAAATTAATTGAACTACCCGTATCAATCAATATTGACACTTCACTGCTCACTAATTTTCCTTTTATAATAGAAGAAGATGACAAAGAATTTGTAATATTATGACAAATATTATTTTCCTCAAAATGTGATGTTTGCCTATCAAAAGTTTTTCTATTATTATAATTGTGCATGGGATATCTACTCTGATTCCCAGAAGAATGATTTTTGGAATTTTGCAAAGATTTATATGACTCCTTATTTTTATAATTTTGCGTTCCTTGTTTTCTATACTTCCACTCATTTGCAGACATTTGCCCTCTGTGTCTTTCACCCTGGTGATACCTAGTTCCAGGACTGGTATAAATTTTCCTACATTTTATACCGTACGCATCTCTTTTTTGAAAAACCTTTTTCCAACGCTGTTCTTGAACGTGACCTAATTTACCACATTTGTCACACTTTGGACGCGGTGAACGCTTTTCGTTAACTTTATCTGAATTAAACTTAAATTTTTCTATTTTACCCCTAAGAAATTCAATGTCCCTTTCCTGTTCTAACACTTTTCTTTTTAAATCTGACATACTTTCACTTTGATCTGGTGTGAGAACATATTTTTCTGGTGTGAGAACACCTTTTTTTGTAAGTACCGGATTAGTCAAGTACATAGCATTATTTTCATTTAAAATAGATTCCTCAAGAATTGCAAGTTTTCTAGCCGAATAAAAATCTCTAGGGTTTTGTGACAACACCAATCTTTTTAGTTCCGGATATAAACCATTAATAAATGAAGTTTTTAAAAGTGTTTGCCTGATTTTATTCTCACTTTCGGAATCTACATCTTCCGGAACAACCTTAAATGAAGCAGCTTCGATTCTCATCGAAAACTGTTTAACCGACTCATTTGGTCTCTGTGTAAAGTTCACGAGTGAAATTATGTTTTTAGTAACATTTTCGGTCACTTCAAAATGATCTTTCAAAATGTGAATAATTTCCTGCAAATTTTTACAATTTCTGTGCTTTGGATTCTCTTCAATCAATCTATTTGCTTCCCCCTCTAAATTCAATCTCAAACAAACTAATTTGTCACACTCACTCCAGTTTGCATGAGTGGCTACTAAATTTAACTTTTCCAAAAACTGTGACAACAAAAGCTCTGAATTTCCCGAGAATTTTGGAATATGATGTGCGAACTTAGGTGTGAAAATATGGAATGATTTTAACATGTTATCATTTACCGATGAAGCACTGTTTTGATTTGGCAAAGTGCCAGAAGAAGAATTCAAACATACCGGCGATTTATCTGATATATTTTCCTCATTAGATTTAGCTTTGTGGCTAACATTTTTAACTTTACTTCTAGAATTAACAGTATCCGACTCAGTAGCAATATCAAGCGACAAATTCAAGGAGGAATTTAATTTTTTACTTGAATTTTTACTCATCTTACCGACATTTACTTTTTTGTTTCTAGTAATTGGAGCCATTTTGCATAACAATCAAATATACTCGTATAGTTTAACACAATATGCAATTGCAATGTTCTTAAACAGTATTTACAATAAAACCAGTTTTTATCAAATCAAATGACATAAATATGCAAACAAATCAATTTTTTTTATCAAATGGCACATATCAAATTCCAAGAACACTCGTTTTTGAGAATACCGAAAGCAGAACATGGAACTCTGTTTACTTAAGAAAACACTCATTTTAGCACAACGGTAATTTTTAACCTTCAAAATTTCAATTCTTAAGAAAATTTTTAAAAATTTTAATTCTCTCAGCTCTTCCCCACTCACCGAGAAAAGTAACGGCACCAATTCTGTCGCGAACGTTTTGGTATACTCGACAGAGAAGACAAAGTTTTGAAATCAAACACATTTATTAAACATGAAATAACAAGGCAGTTGATCGAAAACAGTGGAGTACAAGCATTTCTCGCAATAACTCAGAGTTACACTCGGTAGGGTGACCATTAAGAACACCCCTGGAGGAAGAGGAACCAAGAGAATACACATATTTTCTGATACATAAAATAAACACAATATTCCTCATATTATACTTGACATTTATATATCACATTTGTATACTTTGAACATATACGACATTTTCATATAACATCATCAATGACTTGATACTCACGAGGATTTGACAATTAACACTCTATTCGTTAGGTGGAAGACTAAATATATATAAAACTTTACCTCGTCTCTTTTAAATATAACATTTACAATTCTGTACCATGGGAAAGGATATCAGGATGGACTCTCGGCATAAACTCATCGAGATTCTTGCGCAGAACAAAATCCATAATGGTCGGGAAACTTGACTACACAACATCATGCTGGCGGAATTCGACATCTTGGTTGGTTACGGAGATTGGTTGATTCGTACCTTAGGACACAAGGAGGAGTCAGGCAAATACAAATCGCTGTAAAATGAGCTTTCCCTCTAGCCCTATTAGCGATTCAAGCCGACCAGTGAAAGAACCATTTTCTCTTTTCACAAGACTCATTATTCCATTACTACCAGGCTGATTCATTTAAAAACACGAGTGACTCATCTCTGAACCGAGCCAACCGACTCTACGCACAACTTGTCGAACTATGTTACATATTTTAATCACATCCTTCCACTTTCAAAATTAATCCACCTTTTCTTAAAATTCGCGATCATACGCGAATCAAACACACACGTCTACATTTCTCCACGACTCCTTCCACTCTGCTTCCAAAATCCTTTTTCAAACGCGCGCGTGCGCAAAACCTGCAAGTTCCCAACTAGCGACTGAGAAGCGAAAATACAAAACTATTACTATTTTTCTGGAACATAAACACTTTTGCGATTTTAGAGTTCACTTCCCTTAAAAGTCAATGTAATTGAAAACATGTAGAAAAGACATTTACATTTCGAAATTGACACTTTCAATCACACAGAAATAAAACAATACTTTAATATACAATTTTAACACAGAGGTGTGAAAGCCTTATCACAAAATTGTGTAAACATATCTCTAGGACTTTTTATGATAAAATGCTGAAATTTTGTACATCAACTTATTAGTGTATGGGGCACATTTTACTTATTGGAAATGTTGTTGTACGGGGGATGTATAAAAATTTAAATTTTGTATTTCTTCAAATTTAATACCCTAAAAAGTTTTCATAAAATTTTGATAAAATTCCGATTACATAAAATTCTGTGCATTCTTTTTACGCCACATTGTAATTTATTATATATGTTTAAGATCTATATTTAATTAATAAAAGTGGAAGTCAATGTTTTTTGGGACACACTGTATATGTATATATGCATATATATATATATATATATATATATATATATATATATATATATTCTATATATATTATGTGCATAAGTAAGTTTGTGTGTCTTTAGTTCTTGATTACATAAATCTTGAATAATATAATAGAAGACATTTAATGTAACGTTAAGTTTTATTATATTTCTATAATAACTGTTCTGTTGCTCAATTTAGCGTTTTCTATTTCCCTAAGCAAAAGTTTAAATTTACCGTTGAAATGTGTGCTGCGATGCGGGAGCTCGTTGGAAAAATTGGTATTTTTGCAGTCTGGTATCAATATGCCACGTCAGATGAAAGCATGACTTTTAAATTCGCATGAATCTTGTAAAAAGCTAACGAACGACATAAGTTTCTTCTACGTACTCCGTGGGCCGAAAAAATACAAAAGAAGCTGAGTTAAAATTTTATTTTTGTTCACCAATCAATTTGTTATATTAATTCACATTAAAGAAAAATTAGTTTCATATTTTTTCAATGGAAACTTTCCCAGCATTTGGCAACATAGTTTTGGACCTTTCAATGTTAATTTGTCCCAAAAGATTTTCATCTATATTTCATCTATTATTAGTACAACGTAAAGAATAACTGAAACAATAAAGAACATTCCTACGTATTCAAAATTATTTTACTTTCCAATTCATTTTTATTTCCACATATTCTGTACTCTATCCTACAACTATGAAAAAATACTGGATAATTATACTCATAATTAAGGAATTCTTAAATTCAAAATTATTAAAAATACATATACTAAATACTACACCTTTCTATAGTGTCAACTAACAATAGCAACTACTTTACAAACACTAGCGACACCTAGATATAATTGTCAAAGCATTATGGCATTTTCAAGCGTTTCATCCATGGGAGTTTTATCTCCTCCTTTCTAACTCCATGCTACCATCTATAATGACTGCTAGACTCATCAGTTAATGGGGCGTGAAAACCTATCATTTGGCACCAAACTCATCCGTATAGTAAATGGGGTAAGTAATTGTCAATTTTAGTTTATTTGAAAAATACGGCCAGGGCGAAGGCCACCTGATAAGATGTCCAGACTCACGGATATCCGTTGACATCGCGAAGTTGTACCACATGCAATGCTTAAACCTACTGCACTCGATGAGTTGGTAAAATTGTTACTGGCTCTTGGGCTATAAGCATCATTTTTTTGACAGCAGCCATTTAAAGAACCTTTGCATAAACCAAAAGTGGATAACATTATTATTTCTCCCACAGTATATGGAATTACTGTTACGTTAAAAACATTACAAAAAATGTGTAAGTTATATATGTACCAATAAAATTTTAAAATTATACATTATATGAAAAATGATTTCCAAGATTTGCACGGGTAGCGTAATGTAGTAGACTTATATCTAGAAAGCAGCGCCGAACGAGGCAGCAGTCAATTAATATAAACAGAATAACAGAATAATTGAACCTGTTGCACTCGGTGAGTTCGTAAAATTGTTACTGGCTCTTAGACTATAAGCACAATTTTTTCGACGGCGGTCATTTAAAAACCTTTACATAAACCGAAAGTGGATAACATTATTATTTCTTCCCACAGTATATAGAATTGCAGTTATATGAAAAACGTTACACAAAAGACATTGGGTAGCCTTTATATGTACCAGTAAATTTTTTAAATTATATTTCATATAAAAATTATTTCGCGGCTTCAAAGGAAGATTGTCCAACAAGGCAAAAAATAATAATTATAAACAAAATAAATAACCGAGAACCGCACACTTTCTATTAAAAACGCGCAGAACGTATGCATAAAAATGCATAACATTTCACCAATGTTAATTTAGAGAAATTGACCGCTACTATTTACTTGCCCTGCAATGTATAGGGAAAGTATTGGATTCATGTCGAAAATCGCAACTCGATTTTTCAACGGAACTACACGTTTTGGGACCCCTAGAATACTAAAAAAAACTATATTTAGCGTGACGTCTGTGTGTATTTGTGTATCTGAGCAGATTTTTATCAAAAACTAAATGACCGAGTTTCATAAGCTTTCATAAGTCACTTGTGGGTTACCCTGGTGCTGATTAGCTTTTGGATAAAAGAATCTGTCTTTTTGCAAAATGATCGCAAAAACTCTATCCACTCTAGCTAAAAATCGCATAGACCAAATTTCACAAAATTTGGTGGATGAGTCACATGTTTATTACATTGGTGCTGAATAGATTTTGGTACGATTTGGAAAAACGATACCTGCCGTTTTTGCGAAATGACCCGCAAAAATTGTCAAAATCTAAAATAAATATTACATATACTCAAATATATCACTTAAATGCTTGTTTTGTACATAATTTTTGCGGATGAAAAGAATAATACTAACCCTATTACTCAAAGATTAGCCGTTCTTGGAGATATTTTATTTCATTCGCATTTTCGCTACGCCACCTTTGAAAATAAGTCTATTTACCAAATGAAAACGAAAATTGAATATTGCAAAGGCAGTGTAATTTAGAATAATTATGAGTGTTGTTTGGGGCAATTAAACTGAATTTAATGAATTATAGAAGAAATAATGATAATGTGAATATGAGTCTGCAGCGAAAATCACATACTGTCTGTCCACATTAGATTTTTTATTTTGTAAAGACCTTTAAATAGTATATATTCTGAATGGATTATATGTCTGTTTTATTCTGAAGGGCTGTTCAGTTGAGTCAGGGGTTGCATCTGAAAGCACTGTAGCCCAGTGGTTAGCGCGCGAGATTTGCACTCATTAGGACCGGGTACGACCGCTGCCAAACTTCCGACCGCTGCCAAACCCTCCGCTGCCAAAACTTCCGCCGTGTTCACGCAGAGTAGAATCACGTTAAACATGTGTGTCCATAAACCCTACCGAGAAGTTGGTGGTAGGGGAAGAAGGGTATGGTCCCTATGGATGCCTCCCCCACTAGGTTCCGGTCTAAATTGGGTAGCTCTTCCCGGCCGTCCAAAAACAGTTACCTTACACCTTTCTAGTAGGGGTGCGGTAGCCCATTGGTTAGCGCGCTGGAGTTGCACTCGGTAGGCCCGGGTTCAATTCCAGCCACTGCCAAAACTGCCGCCGTGTTCATGCGGAGTACGATCACGTTAAACATGTGGGTCCGAAAGTCCTTCTGAAGAAGGGTGCGGTCCCTGTGGATGCCTCCCCTACTGGGTTCCTGTCTAAATTGGGTGGCACTTCCCGACCGTCCAAACAGTTACCTTACACCTTTCTGGTAGGTCGGACGGTCTGGGTTTCAACAACAACACCTTTCTGGTAGGTCGGACGGTCTGGGTCTCACCAACAACAACGGGTTGCATCCGATCGAAAATATAATTTTGTAACCCCTAACACGCTTTTAAATAAAAACTTTAAAAACAAATTTAATTATTTAAATTTTCTAAAATTTCCGAATCAAGTTTTAACATAAATTAACAATGTTTAAGCATGATTTTCAACAGAGGCACGCACGTTGACAAGTTTTCAATCACAATTAGCATTTCTAAAATATTAGTAGGGGAAGGAGGGTATGGTCCCTATGGATGCCTCCCCCACTAGGTTCCGGTCTAAATTGGGTGGCTCTTCAAGGCCGTCCAAAAACAGTTACCTTACACCTTTCTGGTAGGTCGGACGGTCTGGGTCTCACCAACAACAACGGGTTGCATCCGATAGAAAATATAATTTTGTAACCCCTAACACGATTTTAAATAAAACCTTTGTAAACAAACTTAATTATTTGAATTTTCTAAAATTTCTGAATCAAGTTTTAACATAAATTAACAATATTTAAGCATGATTTTCAACAGAGGCACGCACGTTCACAAGTTTTCAATCACAATTCACATTTCTAAAATATTAGTAAAATTTATAAATAATTTACATATTTTTTTATTTTATTACTTTATTTTATTTAAGTGCACTCGGAAAATTTGACTTCAATGGGATGAAAAGTAGCTAAGATAGCAATTAATTCTTTAAATTTTGCTTCAGGGGTAAAAGAGCTATTTTTTGTGACTTCAAGTACTTCCAAAATTAAATAAATTCGCAAAGTTAGAAAACAAATATATAAGAATACGTTCGGAATTGCAGTGCGCTTAATTAAGGCGTATGAAACATCTAGGTAGAACTATTAAAAACAATTCAAAGCATAAGAAAAGAGTTTATGTAATTTGTAGCAGGCGCGTCTTGGGCAAAGGAGGGTACATTTTCTAGTATACCGCGGAATTTTTTGTTTGTAAATAGCAAATATTTTTTCAATAATTTTGTCATGTTTACAGAAATTAGTTGAATATATTGCCGATATAGCTTTTTGATCGCGGCTGTTTATCTATATATTTTATCATACAGCACATATGTTCGTAGATTTATTTAAGGAGGAAATATTTGAAATCGTTCTACTGTTCTTCTTGGGTTTTATTTATATTTTTTGTTAATTTTCATTTGACAATGATTTTTTTCTAGGTTCAAAATTTGTAACTATATTTATTAACTGACGTCGTCTGGCTTTTGTTGGTATCGGGTGTCGCTCTGTTCCTTCTCATCTCAAATACGAAGCTGTATTTGCTTCTGAAATTGTTTGATACTTGTAAACAACGCTTTGTGCTGTTACTAACAGGTTATTTTTCATAGTTTTGTACTGTTAGTACTGTAATTTTTAGATACATGAGTATGATGCTGAATATTCAGTGCAAGATAACTGGTGCAAATTAATTATGGTAAATTCGATTAATTTTTTTGTATAATGGATTTACCTGACTTACACTGCGTTATAGACTTTGCAAAAGTCTCCAATTTTCTTCAGTGAGCTACTTGATATTTCCTGAAAGGGAAACCTTAGCATGGTCATGAAAGACGTCGGTACAGTTGTAGTATAATCCCTTTTTCATTTTTATCGATTATAGGTGAGATTCTGGCAATCCCTGCTATGATTTGGAGAACATTCCATTCTGTCTACTCTTTTCGCGTCTTTTGTCGCCATTTTGTTGCCTTTTTTCGCCCTTTTGTAGCCAAGGTGAAAATTGTAACATTCCATTCTGGCGCAGTTTTTCGCATCTTTTGTCGCCCATTTGTCGTCATTTGTAACCCTTTTGTCGTCTTTTGTTGCCTTTTTGTCGCCAACGTAAAAATCGCCCTTCGGTCATCAAGTTAAAAATAAAAAAATTCTGATTTTCAAGTTGTGCTGTATGAGCTACAGAACCCCTGTTGCACAAACAACTATTGGTAAGTGCGACCTCTGACAGCCAGCAGGCCGGATTTTATAATGTTTTTTAGTGGGGCCGAGGCCCATGTTTGGATTGCTACAGATCAACTGTTGCACAAACGGCGACAAAAAGGCGATTTTTGCGTTGGCCACAAAAGATCGACAAAACTCGCGGAAAACTTTGCCTGAATGGAATGTTGCGACTTTTACCTTGGCGACAAAAGACGTCAAAAGATAAAGGGTTGCCAGAATGGAATATTCTCCAAATCATAGCAGAAATTGCCAAAATCTCACCTAAAATCGCCATACATGAAAAACAGATTATACAACATCTGTCCCAAGATGCCTTATTAGTTTAAATTTAATATTTTGTCAGGTCTAATGAATAGTAAGATATCAGTTACATAATTATTTAATTCACTCTTAGCATTTGCTAACTGTGTTAATCGGGGGGATCTGTTCCCTACGCTTGTACTTGCATAAAAAATATGAGACCAGACAAGTGACCAAATTAGTTTTACTAACAATGCATTTTATTGTCTTAATACATGGTCATAATAGAAAAAATACGTACCTCCTTGAGTTGCACAAGTGTTGAACTGCATATCTCAATGACTAACAGCAACCGTTTTTGTGAGGCTCTCGACTTCACAAACAGATCTTTCAGAGGACATTTTTAGCTCCTTTCATTTCACTCTTCTAAATTCACGTGTCCCGGTTCTAAAAGCAGGGCAGGTTCTAAGCTGTAGCATTTCATAACATTGCTTCCGGAAGCCCTTCTTCTCGAATTTTTAGTGCCTCAGTTTGTGTATTGCCTCGTACCCTTAGTTGAGTAGCTGGTCAAGACGTCATCAGTCTGTCTCCGTGATCGAGGTTCAGTACAAAATCAGTTTATTTATTGGCCATAAATATCCTTTCAATTTAATATTTGGTGCCGCCTCAGTTTGTATGTTATTAGGCATTAAAAATTACAATGTCATTTTAATGTTCTAACAAAATGTAGTGATGGAACCAGATGTCTGCAGTGGTTCAATGTAGATGTCTGCAGTGGTTCAATGTAGATGTATGCAGTGGTTTAAAGTGCAAATTAAGCTGTAAGTACAAATTAAATTTACTCTCATTGTCACCAATTTATCAAAGAATATGGAATCAAATGAATACCTTGTAACAATTATTATCTGTCTACTATACTTTATGCTTATATTTTTGCTATCGACTGAGTAATGGTTCATATTCATGGACTGTGGGCTGTCTCACCTTGATTCAGTGGTGTTGTGGGTACTAATCCTACTTGTCTGGAACAAGGCCGGAGCAAATCCTGATCAAGACCATAAGAAGAAAGCCTATAGTAATCGGATAGAGATTGTAGCTTCTGTGCAATGACCGCAGACTCATCAGAGAAATGGTTCATATTCGTGGACTGTGGCTTGCCTCACCTTGATTCAGTGGTGTTGTGGGTACTAATCCCACTTGTATGGAACAGTGCCAGATCAAGACCATAAGAATAAAGCCAATGGTAATCAGATAGCGATTGTAGCTTCTGTCCAATGGCTCCAGACTCATCATGGAGGAAGTTTGATTTTTCACTAACAACACCCAATTTAGAACTGTACCCAGTAGAAGTGGCAACCCCAGGGATCGCGCCAATATTCCTCTGACACATCACCGTTTGTATGAACTTTCAGATCTACATATTGCTGGTGTCCATACCCTGTAAATACATGAATAGTTTTGAGCAGTGTCCACCGCGTACGATATTTTATCCTTAAGCATTTAGCTATCCCAACACAGATTAACTGGAAAAAGTTGAAAACGTAACGACTTAGTTTTGATTCAGAGAATCAAATAGTAACTTGTTAGAACAAAAAATATACTATATTACGCCATGAATAAATAACTATATAGATATTCGTAACAATGTATATCGCACTATATAAGTATTTTTTGTTATTCATTTAAGTAAAATATCATTTGTATCCTATCCCAGATGTATTTACATTGATTATTTATTTAGGAAGAAACTAAATAACTTAAAGACACAGAAAAGTTTGTCATTGCCGAAGAAAATAGCAGAAATGTAACCGAAAATAAGTATGGCGTGAAAAAATTCGTTATATTTCTTGATACGGTTAGCAAACGTTGTCGTTTCACGTTTGCTAATAATCTTAAGAATCAAGTGAAGAGTCGGAAGCAAACATGAGAATTAATCTAAGGCGATTCTTTGGGGAACTATTTTTCTTCCGCGAACTGAAAGAAACTGATAAAAGTTTTGTATATACGGGAAACATTATTTTTATGTGGCATTCGTATTCGTATACACATTAAATATAATACTTTCAGTATGAATTTAACTATAACATTATTAAGACTAAAATAACTTTAATAATGTTAAAAGCAGAATGCAACACAAAGATGATAGGGTCGAGCGGTTTTTAAAAGCAAGCAACAGCCTTCTTCGTCAGGACGTATGAGAAGCGGGAATTTTACTCGTGAGAGCTAAATTGGCGACTGATGAAAGAACATCGAAAGTGACTGATCAGGAAAATGGGCTTGCCGAAAGGAGAGAAAATAAAAAAGAACTAAAAAACCAAGTAAAAAAGAACAATGGGAGGGGGATAATTAATAAATAATGAGATACCAAAGAGGATAGTGAATGTCCCACAAATGAGTCAGTGAATACATCTACGTATGAGCCTTAATTCGGTACATTTAACATAATTACTAGCTATATATATTTATAGCAATTACTGCAGAAATATAACAGAACAGAAAATAAAAATGCTTAAGCAGAAAATAGTTGATTACATGCAGCAACGGATTTTGGGAACAGATTTCAGCCTCCTTCTTCATACCAAAAAGAAAGAGAGCAGCCACGTCAACCTCAGATTCTTATTAACTGCAATCTCATTTCAAAGTTTGTTGCTATCATTTTAACTATCATTTCACATTTGTAGAGCATCCTCATAAATGAACATTTTTGAAAAATTTGACTTTTTACACGGGTATATCGAACAGTTAATTCGTGTATCAAATTCCAAATACATACTTCTCATTTCACTTTTCGAACATTTTGTTGTGGGAACTTCCTCAAATAAACTTATTTAAAAAAAATGATTTTTTGCTGAAGTTTTATCAATCTTGTACTAAATTTAAAGTCTGCGTCTTGCTTCCAAATTGCAACTTTATTTATACGGGAAGAGCCGAAAAAGAGGTGACTTACAGACTCTTAGCAATTTGCACATATGATATTACATGCAGATGCATTTTAAAAGCATATAAAAATAAATCACATATATTTTAAAAGTGCCATATCATTTTATATACGTTTTTGATTTTTAATATATTTCTGGATAATGCAAGCCTCTCAAATATTATCAGACATAAAATTTATAATTTAAAAAAAAAATAATATATTCTATTGTGAAACTTGTGAGACAAAGGTCATGCCGAAAAGCTATCATAAATTAGAACTAGATGACAGTGCGTATGCGTTTTAAAAAATAGGCCAGGTGAGATGGCACTTAAAATTACATTAAGTCAGACATTATTTTATGAGCAATAAATACAAAAGTAAGTCAAACGTTGGGTTATGAGGGGCCCAAACTTTGTTGTGGGCCAATAAAAAAAACTACGTCTGCAAGGGGAAGACGATTTTTTATCTAATCAGGACATTACCAATTAGAAATCAGAGGATCTTGTAGAAAGACGTTTCTCCCCGAAACCAAGTTCAAAAAATTTTTACCCAACCAAGACACAATAAAGGTTGTTTCAATTGGTGAAAATATTTTAGAAGATGGAAAGCTAAAAAACCTGCGAGCTGTGCAGTCACATAAATCACAGGAGCAAACATACCTTAATATATCTCAGGTTGAGAGCATGAAAAATACGGAAATCTACCGGTTATCCCTCCAGTTATCAGCGTCGAATTTGTGCAATTATTCAAATGTGACAAGGATCCATTCCGTGCAAAGGTATGTGATTGGTTCCTCCTGCCAATGTCATACCCCACGCTGGTCTCTCTCTATCTCGCTCACATTGTTTAAAAATAGTAAATTAATATAATTAATAACGAGCTTTTTTGTAATAATAAGATAAATCTACAAATAACTAAATAAACATTGATTTAAATATTAATAAAGACTTTCTTATGATTATTTGAATTTACTTTACAGTAACCGCATGCAAGTAAATCTCATTGGAAGAAATTTGGAAGGTTATTCACAACAAAGTTCTTTAAGGAACATTTATAAAACAAATTTATCACCACATATTATATTCATTTATATATTAATTTATGCTATAAAATTACTGTTTATGTTGTGAAAAAGAACTCACATGTATGCTTAATAACCAAAAATAGAGGTGTGTAAAAATCAAAAATGAATATATCTAAACCAAAACATCAGACTAATCAAAATTATATCTACTTAATTGAAGGTTTGAATGATATCTAAAAAATTATACTGGTTTCTTAGCTTCAAGATACGCCTCAAACTTTAGAAAATGCCTGTTTCACTGACATCTTCCAATCAGAATATGACAAGTTTTCAAACAATAACATGCTTTTCAATGTCTTCCCTCTTCCCTTAGCCCAATATAGCGCAATGTTTAATTTTTTACAATCGCACACGGTAGACCTAGATTCAATATCCGCAGTCCAAAATTATCTCCATGTCTACGCAGGGTATGAACTTGGACACGTTAAAAATATCCTTAATATAACATTATAAATTTGCATTTTTCGTTAATTTTGACCATCCTTTCCAAGTAACTCGAAATACTAGTTACAAATATCACAATACTATATCACGTGCTGACTAAAACACTGATAATTCAAGTTTTCTAATATCATTTTGAAGTCACTGTTTATTTTTATCAATGGATGCTGTTCTAAATATGAATATATGTATAATTTTAACAAATTCTTATTTTAATCCAATTTTTATAATATAACTAAGAAAAATGTCCATCCAAACGACAAAATAACATCATTTTCAATGTCTTCCCCTAACTCAATAAAGCGGAATGTGTAATTTGTAACGATCGCACACGTTAGACCTAGATTCAATACCCGCAGTCCAAAATTATCTCCATGTCTAAGCAGGGTATGGACACGTTAAAAATCTCTTTAATATGATATTGTAAATTTGTATTTTTCATTAATTTTGAGCATCCTTTCCAAGTAACCCAAAATACTAGTTACAAATATCCCAATACTATAGCACTTGCTGACTAAAACAATGATAATTCAAGTTTTCTAATGTCGTTTTGAAGTCGCTTCTTATTTTTATCAACTGATGCTGCTCTAAATATGAAAATATGTATGATTTTAACAAATTTTTATTTTAATCTAATTTTTATAACATAACTAAGAAAAAATGTCCATTCTGACGACAAAAAGATTTCGATACAAATAACGAATAAGCAAGTACACGTTTTCAATAAATATCTCATCTAAATTTTGTTTATATTAGTCTGTCGATATTTTTGCCAGCTTTGTTAGTTTGGGGAAATTATAAGAACAGACGCAATTAAATTCTTTGTTACAATAACTCTCAGAAAAAATAAAATAAAAATAATATAACTAATATTGTGCTACCGAAATGAATTAACTTGTTTAATCTAAGCGTTTAAAAATGTACTGTATTTGATAATCATGGCTACAGTGACAGCTGATCATGTAATTTGCAACGTAAAACCACAAAATTATTTCTATCAAATTATAACTTTTTGAAAACCTTTCACACATTTAGAGCAGTGTTGACAACTTAAGGGACCCTAATTTTAGGAAATTTATTTTAAATCCTTTAGGAGAATAAATTAAAAGCAAAAGTATGTTTTAGGGACTTAGATACCTGTCAAGGATATTTTTATAAATATAACCAAAATGAAGAAAATTGTTTTCATTAATTTTCATTTTTTAATTACTGCTTATGGAATTTAATTTTAAATATATTTACTCAATTTTAAATGTCAGTAATAAACTGCGCCAAATCTACACACACCGGTTTCATGATCTTCAATCGGAAACAAACGATAAAAGTTCAGGCAGCAAGGGCATATGATATTTGTTAAGAAACTTTTTGGCACCGAAGACTGCAATAACCAGTAGCTGATTTCTAATGCATAGAAGGTTCAGCTCCGACTATGCAATGCTATACTTATCAAGTGTATAGTAATAGAACTTGTCTGTAGAAGATAACCTTAAAGCTTGGAGTTGTACTTCCAATTGCAGCAATTGGGATGCGTAGAGCAATTTTGATCATTTTACTGTTCTTCAGCACGAAACAACCGCAGCATTCATCTTACTTTTCAGCACGAAAACATGTTCAAGAATGCTGGTTACTGACTGGAAGAGTGTGAGAAAATGGTTATGTTTTAATGGGTAATAAAATCTCTTACTCTGATTCTTTCAGTAAGTAGTGTTCATATGCTGAGATGTCAACTAAAGCCGACGTCACTGTCTTTTTAAAAGATTCGTTGTATTTTACTTTCTCATACAAAGTACACAGGAAAAACAGGTTTTACGAAAATGTTCGATGTTGAGATGTTGATGTAAATATATATTTTAAGACAATCTGAACACGTTTTGACTAATTGTATAACTAAGTCAATCTCTCTATTTGTGGTCGTGTACACGATAGATGCTTTAAATACCGAAGAATTTTAATGAAATCTGTAAAGTATCTTGCGCTTCAAAAAGGAATCGAACCCTGGATCGAACTCTGGATCAAATTGGCCAGCCGACGCGCTACCGTTGAGCTACTCGGACGAAATTTCAAGCTCTAATTGTCGAAGTGAACTTTTATATTCAACTTTATTAATGAAAAATATAGAACCAGACATAATTTTGATAAAATTCGAGCGAAAACCTCGAAAGTAATATTTGCTTAAAAAAGGAGCACCGAATTTCACATAAGCATTCATGAAATGGATTATTTAATGCTCAATGATCACGAAACTTAATAGCTTCAATCATTGTATTGAAAAGTAGTCGCGATACAATTTTGTGTTTGAAACAGCTATAGTCTCCTTCTTGGGGGCGGGGGGAAGTTATCCATAGGGGTATACAATTTCAAACTTGGAATAAATCGAAAGATTTTTCAATCCATTAAAAAAAATCTGATGTGGGCAGCACATGACTTTACCTGCAGACTTATATCCACATTCTCTTTATTTTAAATAAATTTATTTCATTTTTAATTCAATTTTCGTTCTCATTCGGTAACCGGACTTATTTTCAAAGGTGGCGTAGGGAAAATACGAAAAACTAAAATATCTTGAGAACGGCTAGTCCTAGTGTAATGGGGTTGATCTTATTATTTTTGTCGTTAAAAATTACGTATTAAACAAGCATTTAATGGATATATTTGAGAAAACGTAGTACTTTAGTTTAGATTTTGACGATTTTTGCGGGCCATTTGGCAAAAAAAAACAGGTTATTTTTTTCCGAATCGTACCAAAATATAATCAGCACCAGGATGACCCACAAGTGACTCATCTACCGAATTTTGTGAAATTTGGTCTATTAGTTTTTCAGTTAGAGTTGATACAAACTTTTGCGGGCCATTTCGAAAAAAAAAGGCGAGTTCTTTTATCCCGAATCGTACCCAAAACTAATCAGCACCAGACTCGCCCACAAGTAACTCACCTACCAAATTTTGTGAAATTCGGTCCATTAGTTTTTTAGTTAGAGTGTATACAATATCTGCACAGACAGACACACAGACACACAGACAGACTGACACACAGACAGACAGACACACACACAGACGTCACGCTAAAAATGGTTTTTTCGTATTCTAGAGGTCTTGAAGCGTGTAGATCCGTCGAAAACTCGACTTGCGATTTTCGACATGATTCCAATACTTTCCCTATACATTACCATATATTGCAGGGAAACTAAAAGGATATCGCGCAAGAATTCTGATCATTTCAAACAGAAATGCAGATTTTCCTTAAACTTTCTCGTAAAATTTGAAAGAAAAAAAATCGTAGGCAACTTAAACATATATTCGAAGAAAGTTAATTAACTCTAGTTAAATTATTCAATTATTTGACATTCTAAAAGTGCATTTAAATGTTTTGATATATCTATACAGTGTGTTTCGAAACTTTGTACAAATTTTAATAATGGATGGCTAACACAAAAACAAAATTTATTCTTTAATGAATGTAAGCCCGCAGATTTCACCCTTCGGTGTTGAAGGATGCGGCTGGTCGATGTGTACTGGTAAATATTAGACAAAACGGACATAAAGTGACATTAAATCAGACATTAGCATATTAGCAATAAATGAAAATGGAACTCAAACTCCATTTTGTGACTCTCAAATTTCACTGCGGATCAACCTAAAGAAGTAACATGAGTATGGGACAAACGATCGACATACAATCAGAGCAAATCCAGAAACCACATGCACTGATAAGAGAACACGGAACAAGCATTATCAATCATGTTTCAGAGGTCTTAAAGGAAGACCTTTCTCACCAAGTCTAAAATTTGCCCAACAAAATACAAGAAGTATTGTTCAATTCAAAATTTTCCATTCTAAGCAGTCGGATGAAGCACATGATCAAATTGGACCGCTAACACTTTCAAGATGAGATAGTAAAAAAGAAGGTAATATACTGGTGTCCCTACAGTTACAAACGCCGAGTTTGGACAACTACACAGATATTCCAATGAGGTACACAGATGTGCCAACAAGGTTTTAAGCAATACGAAGGTATTTGCGCAATACGAATATATTTGCGCAATACGAAGGTATTTGCGCAATTCTATATGTTCATATATTGAGAATAGTAAAAATTGATTTCAGCCTGCTAACGACAAGTGCAATGCTGGTCTCTTTCTCACTCTCCTAGTCTCACATTGTTTGAAATGAGTAAAGATTTTTATTGTAATTAAAATTGAGAATGTTTTTGTAATAATACGGTAAATCTGCAAATTTTTAATATAAACACCTTGATGTATTTGTTTCTCTTTTTATCTATCTATCTATCTCTGGGTAACGCTTGGATAAATTTTAGTGTCCAAATTGGCGGAATATCGCCAACTTGACGAGATTTTTTAAATGTTGGCCAATTGAAAAAATGTCGTC
Organism: Amaurobius ferox; assembly: GCA_951213105.1. Lineage (NCBI taxonomy): Eukaryota > Metazoa > Arthropoda > Arachnida > Araneae > Amaurobiidae > Amaurobius > Amaurobius ferox. The sequence continues at coordinate 112,025,186 of OX578149.1, read as the reverse complement.
AAATTGATAAAAATGTAGCCAAATTAATAAAAATGACGATTAATTGATGAAAATTCAATATTTTGGAAAAAATATAAAAATATTCTATAAGGATAACTTATTTCTGAGTCTGTATCGCTTGGCAAAATTTTGGCAGCATATCGTCAGCTTGGCGAGTCTTTTTGAATGCTGCTAAAATCACGAAAATGTCGCCATTTGATAAAATTGACGCTAAATCAATATTTTGAAAATTACGACTAATTGATGAAAATTCAATATCTTGGAAATAACATAACAAGCGACATATGAATAACCCATTCCTCCGCCCGTCCGTAATACTTGGCGAATAATTGGGCGGGATATAGCAAGCATGGTGACTTTTAAAATATTGACAAATTGACGAAAATTTCGTCAAATTGATAAAAATATCACGAAATTGATAAAAATAACGCTAAATGGGAAGCAATGTTTTGCAAATTTTTAATTCCGTTATATTACAGGCATACTTTCTAGTAACTAAAATGAAATATAATTCAAATATTACTAAAGGATCTCTACTGATTACCGTAGCGGTAAGTAGTATATCTGAGTGGAAGGAATTTGGACGGTTTTTACAAAGCAGACTTTAAAGAGCATTTTGAAAACTAATTTTTCCCCCACTATAATAATAAATTCATTTTTCATCACATTTTGATCAAAATTTATATTTCTATTTACGCCACAATTTGCATGATTTACCTCGTCGTTATTATATGCACCTTTTTAGTCAAAATAAATAAGCATTTCTATGTGCTGTAATGTCACTTCCATTTGTTGAATTTACATAAATATCCGAAATACACTGGCTTCCAAAATTTAAGCACGGGCAGTAAAATCAACAAAAATGGAAAGGTAAAGTTTTGATGAACTAAAATTTGTATATGAAGGTAGACAATTTTTCTATGCATTAAAGAAAACGAGAATTATGTACAAAAAATATTTACTTTTCGTAAGTTATATGATGACGTCACATTTGTGTCATTAACAAAATGATGTTTAAGGACAAACAAACCAAACAAACCTTACATAATTATTGTATGTGTACCCCCCCCCACACCTTCACAGAAATTTTACGACGATTTTTCATGCTTCCAATGAGGTGACCAACCATCGCAAATGCGAGAAACGGCCATTCCGCCAATAGGGCAGTTTCCAACACTCTGAGACTAGCTGGTGGAAGGTAAACGTGCATAGACAGCACGCCTGTGGGCATCCCAAAGGTTTAAAATAGGATTAAGGTCGGGGGAATACGCCGGCCACTCCATTCGAGAAATCCCTCATTTTCCAGGTATTCGTCAATGATGTTAGCTGGATGGGGACGGGCATTATCGTCCATAAGAAGGAAATAAGGACCAACTGCAGCAGTGTGGAGTCTCGCAATGGGATCTAGGACTTCATCCCGATATCGCGCAGCCGTCACAGAACCTCCTTTAAAGATGCGCAGCGCTGTGCGATATCCCATTGAAATTCCAGCCCACACAATGACGCTGCCATCTCTCAATGCGTGATGTTAGATGATGTTCTCGGACCGATTGCGTGTTCCTCGTTCTCTCCAGACTTTTACACGTTTATCCTCTGATTCCAGGGCAAATCTGGACTCGTCCGTGAACAAAACGTTGCACCAATCTGAGACAGTCCAATTTTCATGTTGACTACATCACTTTAATATTGACCCTCGGACTTGGACTGTTAGTGAAACAAAACAAACATGGTACTCGGGCGTACAGTCTTTTCACGTGGAGCCTTCGGCACACAGTACTGGCAGATATTATCTTAGCAAGTGCCGCTACAACCATGGATGTAACAGTTGTGGAGGTCGCTCGTCGATTCCGCTTGGATACTACAGCGATATACCGATCATTAGCGGAGGTGGTAACCCTTAGACGATCGGGCACAGGTCTCCGACAACTGTTTGAATTATTTGGAATTGTTTCCATAATCGAGAAATTACCGAATGATCAATGCTAAAGAAAATAGCGACATCTCTGATTGACTGTCCTACTTCCATGCTTCCGACACCACGCCAATAATCACTATCTGTTATTCGTTTTCTTTCAGACATAGAAACACGAATATCATCAAAAATAGTCCTGCAAATGTTATAAACACTTCGTATCAGCATTTAAATGCACCTCCTCAAGACCTTCAGAATGCTGGCGTCTTCAAGGATTGCCTAATTAGCATATATCCAGACAGTCAATCGTGATTGGTTGTAACATACGATATTTGCATATTGTCGCCTACATCCGCAACGATTTTCAGCCACTCAAGTTCAAATACGCTTTCGAAAAATGAAAATTTGCATTAGGCGCTTAACTTTTGAAATCAGTGTATTTTCAGGATGCCTTAAACCTATTTCTTCGTCCACAGCCTGGATTTAGGATATAATAGGGAAATAATTGCTTTATGTCATAACACATTTTCGGAAAATCTCACGTAGGAAGTATACTACTTTTCCTGCATAATACAATGACTTTAAACTATTCACGGTATAATAATGTTATGCAAGATCCACGTGGAAATGTTTTAGTCATCGGGTTTGTGGTGCAGGAAACTGAAAAGAGTAACTTATATATTGGATTTTAGAATTATGAAATTTCCCATAATTAACGTAATTATGGGAAACCCATACCCCAACGACCCATAATTAACGTAATTCTGGGTTGGTGATCGTAAGTCGTATAACATTGCATTACGCCGCCTTAAAACCCACCATATAATCTTTAGTATAATTTCCTGGAATAAAATATTAACATAATGCAACACTTTACACCCATTTTAACTTTAAAATACATATTTATTACATATTTAATATATTTATACTTTAAAATACATATTTATTAAGCACTTTATAATCATAATTAGATTACTATAATTATATTTATATTTAAGGAGGAGACTGGACATGTGAGAACAGGCACACCAAAATGAGCTTTTATAAATGTTAAGCACATACCTTCTTGTTACGTTTCTGGATCCTTGGTTGTTGAACCACCGCTTCATCACTGCACTGCATGTGTAACTTGACGCAAAATCGTCAGAGGCTGTGTGGAACTTAATGCATCTCGTCTATTGTGACTGCCCTGCATGTGAACCTTGATGCATCTCTTTATGCACCTGAGCCGTCTTTAAGGAATATTTGCATATCGATTCTAACTGTTAACTATTTTCTCCAACTGTATCTTACATCTCTGACTATATTATTGATCTTGATTTCTAGTGATTCTATATCTGAACGACTTGCACCTTCTTGTCGGTTGCCACCTCTTTTTGCCTGAGGTCTGATACGCCTCTTCAGCTATCATTGGTTGATTTCAGGACGATGCGACAACACATATTCCACATTGGTTTAACTTTGAACCAATCTCGTGGATTCATCCTTAGCCTCCATTTTTACGACTTATTAACCTATCTGATCATTGCAACTGAAAAACTGGCGTCAATCAAACTGGGATCTTTTGTCTGGCCTGTTAGATATCATAAATAGTCATATACACTTATCTACGTGAATTCTGGTCTCACAGGATTCACAACACTTAAATTGAAATTGAGATCTTTTTTGGCAACTTATGAGTCGTAACAGAATGACTTAATGATACTGACGTACAAAATTATTTTCAAATTGCAATTGTAATTTAATTCATATCCTCTGCATTAAATGATTGTTGGCAAGTTCTTTGACGTCAAAATGCAAAACTCTTTCAAAATGTTTTTCTTATGATTGGAAATAACTACATCTACGAGAATGATGTTAACAGATTTGTTGCATAATACTGTATACTGAAAGTGAACATATTTGCCGAGACTTACTAATACTTTTGTATGTAAATTTTCGATAACTTTATTTGGAAAACGTGCAATATCTCGAAAATGGTTCATACTAACGTTCTAAAGTTTCTGTCATTTGTTTTACAATGAAATATTACGTATGCGATATTTATTTATTTGATAATATTATGAGTTTCATATTTTAAACATTTGATTTTGAAAATTCATTCTAAAAACGTACAGTATTTCAAGATAAATTTACAAAATCTGATGTGGGCAGCACATGACTTTCCTTATATAATGCAATGAATTTACTACTTCTACAGTAAAAAAATAGATTATTATTATAGTATATATGTATATTCTTTTCAAGATATTGAATTTTCGTCCAGTGAGTCGTCATTTTCATTGATTTAACGTCATTTTTATATATTTGGCGAGTTTTCTGTTAATTTAGCAACATTGAAAAATGTTGCAAAGTTGGCGACATTCCACCAGATTTGTCGCCGAGATCTCGCCAAGCGTTATGGACGAAGAAATAAGTTATTCTTACAGCAGATAAGACTATTGACGTTCAAATACAAAAGTATTACTCAAAATATCTCTTTTCATAAATGGAACGAGCTAGATCCGCGAGAATGATGTCACCAAATTTATCGCATGGTATTACATATGAAAAGTGAACATGTTTCTCAATAGGAAATATTTTTCTTTATTTTATATGACTTTTTGATAATTTTTTTGAAAAATGCGCAATATCTTGAGATCGGTTCATGTTAACGTTCTAAAATTTATGTCAATCATTTTCTAATGAAAAATTACATAAGAAATGTCTGTCCATTTGCGTAACTTTATTAGAGTTTTTGATTTTTTGACGAATTTTTCAAAATTTCACTCGAAAATTTAAGGAGGTTCTGAACATTTGATTTCACATAAAAACAATATGACTCCAGTGTTTACAGATTGTGATTTCTGTACCAAATTTCGTTCAAATCAGTCGATTCGTTCGTCAGTTATCGTCTCCACAGACTCACTGACACACACACAGCCATAACTTCAAAAATGTTTCATTCGTGATCAGAGATGCTTGAAACGCACTCTCCCGTCGAAAACTCTAATTCGAATCCGTCACAATACTTTCCTTATACATTATGTATATAAGGAAAGTAACTAGTGTTTTATGGCAGATGCTAATTTTGTCATGAATAATTATTTATAAAAAGATAATTTATTTATTATTATTGAAGGTTATAATTTTTATTATTATTTTTACAATTCATTCAAAAACTGAATAGCTTTCCGAATATTTGATTGCATTTCAAATCAAAAGGCTTCAAGTTTTCACTGAAACATCAAATCGTACTAAATTCTTTTCAAATAAGCGCATCATTTATTCGTGATATATCGGGTGCAAAGACTCACTGTGGCAACACAAATAAACACACAAACAGTAACATACGTATACACACACTACCGTAGTCACATTACCTAACACACATACACACATTTAGACATTACTTCAAAAACGCTCGATTCAAGTTCAGCGATGTTTTAATCGTGCTCTTCCGTCGAAAACTCTAATTCATATTATCGTTCCCATTACAATACTTTCCCTATACATTATACTAAGTCTGTAGGGAAATTAATACTTTACTCTAATATGGCCTAATTAACAACATTTTAATGAACTATCGCCACGGTATCATTTGACGATATTCTAATCCTTTCATATAATTTAACATCAAATACTTAGAAGTAATATTTAAAAAATAACAAAGCATGCCATGAAGGTAAGCATGTTCTGCTCGCAGACAAAACTGTTTTTAAAAATAACAAACTTTGGGTTTCTACAAATTCAGTTAATTATGTTGAGTTTAATACTATAATTAAATGGTACATTTCATTAATTCAGAATCGTTAAAGTTTACATTTTGAAAACATTTTATGGCAATCAAAGTGAGTAATAAATATTTAATTATTCATAAATTGTGAGTTGTTAACATTTTCATTTATTTGTGCTGTGTTTATTGTAATACGCGCTGTTGGTAATTAAAATTAATAAAAGTTTCTAAAGTTTGAAACATAATTAGTACACAACTTAAAAATTCCCATTTCAACTAAATTTCTGCTCCTCAAAATTAATTAATGAGCAACAGAGAACTCGTGACTCATAATTTTCGGAAACAGTTTTAAAGTTTCTGCTTTAAAGTTTGTATTTACAATTTTTTTTAATCACAGCTATTTCATTATCCTGTTTACTTAATAAATTGTGGCGTGAAATAAATGTGCATTGTTACTATTCTTGAATGAGTTTACTTAATAATGGAAGATGTCTATGTGTCTATCTGTGCGTCTCTGCGGTCTGCAGTGGAAAATCTCGTACGACCACGAAGTTTGCTTTTACCTAGAGACTTCAGCAAGGAGTGCTCTTACCTAGAGACCTCAGCAAGGAGTGCTTTTACCTAGAGACCTCAGCAAGGAGTGCTTTTACCTAGAGACCTCAGCAAGGAGTGCTTTTACCTAGAGACCTCAGCAAAGAGTGCTTTTACCTAGAGACCTCAGCAAGGAGTGCTTTTACCTAGAGACCTCAGCAAGGAGTGCTTTTACCTAGAGACCTCAGCAAGGAGTGCTTTTACCTAGAGACCTCAGCAAGGAGTGCTTTTACCTAGAGACCTCAGCAAGGAGTGCTTTTACCTAGAGACCTCAGCAAGGAGTGCTTTTACCTAGAGACCTCAGCAAGGAGTGCTTTTACCTAGAGACCTCAGCAAGGAGTAAGACAATGCTGGTATAAGAAAATGAACAATTATATTTAATTCTTGAAAATCAACATTATTTTGAAAACATCGACAAGATTTCCTTATGAAATGATGGGTGAAAATGTGTCAAAAGTATATTTAGCCACTCCCACATTTGACCACACTCATTTCTCTATTCAGAGGCAATGAGTTAGTGTCAATTTAAAGTAAATATAAACACGAGAGCAAATTTTTAAGCAGATGGTTTTATTTTAAATCAATATTTCAGTTGGTTCTAAAGTTATACAGGAAGAATACGAAAATGAAATAACATTTTGGTGTGTAACATTCTGGTGTAACATTTTTTCTTAATTATGGCCCAACGAAATATCGAATATTTTCGACGGAACAACACTTGAAGAACCTACATTTAAGCCTAACAATAACATTATTTTTTCGTCCCACACAGTATGATATTTCAAAAATTTATAAAGAAAATATTATGTGTTGTTAATACATACCGTAATATTTTGAATATTTACTCTAATAAAATTTAATTTCGTATAACTAAACACTGCTTCTTTTACCACTGTGGGCTTCTAGATAGCTGCTAAGAATACTATCGCAGCAAAGAATACTCGCCAAATCCATCCATGTTTATCATTAAGCAAGGATTTGGATCATTTCATGTTCCAAATCCATCAGGCAGTTAAAGCTGGCTATTTGGCAACGACGTGTGCATCTGTAAGTGAACAGAGGCTGTATAGGATTGTATAAACGTTTACCCGTGTTAGCATGCCTTCAATTGAGCGCTATTTTGTACGGATCCTTAAATAGTAGTCTTCAGGTATGTACAGTTAGTTGCCTAGCTACCCACTTGCCACATCCAGTCTATGAAATAATTTTGTGATCCGCAATATCAGCACGATTTTAAATTTAACAAATTTAATTATTGGACTTTTTCATATTTTCTAAATGGCTTTCTAGCATGAATTAACAACATTTAATCACGACAGGAGCATATGGTAATAACATGATTTAATTGCTCCTTTCTAAACTGTTTGTTATATTTAGTCAAGTTTTATCAGTTTGTTTCATTTTTCTTCTAGTTCATATTTATTATTTACTAGTTTCGATGCCTGATGCTAGCGGTAAAAATTTAAGTTATCGCACTTATTTTGCCAAGAAGTTCACGTTCTGGAAATGCCTGACTGTATATTTTTATCCGGTTCTGTGCATATGATCTCAGTAGAATAAAAAATCTGATGTGGGCAACACATGACTTTCCTTATATAATGCAATGAATTTACTTCCAAGATATTGAATTTTCTTCAATTAGTCATCATTTTCATTGATTTAGCGTCATTTTTATCAATTTGGCGAGATTTTTGTTAATTTGGAAACAATTGAAAATGTCGCCAAGTTGGCGACATTTCGCCAAATTCGTCGCCAAAATCTCGCCAAGAGTTACGGACGGAGAAATAAGTTATTCTTACAGCAGATAAATGACTATTGCCGTACAAATACAAAAGAATTACCCAAAGTATCTTTTTTCATGAATGGAACGAGTTAGATCTACGAGAATTATGTCACCCAATTTATCGCATGGTATTACATATGAAAAGTGAACATGTTTCTCAAAAGGAAATATATATATTTTTTTATTTTATATAACTTTTTGATAATTTTTTTGAAAAATGTGCAATATCTCATGAACGGTTCATGTTAGCGTTCTAAAATTTATGTCAATCGTTTTCTAATGAAAAATTACATAAGAAATGTCTATTTGCGTAACTTTATTAGCGGTTTCGATTTTTTGACGATTTTTTCAAAATTTCACGTGAAAAATTAGGGGAGTTCTGAACATTCGATTGCGTATAAAAACAATAGGCTTCCAGTGTTTACAGATTGTGAATTTGTACCAAATTTTGTTCGAATCGGTCCATTTGTTCGTCAGTTATCGTCTCCACAGACTCACTGACACACACACACACACACACACACATACTTTCACACACACACACATACTTTCACACACACACACACACATACATCACTTTAAAAATGTTTTATTCGAGATCAGGGATGCTTGAAACGTGCTCTCCCGTCGAAAACTCGAATTCGAAATTTCGACCCCGTCACAATACTTTCCTTATACATTATGTATATAAGGAAAGTAAAAATGCGCGTATTTTGTTTTTGGATGCTCAAGAGAGACCGAATTTGTTAATTGCAGTTGTAATTCTGCTTATCTCCCCAACATGACGAAATCTCCTTGGACGTCACAAGGTCCTATGTTCACAGAACATATTTGCGCAAGTTGCTTACGTCTGTATGTGTCCACGTCAAAATCAACGAAAAGTTTTAACAGACATTTCTAATAGTTCATACTGGTGTGTGACGTCATGAATGACGAAATCCTCTCCTCATGACGTCAAACTAGAAATTTTTTATTCGTGACAGGGCTGACTGCCTAATCTTAGCTTCATGAACCTTGCGCATAACGATAGATAAATAATGATCTTGGCAAATAAAGATTATCTAAGGATGACCTAATTCACAATCATGAAGATCGTTTACTTAACAGAAAAGTTTTTACCATAGGTATATTAGACAAATTCTGGAGGTTCGAAAATTTTAAGAAATCCATTTCTCTTATTCCATCAATATTTCTTATAAATTTTTGAATTAATTTTCATACTCTCCTGAGGAATTTTTGTACCTAAGAAATGACTTCTGTGTTCCTACGTGGTCTGTACATAGAGAAGGATAAAACATGACTGCATTTTGAATATATTTGACCCACATAAAGCAAGATCCGTTGAGTATGGGTTTTAAATACAGTGATATAAACTTCCCAAATAGTGTTAATGACATCCATGCATTCAGGCATTTCTGAGAATAGTGGCGCAGACAAGGAGGGGTGTTGAGAGTCATACTTTTCATTGAGGAAGGATGACTTGAGTTCCATAGATTTCGTATTCGAAAACGAAATTTGGTTCTGTAAATGATCACCGCAAATGATCGTTAACTACCACGCTTCTACAGAGATACTGGGCATGCTTTTGTCTTTCAGAGCATTAACAGATTACCACAAAGACGCGGAGTGTCTTTACAATATTGCGAAATAGAAGCCCGGTATATTTTAGACTACACTTTTCTGAAATCATCATTGTAATCTATTAAAATTTTAGCTTATCTAAGATTTAAAAATTTATGTGATGAAGAGTTTGGTAAACCGGGGTTTAAGCAACCTATTGATGATTTTGATTTCGACGAAAATGAAAACACAAATTGTTGCAACAGGATAAAAATGATTTCGTTCAGAAAAAATTCGTATGACTACAGCCTAGAATAAAAAAGAGGAACTTCAACTAGTTTCGAAGACAAAAATCAGCCTTCCTCTTCAGAGGAATCTAGAAGAGCAAACTTATTTATTCAAGAAATTTCGTCATCTATAAGGGAGGTTGCGCTCCTAACTTGTCCTGACAGGAAGGCTGTTTTATGCATTCGAAACCGTTTTCTAATGTATACTGTAGTTACACGAAGTTTAAAAAAACAAACAAAAATAACTCATATAATTACAGCATACGAAAAGTTCTAACAGTAGTATTGAGCGTATATTGAAAGGACAAAAATGGTATCCGTATATATATTGTTATCAATTTAGATTCTTCATTTGAGAATGTTGGCTAAACTTAATATACTTTTATATTTTTATAAATTTATTCACAAACGCGACCGTGATCAGTTATACTTTAGATATACCTGTGTAGATAATTTTGTAGAACGACAAAACGTCCTTATGTTCTTTCACGAGAGAACTAAACTACATATTTTAAAATAATTCTTTTTTGAAGAACAATATCATTAAGAATACAATTCAAATTTGATCATATTTTAAATCATATGCAATGCCGGATACACCTGTTACTATTTATTATCGACGCTTCAGTCCGTAAGATTTTATCCTTTCATATACATTTAACACAGGGAAGAAACCAATATGAAATCAATAAAACTGCATTTTAAAAATAATAATATATTGATAATAAGAAATGAACTGTACAATAAATTGCTTTCATTGTATTTTAAACGATACAATCCAATCTTTATAGCGACTTCCGATACTGCAGACCTGTTCATACCATCCACATGATACATTGAATTGAAGTGTCTTCGATAAATACCAAAGGACGCATTTGTCTCTTGTCGTCGAATTCTCTATTGCCACTTAACCTATTTATAAGGAATGAGTGATATTCAACCTGATGTATGCCCCGTTCTATTGGGCTAAGCAAATTTTCTGTTATTCGCCCGAAGAGCAGATTCTTCTAAGAGTATTAAGAAAAGTGGCTCTTTTGAAATCTATTATGAGAAGCGACGCTTCAATTCATGGGAATGTGTTGTGTAAGGAAACTTTCTCTTTCACGAGTGTTTTGAAACTGTTAAATTTGTTATGTCTGTGGGGATATGAATGTTTTTTTGCGAACAATTCTTAATCTATTGTTGAGGCTTTTATTATCAATAGCTTTGAGTCTTTTAATCGGTTCCATAAACACACTACAAAAATGTTGTTGCTAAACCCCTTGGTCTTGAAAATGCTAGATCAAGTCAAAAATACCTTTAATACTGGAAATGTGAAAACGACACACATAATTTAAAATTAATATAAAATTAATTTTTAATAGGCACCGAAAATATACACCCATATTTTGCCAAATTATAGAAATGTGCTAATCAACCATTTCCGGATGAGACGAAATAAAAATCAGATAACCATATAAGCCAAAATATATTTCGTTGTATTAAAAAATAAATAAATATAAAAACATTGGGCTACTTTTTTGGTTTAAAGATCGTTAGAAAGAACGTCATTCGATCTTTCTGACGGTGTCAGGATGGAAACACTGTAATAAAATTTTCAATCGGTAAGTAACTGATTTGTATGAAAATTGCTCGAAATCGCATTTCAATATAAAATAACTCAAAAACTAATTCGAAATTGAAAACAAAATATCACTGAGGTGCATTGTTGGAGGACATGAAGTGCCTCTGTAACAAATTTCTTCGCTGTCCTATGCTTCGAATTTCAGTTAAAGACGATGTATACAGACACACAAACATATTTTTTTATTATGTAAGACACGTTTCGTTTAAAAATTATTTATAATGTTTCCGTAATCTAAGTACAGAAACTTTCAATTTAATACGTTAGGAGTTTATGTTTTTGTTTGTTTGTTTTTAAAATATGATGTGAGTAGCGCATAACTTTCTCTACATAATGCAATTACCTTACTTCTTGCAATGCGAAATAATGATAGACAAGAATCACGTAACAATGTTTTAAACGTTAAAAGGTACACTATTTGGAGCTTTTCTGGATGACAACATGCAAAATTATTTTGAAGTACGGAATTAACTTACCTTTTGTGCAGACATAACGTAACAATTAGAAATATTCCTAACATCTGCTAAGTAAAGTATACTCAATTTTATTAAAATATGTTTATTATAATTTCATCAATATGTAGTCATTTTCGTAATTTTGGCGTAATTTCGATTTTTTTTTCTTTTCCCATACATTAGGAACCACGTTAAAAACTCGCCCAGTTGGCTATATTTCACCAAATTAGTCGCCAATTTCACCATTTTGTTTGCCAAGTATTACAGACTTGATGATACTTACTATTGTTCATTTTTATGGGTTTATTTAAAAATGTTTAATCAAAAAGTGCAATATCGTGAAAACAGTTTAAACTTCCGTTCTAAAATTTATTTCATTCGTTTCGGAATAAAGAATTTGGAATAAAAAGTGAATATTTATTTAATATTATTGAAAGTTCTGATTTTTTATTATTTTTCAAAAATTAATTCGAAACTTTTAGGAGTTCCAGACGTTTAATCCCGTTTAAAATCAATAAGGTTCCAGTATTCGAGGATCATAATAATTGTATCAAATTACGCTAGAAACACTCCATTTGTTCATCATATATCACTTTCAAAGTCCCATGAATACACACACACTCACACATCACCTTAAACATTTTTGATTCCAGTTCAGCAGTGCTTTAATACTTCTGTAGAAAACTCGAATTCGAACTTTCGACCTCGTCACAATACTTTCTCTGTACATTACACTATGTATGTAGTAAAAGTAAATATTGCCATTCAATTCATTTGATCTCTACCAAAATTTAATTAGCGCTGAGATAACTCATGTTCCATTGGATTGATAAATATTATGAAAGTCAATAATATAGTTTTTAGTTTTTGATCGAGATAGAATCAAATATTGCACAGATAGACAGGAGATCACATATGTGAAAACATACTTAACACTAACGATTGTTTTATATCGTTAAATATGTACAACATGTGTTATTTAACTAAAAACTAATATTATACCCGCAACCATCCATACATTTTGTATACATATTACTGCGTATTGTGTCAGGAATGATACAAACCATTAGATATTTATTATATAGATAAGATTTACAAATTTCCGATAGAGAATCAATGCTGTAATAACGGTTATAGTACAGTTTATGGGTAAAAACTGTAGTTTTACCCATTTTGTGAATATAAATATTATAAAAATGGCATATGTTATTACAAATTAGGCAAAACTATTTCATCTTCGAGGCCTGTTCAAAACCTGTTGTTATTGAGATCCAAATCGTCCGACCTACCAGAAAGGTGTAAGGTAAGTGTTTGGACGGCCGGGAAGAGCCACCCTATTTAGACCGGAACCCAGTGGGGGAGACATTCACAGGGAACGTTTTCAACTTCCACTTCCACCAACCTCTCGGAAGGACTTACGGACCAACATGTTTAACGTGATCGTATTCCGCGTGAACACGGCGACAGTTTTGGCAGCGGAAGGAATCGAACTCGGGTCTACCGAGTTCAATTCCCACGCACTAACCACTGGACTACCGCACTCTTGCTCAAAACCTGTAAAAAAAATTTCGTAGATCTTAACGAACTATTTAAAATAGAAACATACAAGATCATAGAAAGAGATCTTAAAATTCCCCCCTATGGTATAATGAATGCATAGTTCTCAAAAATAGCTCCGATGTAGATATAGAAGCATAGGAACCAGTGAAAGTTTTCGGAACAATTACAGCCATGATGTCAAAAAACATTTTTGTGGGACTATGATGTGAATTACCCCATGAATATGAACAGTTGCAAATTACAAAATTATTTAATTAAAAGTGCACCTAATAAGTTGTAGCAGGAAGCTGTTACACTGGTACGGACATAAAATATTCTCAAGTAAATATATAATACAATGCAAAATTCCCAAACGATAACATATATAAGGACTTTAGACTGATTTTCGTGTGTCTGTCTGCATATAGTCTGTCTGTGATAGCTTTCTTGTGTGCAGGATATGCACCATAAATATTAATAGATTATTGCGAAATCTAATATGCGGAATTGTTAAGAAAAATTTTATAACTGGATACAATTTTTGAAATCCGAACGAAAGCATCAAATATTTTACGAATTTTTTTATTTTCTTAACATAGCAGCAAAAGACAAAATTCGACGGAATTACGCATAAAATCGTTAATATGACTCAATGATAAGGAGACTTTGTAGTTCACATCATTGTAGTGAAAAATAACTGCGAAATAATTTGTGTGTTTCTGTCAACTTTAGCTCTCCCACTTCCTCGGGGGTATATTGCAAAACTTGGTATCCATCGAAATATTTTTTAAGTCCTCTAAAGTGAAGGGTATAAGATGCCATAATTGTGATTTGTAATATTGAAACATATATCTAAAAATTTCTTGCAAAGTTTGAGAAAACAAAATTACAAGATATTTAACAAGAAAGATCAATCATGCTTAAAGCATTGATTATGAAACACTTTCCAACTTCAATGCAATTTTATTTAAACATTTCTAAAATGCAATTCATTCCTCGGTAATATTTTAAAACTTATCACAATACTACATTAATTTATTATATTTGAAAACTTAAACCTTCATCGAAAAAAATTAACTTCATTCAAATGACGGCATTAAAATATAAATTGCCTGGTTTAAATATCTCTAAAATGCGATACATTCCTTGGTAATAATTTTAGAATTATCATAATACTACAAAAATTTATTATATTTGAAAACTTCATCGAAAACAACTGAAATTCATTCAAATGACGTCATAGAAAAAATAACATGCCTGGCTCTCTCTATATAAGCAGCATTTCATTCATAAACAATTTCCCATTCATTTCATTCATCACAATACAATAATAATTTTTTTTAAAATTAAAACCATGGAGCTACAAGTAATTAAACTCTATGCTTAAAACTTCATCGAAAAAAATCGTCCTTCTTTCTGTAAAAGCAATGAATATTTCATTCATATCAGCTATGCAGACTCCATGAGCTAAATCATTTTGTGTTAAAGAAATACAGCAATTCTAATACAACTTCTTCTACATATTTTGCTGTTTACATTTTACATAAGTGTAAAATAGGCTTCGTTGTAGGAATAATCAAATTTGGATAATCATTTAAACTCAAATATATTGTAATTGCAGTTTTTCAGTATGTAGATGCACAGAATTTAAACAAAAATAAAGTGGTTTTAGGACGGATACAACGACCAATATGAATAAAAAAGAACTTTAAAAATCACGATTTTGAGACAAGATGGATGCCATATTTCATTTTGAAATAGGCCACGTGATTTTTTCATTTCATGATCACGTGCTCGCTTCATATAAGAGGTGTAACTATTATTTTAATTTTTATTTTAAAAAACTACTGAAAATATTTCGCTGATTTTTTTTATATACTTTATGGAACAAATTGAATATTACCTAAAATTTTCGAAGCAATTTTTGAATTTTAAATCCGCTTAAAAGATGTTTGAAAAATTTGGTCCCATAGGGTTCAATGTATTTCATTTTTTCAACCTGGGTTCAATCCAAAACTAATTGGGTGATATTATTCATTTATATTCCCATAGGTCCTACAGACCGTCTGAACAACATACTAAAATTTCACTTTGATTAAGTCATTTTTACGGCAGTTATCGTGCAAACAGACAGACAGACAGAAAAAACAAAGTCATAAACACTTTTCAACTTTGTTGTAAAGTGTTAAAAACGGATTCCTGTATGAAACAGTCAAGTTGAGCTATTTCAGTTAATTTGTTATGTATTGACTATAGCATGGAGGTAAAAGTAAGAAGTTGAAACTTCATATAAAGAAAACGCCAATATCGTTTGAAACAATAATTCAGGTGGCTCTGGGATAAGTTAAGTAGCTCTGCATTTTATGCATTTCAACAGCGATAAGCCTAAAATATTTATTTGAACTGCCAATTTTGTAAAAATAAATTATTAACGCAATGCAAAGTAGAACTGGAGCATTAAAGAATATTCCTACGTATTCTAAATTATTTTACCTTTCAATTCATTTTTATCTTCATATATTCTATACTCTATCATACAACAATACAGGTTAAATATACTCATAATTAGGGAAAATTTAATTTGAATATAATAAACAATACATATTCTAAATATTACGCTTTCCATTGTGTTAACTAACAAAAAGAAAGTTCAGTCATGCATAAAGCAGTGATTATGAAACACTTTCCAACTTCACTGCAATTTTATTTAAACATCTTTAAAGTCCGATACATTCCTCGGTAATATTTTTAAAATTATCACAATACTACATTAATTTATTATATTTCAAAACTTAAAACTTTTTTGAAAAAAAATGAATTTCATTCAAATGACGGCATTGAAATATAGATTGCCTGGTTTAAACATTTCTAAAATGCGATACATTCCTCGGTAATATATTTTAAATTATCATAATACTACAATAATTTATTATATATGAAAACTTCATCGGAAACAAATGAACGTTTCAAATGACGTAATCGAAATGCAAATCGGCTGGCTCTTTAAATAAAAGCAGCATTTCATTCATAAACATTTTTCCATTCATTTCATTCATCACAATACTATAATAATTAATTTTATTAAATCTTAAAATCATGGAGGTACAAGAAATTTAACTCTATGCTCAAAACTTTATCAAAAACTCGTTTGCTTATCTGTAAAATCAATGATTGTTTCATTCATATCAGATATATTGCAGGCTCCATGGGCAAAATAATTTTGCGTTAAAGAAATGCAACAATTCTTATACAACTCATTCTACATCTTTTGGTATTTACATCCTCCATAAGTGAAAAGTAGGCTTCGTTGTAGAAATAATCAAATTTGGATAATCATTTAAATTCAAATATATTGTATTTGCGTTGTTTCAGTATGTAGATGCACATAATTTAAGCAAAAATAAAGTAGTTTTGGGACGGATACAACACTCAATATGAATTAAAAAGAACTTAAATTATGATTTTGAAACAAGATGGATGCCATATATCATTTTGAAGTGAGTCATGTGATCGTTTCATATCATGGTCACGTAATCGTTTCATATAAGAGGTGTAATTATTATTTTAATTTTTATTTAAAAAACTACTGAATATATTTCACTGAATTTTTTTTATATATTTTATGGAACAATTTGAATATTACCTAAAATTTTTGAAGTAATTTGTGAATTTTAAATCCGCTTAAAAAATGTTTGAATAATTTGGTCCCATAGGGCTCAATGTATTTCATTTTTTCAACCTGGGTTCAATCCAAAACTAATAGGGTGATATTATTCATTTATATTCCCATAGGTCCTACAGGCCGTATGAATAATCAAAGTTGGATGAAATAATCAAAGTTGGATGATCATTTAAACTTAACTATATTGTAATTACGCTCTTTCAGGATGTAGATGCACAGAATTTAAGCAAAAATAAAGCAGTTTTAGGACGGATACCGCACTCAATATGAATTAAAAGGAACTTTAAAAATCGCGATTTTGACACAAGATGGATGCCATATGTTATTTTGAAGTGGTCACGTGATCTCTTTATAATGATCACGCGATATCTTCATATAAAGGATGTAATTATTATTTTAATTTTTATTTATAAAACTACTGAATATATTTTGCTGAATTTTTTTTATATATTTTATGGGATAATTTGAATATTTCCTTAAACTTTCAAAGCAATTTGTGGATTTAAAATCCGCCTAAAAAATGTTTGAAAAATTAGATCTCATAGGGTTCAATGTACTTCATTTTTTCAACCGGCGTTCAATTCAAAACTAATTGGGTGATATCATTCATTTATATTCACTTAGGTCCCACAGACCGTCTGAACAACATACTAAAATTTCATTTTGCTAAAGTCATTTTTACGGCAGTTATCGTGCTAACGGACACACAGACAGACAGACAGAATGAACAAAGTCATAAACACTTTTTAACTATGTTCTAAAGTGTTAATAATGACTACTTTACTAATACTAGCGATTTGACACTTATATATAATTCTCAAAGCACTATGGCAATTTTCAGCATTTAATTCATAGGAGTTTTATCTCCTTCTTTCTAACTCCATAGACAATAGTCTCACCCTCAAAATATTTTATTTTAGAAATAAAATATTCTGATATATACCGTAATTTTTTACAAGAACGTACACAAGGAGCTCATAAATACCAACCGCGTGATAAATTAGATGAAAGCGACTTCAATAAATACCTACGCTCACATTTCTGTCTCTCTTCAGCGAATTGTCGTTTGCCACTTATTCTATTCATAAGCAACGAGTGGCTTTAAACCTGATTTATACTATCATTCGTTTTGGTTCTAGCGAATTGTTGTTATCCTGAGGAAATGCACATTCTTTGCCGATCATTAAAATAAATGGGTCTTTAGAAATCCATTATGGAGAGAAATGCTCCGATATGCGGGATTTTATTGCAGCAGGAAATTTTCTCTATCAAGGATGTGATAAAATCGGAAAGTGAACGGTTAATTTTCGTGATTATAAATGTGTTCCATTTATATAAAAACACGTTCATAATATAAACTCATATTTATTGAAGACTAGCAGCATACCCGTTCTTCGTACGGAGTATATAATATAAAGAAACTTGAAATTCATAATCATGCCCAAATTCTTATAGTATACTAAATGACATGTTTAATCAAAATATTCTGTTAAAATATTTAATATAATGCTCCTAAAAAGAAGTTTAAGAATCTCTGTTCTCGCTATATAAAATTATCTTCATGGACATATCTGAAGAATAAAACATCTTGGACCCCTTATGTAAGCAAATATAAAAAAAAATATGGAATTGAATCAATATATGCAAAATAAAAGCGTTAAAATTGTATGGGACCCGTACTAATTATATACGCGAATATTAGAAAATATAACCTGTATTAATAGATTACATGTATAAATTGAAAATACCAATAAACCCGTAATCTTTAAATCTGAAGACAGTCATTTATTCCAATATATGTCAAAATTAAAGTGCTAAAATTATATGGGAAGATATACACATACTACTTATAACGTCCGATTATTAGTAGAAGATTACCCGTTTTGCAATATGAGTCACAAATGTTTTTTGGTAAAATACAACAGACGACGTAATAAATTGAATATATAATTAATCCCCTTAATCTTCATACCAGAAGACTGTACTTGATTCCAATATATATGCCAATATATGTCAAAATATATGCCAATATACCTGTACTACTTATATTCTCGTAGGTTAGAAGATATACCCGTGCATTCCTAGAAGATTACTCGTACAACGTACAATATGCGAGTGTCAGCAATTTTTGCCGCAATAAAACAGTGGCGTAATAACTTAAAAATATCAATAATCCCTGAATCAATAATTCCGGAAAATATCAATAATAATAATGTTTAAACCTGAAGAGTATAATTGATATTATCCAGTCCAAAATGAAATGGCAATGAAATTTATTTTATATACATATCTTCATTATTCAAATCGGAAAGGATTTAATAAAAATCGTCTGCCGCATAAACACATTGGATTTAAATCCGTTGCTAAGCGACATGATATCATTTGCTTCAAATAAATTGGTAGAAAAAATATCGTCTAAATAGTTATATTTCTATGGAACATTTGGCGACAGTTTCGTCAAATTAGCGACATTTTAAAAAATCGCCAAATTTATCGCCAAGTGGGACTGTAGAACTGACAGTTCCACTTTGCGACAAATTAACGAAATATCATCACAATACTATCCCCTAACAAAAAACAATTACTATCATTTATGTAGCGCAATTTTATCAATTTCAAGATATTTTTATAGATTTGAAAACATTTTTATCAATTTGGTGACATTTTAAAAATTCGCTAAATGTATTACTAAGTAGGATGGTTGGTCTGACAGATAAATGCTAACCAAACATCATTTCAGTACACTCTTCTAACAAAACAAAAAAAAATTTCATTGTTATGTAGAAGACCCAAGCCACACGACCAACCCGAAGGTTTATGGCAGCTGTCTGTGTGTCGTTTATATCAATTTGGCGACATTTCCGTCAATTTGGCAAAGTTTAAGAAAAGTTGTCAAATTAGCGATATCCCTCCAAATTCGTAGCTTTGAATTTGCAGATCTGAATGAAACATTCTTATCCCGTTTCAATATACTAAATGAAAACACAACAACTGTATTAGAAGATATACCCGCTCTACTCTTTTTCTGTTTCAACAATCGGCTATATGAATTTATTGGATAAACACAATATATGAGTTTAGTAGCTAAATACGATATAAGCTTGAAAACTCTTTGCCAAAATAAATGAAATTGATGTACGCAGTCAGCAATTAATATAATTAAAAGAAAAATCAAACCGTCCATTCATAAGATATACTTTTATATCCATTTATCCATTTATTTATTATTTAAATCGAAAAAAAATAATAAAAACATTAACAAACACATTTAATTTAATTGCGATGCCGAGCAACTTGATATATCCTCCTAAAATGTTAAAATTTATTAACCACTAACAGCACACCCGTTATTCGTACGGAGTGTATAATTTAAAGAAACTTAAAGTTCGCAATCATGTGCGAATTCTGTTAAAATATTAAATTTATTGCTCCTAAAGAGAAGTTTAAGAATATATGTTCTCACTATGCAAAATTATCTTCACGATCAGATCTGAAGAATAAAACATCCTGCCCCCTTTTGTAAGCAAATTTACAGAAGAAAAAATAGGAATTGAATGAATATGTGCAACCCCGTACTAATTATATTGTCGCAGATTAGAAAATATGCCAATGTGTTAGTAGAAGATTACCCGTATTACAATATGCGTCTCAAAAATATTTGCCAAAATAAAAGAGATGACGTAATAAATTGAAAACATCAATAATATCCGTACTCTTTATACCAGAAGGTCGTAATTGATTCCAATATATGCCAATATATATCAAAACATATGTCAATATACCTGTACTACTTATATTCTCGTAGATTAAAAGATATACACGTGTATTTGTAGAAGATTCGTACAACATACAATATATGAGTTTAAACAATTTTTGTCATAATAAAATAATTGCAAAATAACTTGAAAATATCAATAATCCTTGAATCAATAATCCCCGAAAATATAAATAATAATAATTTTTAAACCTGAAGACCGTAATTGATATTATCCAGTCAAAAATGCTATAAGAAAAATCAAATCGTTCTTTTCTAAAATATATTTTTATATCCATTTATTTATTATTCAAATCGAAAAAATAATTATTAAAATTAGCAGACAGATTTAATTTAATTGCGTTTCTGAGTAACATGATATAAGATAGAATCTTATAGCATGTTAAATATGTCATGTCTTATAACATAAACTGCGAAATTAAATAACGATTTTGATTTCTCTATACTTCTCATTGTTCCGTAAAAGCTTGTTTTAAATAAACCATGAACCATGGAGATAGATTTCCCCTTTAAATCATGTTTCAAACAATTCATGTTTTCAGAAAGTGACTAATTAACGCAAAAAATCTCCCATCAAACTCAGAGATTAAATTTTAATTCACTTTCAAACGATTTTCAAGCTTTTCGTTTGGATAAACCACGGAGTTAGGGAGTAGAACTCCTAGGTAAAAGTTCCGTTTTTCATTAATATCTCGACAACCCCAGGTCTTAGAAGCTCGAAACTTGGACAAAATTTATGGGGGGATATTTCAAGGCTATTCACCAAATTTCATTAAATTCGGTTCAGCCGTTTTTCCGTGATGATGAGACAAACGAAAATTTCGTTTTTTACTGATATCTCGAGAACCAATGGTCGTAGAAACTCAAAACACGGATATAATTTTAAGTGGGGCTATTTCTGGGCTACCCACAAAATTTCATCAAATTCGGTTCAGCCGTTCTCCCGTGATGGTGTGACAAACAGACAGACAGACAGACAGACAGACAGATTTTCATTTTTATTTATATAGACTAGAGGTAGTTTCCACCAGGATAACGACAGACTTATTTTCGATTAATGTGCATAGAGTTAGAAAGAAGGAGCATGGAGTTAGAAAGACGGAGATAAAACTCTTAAGGATGAAATGCTTGAACATGCCATGATGTTTTGAGAATTATATCTAGGTGTCGCTAGTGTTTTTAAAGTATTCTCTATTGTTAGTTAACACAACATAAGTACCTAGTATTTAGTATTTTGGATTATTTTTTAAATAAATAATTCCTAATTATGAGTATAATTAACTGGCATTATCCCAAAGACCGGTACAGTCTTGAATTTGGCGACTTTTCTGGCGCCCGATGTTGAGACAGTTGTCATAGTATCCAACCAACTCGCAAAGTTACCATGATTATAAAGAGTTAAAGAGTTACCAAGGCAAGGTCGCAACATTGCACTAAGCTTATCGCCGATTTGGCGCGATAAAAAAAAAAAAACGACCGTACCCGTTTCTGGGATTTAGACAATTAACCAGTATTTTTTTATAGTTGTAGGATAAAGTACAGATAAAAGTAAATTGAAAGGTAAAATAATTTTAATACCTAAGAATATGATTTATTGTTTCAGTTCTACTTTGCATTCCGAAAATTAAATAATTTTTACAAAATTAACAGCTTAAATAAATATTTCAGACCTTTCGCCATAGATATGCGCACAACACAGGGATATTTATTCTATCGCAGCGCCACCTAATTTATTGTCTCATATGATATCGTCGTTTTCTTAATATGAAATTTTAACTCCTTACTTTTGAATCCATGGTAAAGAGTGATCGAAAAGTCACACAAATCAAATTTTCAAATCAAATAATGCACCGAGAAATAGAAATAGTACAAATATTTTCAGCTAGATGGCACTAATCCTCAAAATATTTTTAAAATATCGTATTCAGTTTTAATACATCATACGATATTTACAGATCTCTTTTATATCAACCGAAGACCATGGCATTTTACCAGGATCACATATAATGTATATTTAAGTCAATACTTCTGAAGCCACTCCCATGAAAGTGTCATTGAGAAGTTTCAAGATACTCTATTGAATGATTTTAGCAGCGTAGTCTTTGTTTCAGATGTTTTCTGCGGAGTTCAAATATAAAGTCTGTCTGCTCTCGCTTTGGCAGTAGCAGACTCAGTTTCTCAAAATGCTGTACTAACCTCCTAATTGATGAATTGTCAGGGAGTTACATCCTTGGGTATTTCTTCTAAAACTTTTCACTGACTGTCTTATAAGAATGGTTAGAAAAATATTAAGGGAAACTTGAATAACGTATTTACTCACGTATGGGCACAAATACAATAATTACTTATAGAAATTTACTTTTACTTTCCGTATATGTACATAGTATAATATATAAAGAAACTATTGTGACGGGGTCGAAAATTCGAATTCGAGTTTTCGACGGGACAGCACGTTTCAAGCATCTCTGAACACGAATAAAACATTTGTAGGTGGTGTCTCTGTGTGTGTATGTGTGCGAAAGTATGTGTATGTGTCAGTGCGTCTGTGGAGACGATATCTCACGATACGAATCAAGCGATACGAAAAAAATTTGATACAAAAATCAAAATCAGTAAATACTGGAAGCCTGTTGTTTTTACACGCATACGAATGTTCAGAACCCTCCTAAATTTTGAAATGAAAATTTAAAAAGATCTTCAAAAAAATAAAACATTCAATAAAATTACGTAAATAATAATTTCTTATGTAATTTTTTATTAGAAAACGATTGACACAAACTTTAGAACACTAGCATGAACCGTTCTCGATATATCGCACATTTTTCAAATAATTTTATCGAAAAATCACATAAAATTAAAAAAAAATTAACTAGTGTAAAATCTGTTCACTTTTCATATGTAATAATATGAATTACATTTATTATCATCATTCTCATTGGTCAAGCTCGTTCCGTTCACGAAAGAAGATACTTTGGGTAATGACTTTGTTATTTGACGCCATTAGTCATTTATCTACCATAAGACAAACCTATTTCCCCTATTAACAATGGTTGCCAAAATTTAGGCGGCAAATTTGACGGAATATCGCCAACTTGGCGAGTTTTTTAAATATTGCCAAATTTACTAAAATATCGCCAAATTGATTAAAATGTCACCAAATTGATAAATTGACGCTAAATCAATGAAAATAAAGACTCATGAAAATCCAATATCATGAAAAGAATAAGAATCTAATATAAGAGAAGATACTTTGGGTAATAGATTTTTATTTGGACGCCATTAGTCGTTTATCTGCTATAAGAATAACCTATTTCTCCGACCATAATGTTTTACAAGATTTTAGCGACAAATTTGACGGAATATCGTCAAATTGATAAAATGTCCCCAAATTGATAAAAATGACGCTAAAACAATGAAAATGACAACTAATTGATTAAAATTTAATATTTTGTAAAGAACATGAGACTCTACTATAAGACTTCGTCTATAGCGCTTGGCAAAAATCTTCCGACAATTCTGGCCGCATAGCGACAACTTGGCGACTTTTTAAATCTTGCTAAATTGACGAAACTATTGTCAAATTGATAAAAGTGTTATCAAATTGATAAAAATAGCTCCAAGTTGTTAAAAATAATGCCAAATGGAATGCAATATTTTGCAAATTATTAATTTCATATTATGGGCATACCTTTTATTATATATGAAATGCTTTTCTAAATATCGTCAACTTGGCGATATTTGGCCCCATATTAATGAAAATATCGTCAAAATTGCAAAAGTGACGGCATGTTAATGAAAATGACGCCTAATTGATGAATTTTTTATTAAAATATTTAAATATAGTGACTATATGGCTTATTGAAGATGCTATCAATATTGATAATTATGGTTAATCTAGGGTTGCGTAAAATATAAGTTAATTGGGTACGAAATTGTTTTAGATATTGTCATCCGGATGTGCAATTTACCGAGCCAAATGTACAATTTAACGTTACAAACGCTGTACCGTGGATATTTTCATCACTTTTTCACCGTTAAAGAAGTAAATTCATTGCATTATATAAGGAAAGTCATGTCCTGCCCACATCAGTTTTTTTTTTACTCTGTAGCAACGTTCTGTTTTTCGATTGATAAAAAAAAGAAAAACGGGTCAGTAATTATCGTCTGACATATAAACAAGAAAGATCAATCATGCATAAGCATTGATTATGAAACACTTTCCAACTGAAATGCAATTTCATTTAAAATTCTCTAAAATGTGATACATTCAGTGGTGATATCTTTTACATTATCACAGTACTACAGTAATTTATTATACTTAAATATTTAAAACTGTATCGAAATATAAATCATCGGATTCTCTATGCAAAATCATTGAATATGTCATTCATATAACTTGTATTCCAGACTCCAGAGTTAAATAATTTTGTGTGAAAAAAATTCAGCAATTCTTATGTAACTCACCTTACAATCGCTTGAGATATTTGCATTCTGCATAAGTTAAAATTAGGCTTCGTTGAAGAAATAATAAAAGTGTAGGGATCATTTAAAATCACAACTATTGTAATTGCATAGGCACGGAATTTAGTTACACAGATAATACACAGATACACAGATAATATATGTGTGTACGTGTGTATGTATTCAAAGTATTGGAATCGTGCCGAAGATCGGAACTCGAATTTTCGAAGGGTCTACACGTTTTGGGACTTCCAGAACACGAAAAAACTACTTTAGGAAGACGTCTGAGTGTGTAAGAGTGTGTCTGTGTGTGTTTCTGTGTGTATATGAGGATATTGCATTCACTCTAACTAAAAAACCAATGGACCGAATTTAATAAAATTTTGTAGGTAAGTTTTTTGTGGAAAACCCTGATGTTCATTTGATTATAGTACGATTCGTAATAAAAGAATATGCCTTCCTTGCGAAATGGCCGGCAAATATTGCATTTATCCACTCTAGCTAAAAACTAATGTACAAATTTAACACAATTTGGTGTATAATATTTCAATAACCTACATGTAATTTATATACCAAATTTAACAAATTTTGGTATATAAATCACTTGCAGGTTCTTCTAGTACGATTCGGGAAAAAGGAACGGGCTGTTTTTGTGAAATAGCCCGCAAAAATCGTTAAATATAAAAATAAAAGACTACGTGTGCTCAATTATATCAATTAAATTCCCATTTTATACGTGATTTTTGACAACAAAAGGAATAAGACTAACCCCATTACTCTACGACTAGCCGTTCTTGAGACATTTTAGTGTGTTTGCGTTTTCGCTACGCCACTTTTGACAATAAGTCCATCTATCAAATGAGAACCAAATTTAAGTTTAACGTGCAAATTCAATGTCATTTAAAATACTTATGGATGTTATTTTGTGCAGATCAACTCAAATTATTATTGAAGAAATCAAGAGAACGAGAATATGAGTCTGCAGGGAAAGACATGTGCTGCCCAAATCAGAATTTTTAGCAATACTACAACAATGGTTTATAGAAGTGAACGGGGATTATTTGCAGGCCATTTCGAAAAAAATGTAGGATCTATATTTAAAGATTCACCAAATTGCTGTAGAATAAAATGTTCTACAAATTTAAGCTGTGTACTAAATTTTAACTCTCTAGGACGTAGCAAAGTGTGTCAAAAACGCCATCAAATAAATATATCATGAAAAGTTATATAAAATTTTAAAAAAAATGTGAAAAATTGTTATCTACCAAATTTATTTTTAAATGTGAAGCCACTCTCATATACAAAGTAATTAAATGTACGTAGTGTCGTACAAGACAGAGCACCAGGCGCGAAGCGCCTTTAATCTCCAGTTTCAATATGTGGTTCTTATCGTCAAACTGTGACATTAATTCAGTGAGCAAAGTAATTAAACACTTGGAAAGATACTTATTATATAATATATATTTTTTTTTTCTTTCTGGAGGATATCGCAAAAGTCAGAATTTAATTGAATTCGTTTTTCTTCCTATATTAAATAATTTTTAATTAAGAAACTACTGAATAAATTTCGCTGATTTTATTTTTATATGTTTTATGGGATAATGTGAATATTTCCTAAAAATTTCGAAGCAATTTGAGAATTTTAAATTTGCTTAAAAAATATTTGAAAAATTAGGTCCCATAGGGTTCAATGTATTTCTTTTTTTCAATCCGGGTTCAATAAAAAACTAATTGGGTGATATGATTTATTTATATTCACATAGGTCCCACAGACCGTCTGAAAAGCATACAAAAATTTCATTTTGATAAAGTCATTTTTACGGCAGTTATCGTGCTAACGGACAGGCAGACAGACAGACAGACGGACAGACAGACAGAATGAACAAAGTCATAAACACTTTTCAACTATGTTGTAAATTGTTAAAAAGCAGCGGATGATATATTTATGCGGATACCTATAGTGCCATCTAACTGAAATAAAATCTACTATTTTAATTCTTTGTACATTAATGTGATTTTAATTGGATTTTTAAGCGACTCTGTACACCAAAATTTGAATTCCTGCTCGTTATTTAAAGACTGTACTAGCACTATATTTCTTATTTTATTATTTTACGTATTATACAGAATTTTTCCAAGAGCAAAGAAAATGTTTGCATGCATAATTAAAGTATACTTTTCCAATGTCGTCTGTGTAATCTATTAACCGTAAGTAGACGAAAAGTAGTAGGAATATTTGCAAGCGCTTTTCGTAAATAAGATATACATCAGAATCTCTATGCATTGAAGGCATTAGATTCATTTTAAAAGGCACGCTGAAGGAAACAATGGTACATTCATGTGAATACAGTATTCATGTTGTACGCTTATTAGCGGAGATCAATGTGTAATTATCATGAGCACGCTATGAGTTCCCAATACTCTAATGGATCTAATGCAAAATATTGAATTACTCGTACATTGGGCATAATGGGATATTAAATGATGGTATGTGGAATTATTAGATGAGGAATCATGTCCTATTTATATTCCCTACAATATGGGAGATAGGGGAAAATTAATACAGTGGAAGATGTGATGACGTAAAAATGGTAAGTAATAGTGTTAGAAATATGCCATTACCACAAATAATATTGTAAAAGTTATATCTGAAAACAAAAGATGTATAAAGGAACTTTATGACTATTCGAAGAGATGATATGTGTTTGAGTTCATAAAGGGCGATAAACGCTGACAAAGAAACACACTTTTAGGAATCAAGATGCGAATTTAGATTGTAACCAATTTACGGCAGAGGCTATAAAAGCATGTCCAACAGCCACCCAAATATCAAAAATTGGTTCCATTAAAATGACGCGACGGAAAACATGTCACTTAAGAAGTATAGAGACGGCACATGAATACCAGCTTGAAAAACTGAGAGCCATTCAGGACGGTGAAAGTATTAGTGATATTTAAAAATACATTGACGGTAGCAGAAGACGAAAGTTCGTAGCAGATACTTTTAGTCAAAAAATAAAATGTGAAATTATGACTTGTAGTTTAAGGTACTAAAAGTATTGTACGAGTATATTTACTTTCCCTGCAATACATGGTAATGTATAGGGAAAGTATTGGAATCATGTCGAAAATCACAACTCAAGTTTTCGACGGACCTACATGTTTCGAGATCTCTAGAATACGAAAAAAACTATTTTTAGCGTGACGTCTGTCTGTGTGTCTGTCTGTCTGTGCAATGTATGTATACACTCTAACTCAAAAACTAATGCACCGAATTTCATAAAATTTGGTAAGTCACTTGGATGTGACCCTGGTTCTGATTAGTTTTTGGTACGATTCGTAAAAACAGAATCCGCCTATTTTTGCGAAATGGCCCGTAAAAATTTTATTTATCCGCTTTAGCTAAAATACTAATTGACCAAATTTCACAGAATTTGGTACATAAGTTACTTGTTAGATACTCTGGTTCTGAATAGAATTTGGTACGTTTCGGAAAAGAAGAACCCGCCTTTTTTTACGAAATGGCCTGCTAAATTTCATGTATCTAATCTAGTATATATTCATGTATCTGGCCAAAATACTAATTGACCAAATTTCACAAAATTTGGTAGATAAATTACTTGTGACTCTGGTGCTGATAAGATTTTGGTACGATTCGGAAAAGAACAACCTGCCTTTTTTTACGTAATAGCCCGCCGAAATCGCCAAAATTTGAAGAAAAAAAAACTGAGTAATGTATGTTCAAATGTGTCAATTAAGTTCTTGTTTCAAACACAATTTTTGAATAGGAAAATAATATAACACACTCCATTATACTTTTAGGACTAACCGTTCTCAAGATATTTGAGATTCCTTGAATTTTTGTTACACCGATTTCGGAAAAATCTACAATTACCAAATAAAAACAAAAATTGAATTAAAAATGCAGATTGAGTGTTATTTGGTTTAATTAAACTCAATCTAATGAATTATTAAAGAAATAAAGAAAATATGAATTTGAGTCAGCAGGGAAAGTGACTTGCTGCCCACATCAGATTTTTCTGTTTATAATTAGAAGAAAATCTAGTAAGTATTTTTTGAATGTTAAACGTCTCATGCATGTAATTCATTAGATCCTGAAAGGTGAGTGCATTGTGTGCTTCTATTTCTGTCATATCCTGACGAAATATTAACGAACTGTCATTCCTCCATTACTATAAAAAATCTGATGTGGGCAACACATGACTTTCCATATATAATGTAATGAATTTACTACTTTTACAGTAAAATAAATAGGTTTTTCCTATAGTAGATACTAATATTCTTTCCAAGATACTGAATTTTCGACAATGAGTCGTCATTTTCATTGATTTAGCACCATTTTTATCCATTTGGCGAGATTTTCATTTATTTGGCAACATTTCAAAAAGTCGCCAAATAGGCAACATTCGCAAAATTTGTCGCTAAAATTTCGCCAAGCGTTATGGACGAAGACATAAGTTATTCTTACAGCAGACTATTGGCGTTCAAATACAAAAGTATTACTGAAAGTATCTCTTTTCATGAATGGAACGAGCTAGATCCACGAGAATGATATCACCCAATTTATCGCATAGTATTACATATGAAAAGTGAACATGTTTCTCAATAGGAAATATTTTTTTTTATTTTATATTATTTTTTTATATTTTTTTTTAAAAATGTGCAATATCTCGAGAATGGTTTATATTAGCGTTCTAAAATTTATGTCAATCGTTTTCTAATGAAAAATTACATAAGAAATGTCTATTTGCGTAACTTTATTAGTGGTTTTGATTTTTTGACGATTTTTTCAAAATTTTATTCGAAAATTTAGAAGGGTTCTGTGCATTCGATTGCGTATAAAAACAATAGGCTTCCAGTGTTTACAGATTGTGATTTTTGTACCACATTTGGTTCGAATCGGTCCATTCGTTCGTCAGTTATCGTCTCCACAGACTCACTGACACACATACACACACACACACACGCACACACACACACACACACACACACACACACACACGTACACACAGACATCACTTCAAAAATGTTTGATTCGTGATCAGAGATGCTTGAAACGTACTCTCCCGTCGAAAACTCGAATTCGAATTTTCGACCCCGTCACAATACTTTCCTTATACATCATGTATATAAGGAAAGTAATAACATACTAACCGTCATATTAAATGGCATGAAAAAATATTTCAATTGACACCAAGTTTGGCAATGTACCCCCTTAGAGGGGAAATCCCTCCCCCCCCCCCCCACAGAAGGGCAAATTATACTACGAACACAAAACTATATAGCGGTTTTTATTAAAAGTTTTGTGAAAATTTATCAATATTTGTAGCAGCCTTCGTGTACACAAAAATTCGACCACAGACAGACGGACAACGCTCTAACAATATCCAAAACGCGTTCAGAAGGTCATAAAAATATGTTTGTAGCAAAATATCGAATCGAAATTTTTCGTGAAAACAATACTTCCTCTATAATAGTATGAGAAAGTACATATAATCTTATATAAATTATCGACAGCTAATGTCATGCTGCTTTCATCGTACAGTAGGATGGTCGTGTCGCCTCCGAAACTGTTTGATGAACTTATATATTTGCATATCTGCTCTAACAAAAGATGACTTTTATCTTCAGGTTAGTCTATATTATAGCTATTAACATTTATTTAATAATGACACTCGTGACAAAATTAGAACAATGCGTGCGGAAATCTAATATTTATTCATTACTTCAATGAATATTCATCGTGGATTTTCTCTTTCACGATCATGCAGCATCATTCTGCATGAAGGTCCTTGTAATGACTGCATATTGAGATCAAGATTGTAATTATGCATACAAATTAAGAGTTTTACTACAGCTAGCAATAGAAAGAAAATATTTTAGCTAGCATATTGTCTGTCATGTTGCTGCTTAGGAGCGATAATATTGAGGAAAAATGTTAAAGGGGTTAAGTTAAAGGGGTTAAGACTAGTAAGAGTGTTATAATAATGTTTACTAGTTAACAGACTAGTAATCGTATCACGTATAGTAAACATGGTAGAAACTTTTAACAGATCAGCTTTACATTAAAATCGCAATATATATACATTTAATATAAGAGAAGGGTGGACAAAGAGTCCAGTGTAAAAAAAATCTGATGTGGGCAGCATATTACTTTCCTTATATAATGCAATGAATTTACTACTTTTACAGTAAAAAAATAGCTTATTCTTGAAGTAGATACTTCTATTCTTTTCAAGATATTGAATGCTCGTCAATTAGTCGTCGTTTTCATTGATTTAGCGTCATTTTTAACCATTTGGCGAGATTTTCGTTAATTTGGCAACATTTAAAAAAGTCGCCAAGATGGCGACATTTTGCCAAAATCTTCGCCAAAATCTTCGGCAAAATCTTGCCAAATGTTACGGAAGGAGAAATAAATTATTCTTACATAAGATAAATGATTATTGGCGTTCAAATACAAAAATATAACTCAAAGTATTTTTTTCATGAATGGAATGAACTAGATCCACGAAAATGATGTCACCAAATTTATCGCATGGTATTACATATAAAAAGCGAACATTTTTCTCAATAGGAAGTATTTTTTTTATTTTATAATACTTTTTGATAATTTTTCGAAAAATGTACAATATCTCGAGAACGGTACATGTTAACGTTCTAAAATTTTTGTCAATCGTTTTCTAATGAAAAATTACATAAGAAATATCTATTTGCGTAACTTTATTAGCGGTTTTGATTTTTTGACGATTGTTTTAAAATTTCACTCGAAAATTTAGGGGGATTCTGGACATTCGATTGCGTATGCAAACAATAGACTTCCAGTGTTTACGAATTGTGATTTTTGTATCAAATTTCGTTCGAATCGTCCATTCGTTCGTCAGTTATCGTCTCCAAAGACTCACTGACACACACACACACACACATCACTTCAAAAATGTTTGATTCGTGATCAGGGATGCTTGAAACGTGCTCACCCGTCGAAAACTCGAATTCTGATTTTCGACCCCGTCACAATACTTTCCTTATACATTATGTATATAAGGAAAGTAAAAGATTAATTTATAAAAATTCAAATCATATAAAAACAAGAAAGATCAGTCATGCATAAAGCATTGATTACGAAACACTTTCCAACTGAAATGCAATTTTATTTAAACATGTCTTAAATGCGATATATTCGACGCTAATATTTTAAAATTATCACAGTACTACAGTAATGTATTATATTTGAAAACTTAAGCCTTCATTGAAAAAGACAATAACAGAAAATTAACTTTATTCAAATGACATCATTGAAATATAAATATTCTGCCTCTCTATGTAAAATTGACATATAAATGTCTCTATGTAAAAATGAATGACAATAATTCAGAAATTCTTATACAACTCGTCTTGCAATAGCCGGATTTGTTCACATTCTGATGCTATAGTATAGTGTTAAAATTAGGCTCCGTTGTAGGAGTAATCAGTGTTTGGTAATCATTTATAAAAAATATTATAATTGCGTTAGCAGAGAATTTAGATACATAGATAATGCGCAACAACAAAGTGGTTTTATGACGGATGCAACACTAAGTATAAATTTAAAAGACCTTTAAGCATCTACGGGATCAGTCGAAAAATTGAAGCCGTATTACTTTCCTTATATACATAATGTATATTGTATAAGGAAAGTATCGTGACGGGGTCGAAAATTCGAATTCGAGTTTTCGACGGGAAAGCACGTTTCAAGCATCCCTGATCACAAATCAAACATTTTTGAAGTGATGTCTGTGTGTGTGTGTGTGTCAATGAGTCTCTGGAGACGATAACTGACGAACGAATGGACCGATTCGAACGAAATTTGGTACAAAAATCATAATCCGTGAACACTGGAAGCCTATTGTTTTTATGCGCAATCGAATGCTCAGAACCCCCCTAAATTTTCGTGTGAAATTTTGAAAAAATCGTCAAAAAATCAAAATCCCTAATAAAGTTACGAAAATAATCATTTCTTATGTAATATTTCATTAGAAAACGATTGACATAAATTTTAGAACGCTAACTTGAAACGTTCTTGAGATATTTGCACATTTTTCAAAAAAATTATCAAAAAGACATATAAAATAAAAAAAATATTCCTATTGAGAAACATGTTCACTTTTCATATGTAATATCGTGCGACAAATTGGGTGACATCATTCTCGTGGATCTAGCTCGTTCCATTCATGAAAAAAGATACTTTGAGTAATACTTTTGTATTTGAACGCCGATTGTCTTTTATCTGCTATAAGAATAACTTATTTCTTCGTCCATAACGCTTGGCGAGATTTTGGAGACGAATTTGGCGGTATGTCGCCAACTTGGCGACTTTTTAAAATGTTGCCAAATTAACGAAAATCTCGCCAAATGAATAAAAATTACGCTAAATCACTGAAAATGACGACGAATTGCCAAAAATTCAATATCTTGGAAAGAATATAAGTGTCTACTATAAGAAAAACCTATTTTTTTATTATAAAAGTAGTAAATTCATTACATTATAAAAGGAAAGTCATGTGTTGCCCACATCAGATTTTTTTATTTTGCAATGAGTCATGTGATCTTTTCGTATATCATTGGGTGTAATTATTATTTCAAGTTTTATTTAAAAAACTATCGAACATATTTTGCTGAAATTTTTTTAGCACCTTATGTTATAATTTGGATATTTCTTAAAACTTTCAAAGCAGTTTGTGAACTTTAACTTCGCTTAAAATATGTTTGAAATAAGTTCGCTTAAAATATGTTGTCCCACGGGGTTCAATATATTTAATTTTTTCAATATTTTTCATTTTAAATCCCAGACATCCCACTTACCGTCTTAACAAACTAAAATTTCCTTTCGATCAAGTCATTTTTTCCAAGTCATTTAAGTCATTTTTACGGCAGTTACGGTGCGAATGGACAGACAGACAGATAGAATGACTAAAGTCATAAACACTTTTCAAATATTTTGGAAAGTGTTACAAAAATAACTTAATACTATTAGGCAATATCATGATTTGTGTAGATTTGTGTAAATTTGTGTAGATTTGTGTTCCTGCATGAATGTAGTTATTTTTGTTTATGTGTCTCATAAGACACAAATGAATAGAAATTGAATGAATAGAACTTATTCTAGTTTTATAAAAATAAATAAATTTTATACCTTCTCTCTTTCTTATAAACTTTCCTTATCACATTACATCATTATGCATATCTCGCATTACTTCTTACATTACTTCATTATCACATTGCTTCATTATCTTACATTATTTCATTATATTTTTCTTCTTATGTTTTTCTAAATTTTTGTTCTTCCTTAACTGATTTTATTAATAAAATTATTTAATTTCGCTTTCCAAATCAGATTTTTCCTTCATATTTTGTAATATGCTGTTTTATTTTGATGGTTTGGGCATTCATATATATATTTCACAGAATGAAGAAATACCACCAAAAGTCCAAAATAAGCACTCGTTTAATCTGGGAAAATGGCAAAGCTGACACACTTCAGAAGAACGGGCGCTTGAAGTAGATTATCACATGTGCAGACCATTTCAACTAATTATTTCATTTGATTTCAGTCTAGTAGTACCAAATGGCTAATAATTTGTCAAAAATTTGCCTGCGAATAAGTTTTACCTTCCATAATATCGGATTGCATCCATTACAAAACACCCTGTAGTACGTATAATTTTGCTTCCCTTTAAAAACGCTTAAAAATGTTCCTAACGTATGACGAAGTATTATAAATTCTAAGAACATTGTCATTTTTACTTTTAAAGAGCTAACAAACTTTTTGAAGCGTGATCTGCAACAATTAATCCAGCCTCTTCACACTCCTGGATAAATTAAAGTTCCAAGTAAAAAAAAAGTTCATTGTAGACAACGGTCTTATCCCTTTTGTCCTTTAATCCAGTGAATTAAACAGGGTATTCAGTAGTGAAAGCACGGTTTTTATGACTAATTAGTTTCGCATTAAGTAATTTAACATATAACTTTTGACACTTTTCTACCAAAATAATTTAATTAAGATAGAGTTTCAGGTGGCTTGTTTTTTGGTGACAAAAAAGTTTTTTGTTGTGCATTTTATGATTAAAATGATGTGTTGAACGGTTATTAATTGAGTGTTAATATTACAGTCCATAAAAGTGAAAGTAAAAGCAGTGAAATATCAATTAACAGACAATTAAGAATCAGACAACTCAAAATAATGAAAATAGTTATTAATAACGGCCACCTTTTTAAGTGACTAGATGCTCAGCATTTTCTTTCTACATTTTCCAACTAAGGCGAGTTATTTACGTTTCTTCAGAAATCTAATGAATTAATGTTATGAATAAACATTATTAATTAATTGCGATTGTCAGAATCATGACAAAAGAGAAATGCATTTACCATTTTTAAAATCTTAACCACTTAATAACTAATAACCACTGTGGTGAAAACATTATTATGTAAAAGTGATGATAATCGATAGGTCATACGTAACAAAATGTCGAATAATAGTAATTATTTATTTTCTCAGGATTATAATAGTGCATAATAAAAACGCCGTACGTGCATTGCCTGTTTCAGTAAAACCCACCTGTTGTGCCGTCCGGTTTCAGCCTGAAAATAACATTTCCTCTAAAAGACAATCGGTAAAATGCGGCCTTCAAATTGGAGAGACAGTAATTTTGAACTTGACTTATTTATTAACATTATTAGTAGAAATCATTAAACTAATTTAATATTCATTCACAATATATTTCATATTTGTCCTATTGTATGTTTCCGATATAAAGTTTTCGAACATGTGTGATGACAACGTTAGTATAAAATCCATTATCAAAATCTGATTCCTCATGGAAAAAGTGGGATCCTCTGTTTCCGCATTTACCGTCATTTTCAGGTGTATAAAGACACGTAGTTTGTCGTGATTAGTACTCGGAGTACATCTAGAATGAACTCATCTAGATTGTAACTATTGGGTACATGCTGTATGCTCAACTTAAGACTTCAATGTCCTAATCATACAATATTGATTCACAATTCACACATGGTTTTTAATTGGCTGTGCCTTTATTTTACGCCTTTTTGTTCATTAGCTGGTGCACTTGTGTGACAAACGCTGTTATTGGCCGCATGCAAATTTGGCGTATCATCACCAGGTTCACAGAATCACATGGTCTTACGACGGGTGAGGGGCTTTTGAATGTCCCCATCATAAATTATTGCAAGCTTACTGTCAAGTCTAAGTGCCAGTTTGTCATCCGCGGCTGTGCATCATTATTAGCATAAGCTAATTTTTATAGCCCAAGTCAGGACATGACGTTTATTTCTTGTAATAAAGCACCATAGAATAAAATATACCCTCTGTCATCGTCTATCATTGCAGCCACAAAGTTTGTTTACATTTAAATGCCGCCTTCTATGTAGTGTTGTTGGTGTTGTTTGTTGGAGGAATTAAAGCAAAAACCGTTCTTGTAACGTGGTTATAAGTTCTACCTGCTCTGCCACCGAAACCAATTTCAAGTTTAATAACTATCGTTGTAGTCTTGTCCAGAATTTAATATCTATATTTTAATGCTTTCACTGCTACAATAATTCAGTCATCGTCCATACTTATGACGTTGCGACCAACAACCAATCACAGGAAAGTTAGAGATCGGAGAGATCGGCTTAATTTATTAAAACTTTACCTATACTGTTTGTGCTAAATTTTATGAATTAATATTTAACTTGAGAGACCCGTGGGTATTCTACCCGTAAATAATTGGAAAAACGGTTTTAATCATGGGATATCTTAATAAAATACAACACCCAATCACTGTCCGTGTAGCCACACCACAAAAGGAGATATTACAATATGCATTGAAATGAAATGGTAATAAAACCATAAAAATGAAATGGTATTATAATATCCTTTGTTGCAAAATTAAAAAAGAGTCTAATATACTGCTGCGTTTTCAGTATGTGATATCATATGCAATGTAAAACTCCAGAGTCCTAAATTCTTGTAATAAGTTAAAAATGAGTACAATATCTAGCTTTGTTTTCAGTATCTGAGGTCACTCAACATAGAAATCCAGAATACTGTGCTCTTTATATATAGATAAATGTTTTACTGAATAACTTTCTTCGTTTTCCATCTGACTGGCTTCAGACGCATGCGTCCAGCATTGCTGTTTAGTTATTATGATTAAATATGGCTTAAATTAAAATTCTAAACCAATCTTGCACATGAACGGTTTCATGTTAGTTTCGAAATTTCAGAACAGTGCGTTTTCCCTGCATCCGCAATGTAGTGTAAAAAATGCTCAGTATTTATTTGAATACAGCCAGACTATTTATACAAGTAGTCGTTCACGGCACCTCAAACGCAAATTATTGTGCTAGTAGTACATGCTCTACAACCAACCCTCTATACCCCCATTCAAGTTATTTCATGTAGTCTGCAAATCTTACTTTATTAAAGTATATGTCTATTTGTTTCTTTTGTAGCGGAAAATCTAAGCTTAGAACAGTCGCGTACAAAGTGAAAAAGTGAGTTCGGTACAAAGTAAAGTGAACTTACAATACAACAGACCTCGTCGTGTTCTTTTGTAATTCGAATTAGTTTAAAAGTAAAGAACTTTTAAAGGCGAAAATTCGTGGAAATTTCAACTTCAAAATCGTTTTTATTCTGGGCAGACGATAAAAGATAATATGGCGCAGATGGTCTGTGAACGATATCTCAGAATACGAGTATGGGTGTTATTTTATTTGCTATCTTCTAAATTTATGAGTGCAAAAGATGATCATGATTCAGTGATCCGGAATATATTATTATTTCAGTATTATATGTGTTCTTTGAAAATGTGATTCCAATCGTTTAAAAACTATCAAGTTTCTTACTTTGAAGTTTTCTTGCTTCATTTTTCATGCTTCTGCAAAAAAAAAGATTCCAAGACATAAAAATATTAATTTTCTTAACCAATCAACAGTGCGTCTGGATGTATGTGTGAGCTCAAGTTTCTGCACTTTAAAATTGAATTATTGACGCAATTTTAAGTTATAGCTATAGTTTTAAAAGATATCGCCAAATTTATGAAGTTGTCGAATAACCTACAGATTTTCAATTAAATACATGGGCAAAACGTACTATATATAACGAGTTTTCGAATATACTTCTTTTTTTTGTTTATGTGGCCATTGATTTTAGTTTAAAATATTTTTTGCATAACGAGCAAAAGAACCATTATATGAACTCTGAATGTCAACAGGCAGTTGAAAATGGACAAGACTATAAACATATATTTTAATATCACCTTTTGATGTCATGTTGACTTTCGGAAACACTTTTCTTAGCTATAGGACTCCAAGTTATATTGTGTCGAAATCTCTGGAACCAGATTATCTTGTGTGGGAAAGGAATTAGAAAAAGAACTTAAAGTTAAACTTTTAGCTTAATTAATCATTAACATATCTAATAATATCTATATCTTTTAACATGGCCGTAAACTCGTACATAGTGGACTTATTTATTGTAGTACTGTGGACTTATTTATTGTATGTGCCGCTATTAACCCTCCAATTATTTATCTTTCGCGCGAGTTCTATAAAATAATTATCTTAAATAATAAAAGGCAATGTCTGTGCGCCTGTCTGTCTGTCTTATACACTATACGTTCAGCGACCGCGGGTCGGAGAGCTACTAAATTTGGCAATCGGAGACCCGGGAGGGTGGGAAGGGGACACGCGAAAACCGATTTTTAAAATTTTAATTATTTTTTTGTTATTTAATGTTTTATGCGATTTCGACAGTTTTTTGACCTTTTTGCCCTTTTTTCTCCTCGATCCAGACATTGTAGAAAAAAACAAATCACACCATCGGAAAGAGCAGAGAATTTCGAGTAAAAATATATCAATTTCAAATCTCAGAGATAAATTCTAATATTTTTTATCATTTTAAAGCAAAAGTCACTTTTGACTCAAAAAAACGATTTTTGGTTTTTAAATTCTCGCATAGTAAAAAGTACTCAGAATTTCGACTAATAATTTACATTTTTAGAAAGGTCAAATATCTGGCATTCTTACAAGTCCAATCTGGTCAATAAATAATTATAAATATTCACAGGATCGCGATTTTAATGACCTAAGGATTTCCAATTTCTCGGCGAACCGCGTTTTCACCCGTTGAATTTTCTCCCCGTCTCCATGGGGACCGCCTTTCCGGTTTTAAATGAATTAAGATATGTGTTGTATACAACGGGTGAAATGATTATATTTATATGATATTTTAAATGGATATTTTAATTTATGGATATTTTAAATGGTTATTTTAAATAATTTAAATGATTGCATTATGGTGGATTGAATTGTGGTGATGTATTTGAAATTATTATATTTATGTATTTGTGGAACGATATGGATGATTGATGGAACGTTTTAATTTATGGATATTTTAAATGATGGAACGATGGAATGAGGATGATGGAATTAGAGCTTAGCATATGGTCATTATAAAATTTAAATTAGCGCGCGGGAAGTTAGCGCACGGGAAATGCACTCGGTAGGCCCGGGTTCGATTCCCGCCAGTGCCTAAACTGCCTCCGTGTTCAGGCGGTGTACGATCACATTAAACATGTGGGTCCGTAAGACGTTCCGAGAGGTTGTTGGTACGGGAAGGATGGTACGGTCCCTGTGGATGCCTCCAACACTGGGTCCCGGTCTAAATTGGGTGAATAAAAAGAAAGTTATGGAGATTGTCGCGAAGGCGCAGTAGCCCAGTGGAGTACGATCACGTTAAACATGTGGGACCGTAAGTCCTTCCGAGAGGTTGGTGGTAGGGGAAGGAGTGTACGGTCCCTGTGGATGCCTCCCCCACTGAGTCCGGTCTAAATTGGGTGGCACTTCCTGGCCGTCCAAACAGTTACCTTACACCTTTCTGGTATACTACCACATCACGCTCCAATTAATTTAGCGAGCATATATTTTCCCCCTCATGATGATTTTACAAACATGCTATCAGAAATTGAAATTTTTAACTATTTTAATGAAAATTTTTTACTCCTTGGAGATTTTAACGCCCGTGCCCGGATGTGGGGATACGGTTTCACCGATCAGAGGGGACTCGACATGATCGACTTTTGTCTTAATAATAATCTTGTAATTTGTAATGATGTTAAATGTGGTCCAACTTTTGTTTCACATACTGGAAATGGCTTCCCCGACTTGTCCCTTGTTAACTTTTCACTTTTCGATTTTATTCAGAGTTGGGAGATTCTCTCGAGTGACACATTCAGTGACCATAAATATATCAAAATTATTTTTAACCTTGATCCTCCTTCAGATAATACTTTCTTCTTAAAAACTCAATACGGTATAGGCAAATTTATATACAACTTCAAAAACAACCTTAACTTTCTTAATCCTCTATTAGATAAAATTCACGACACAAATTCTCTTGACTCCTTTGTAAAAATTTTAATTGAATCCGTCCAAGATTGCGCCTTTAAATATATTAGAAAGAAAAAGACTAAAACTATAAAAAACTTCACTTGGTGGACCCCAACCCTTTCGAAACATAGAAATTTTGTCACTGCCCTATATAAAAGAATTCGGTCACTCGAGAGAAATGATGCTTCTCCTGAAACTATACTTTCTGCCAAAATTCTTTACAAGCTTAATAAAGCCAAATATAAATTACTCCTCAAAAAAACCCGAATGGATTCCTGGAAGGCTTATTGCACTAAGTGCAGTAACTCTTTCGGCTCACATTTCAAATTTGCCTTCCAGAAACATAGAAAATTCAATAATATTAATCTTTTTTTCCCTGACTCCCCCTCCCTTAACTATGAAGACAAATTGAAACGATTGATGGACCACCACTTTAAAATTGATACTGACTTTAGCGGTTTTCCACATTTTAATTTACCTTCTGATGGGTTGGGGGTTGTCTCGGATGAGGAGCTTTCAGCAGTAATCAAAAATTTAAAAAACGGAAAAGCTCCCGGTCTCGATAACCTGGACTTCACAATATGGAAAAAACTTTTTAAATCATTCCCTTTCTTTTTTTCGAAATTCATTAACCTTTGCTTTAAACTTTGCCATTTCCCCTCATGTCTTAATAATGCAAATATCATATTCTTTAATAAACCCGGTAAGGATCCCACCCTTTGTTCTTCCTACCGCCCAATTTGCTTATTACCTACCCTTGGAAAATTTTTGGAAAAAATATTTATTAACAAACTCAACTTTTGGCTTTTCTCTGCTGGAGCTCTTCATTCCCTGCAATTCGGTTTTAGGGAACTTACTAGTTGCGAGGACGCAACCCTCAGGCTGATTAATAACATTTCTACTCACAAATCAAAAAATTTCGTTTCCCTGACCACCGTGGACATCTGCGGGGCCTTCGATAATCTCAACTGGAATATATTACCTCAAACACTTTCTAATATCAATCTTCCACCAATTTACCAAAACTTTATATTCTCTTATTTAAATAATAGACAAATTTCTCTGGCTAACGGCACTTCCTCTATCACTAAATGTATCTCCTCTGGGGCTCCGCAGGGTTCGGTTCTTTCTCCTACCCTGTGGAGTATTTATTTTAATGATATACTTAATCTTAATGATGATCTTTTTTACCTGCAGGCCTTCGCGGATGATCTTGCGGTGGTCACTTTTTCCACAAACTTGAAAACATTACGTATTAATACTAATAATCTCCTTGATCTTATCTCGTCCTCCCTTTCGGCCCTTAAACTCTCCGTCACCCCCGAAAAATGTAAAGCTATCGTATTTAAAAAAAATAGATCTAAAATTAAACAGAGACCCTCATTTAAAATCCAAAACGTTAAAATTCAAACTACTAGACAATTAAATTACTTAGGCATCACGATCGACGATAACCTTAAATGGAGTTCCCATATTTTTAATCTGAGAGAGAAGTGCTTCAAGTTCGCTAGCACTTTTGGGAGAGTGACTGGCAGTAACTGGGGTGTTGATAAATCCTTTCTTAAAGTTTGGTATCTTTCGGTTATCGAAAAGATAATTACTTTCGGCTCAGGAGTTTGGGGAAAAGCATTGACTGGGGCACAGGTCAAAAAACTTATCTCTCTTCAAAGGATTTTTCTTTTAAAAATCTCATCTGGTTTTCGGACTACTTCTAACATTTCTCTCTTTTCTTTAACTGGAATTCCCCCCCATTCACTTTGTAATAAATTCTTTGTACAAAAAATATACCTTTTGGAAACTTCGCAATAACCTTTTTACAAATCCTGCCCTTCCCCCCCCTGAAAAATTTGATCATAACTGCCCTTCTTCCAGTATCCCTCCTTCTCAACGTACAGTGACCTTTTCCCCCATTAATCCACTTAACTTTTCCAAAATAAATATTTACACTGATGGTTCCTCTATTGAAAACAATACAGGATACGCCATTTGCATCTTTAACGAAAACACACTTGAAGAAACTTTCACCTTTAAACTTGAGCATGGGAACACAGTTTTCCAAGCAGAAATTGCTGCGATCCATTTCTCTATAAATTGGGCATCTAATAGAAACATTAAAATTAATATCTTTACAGACAGTCAATCGTCAATCTCGGCCTTTAACTCCATCAAAAACAAATCTTTTTACTTATCCAAAATTAAAACTAATGCTAATCTTAATAAACATTTAATTAATTTATGTTGGGTTAAAGCCCACTCCGACATCTCGGGTAACGAGGTCGCAGACAAAAATGCAAAACTAGCTACTACCTCTGGCTCTCCAACTTCTTTACCTTTCCCTTATTCACTTCTCAAAAAACATTACAAACTTGATATCCTTAGTAATTGGCAATCCTTTTTAAATGACTATGTCTCCCCCCGAACTCACGATCCCGCCAGAATTTTAAATTTCCTTCCAAAAGTTAACTTTAATACACATATTACTAATAAATATTTAATCTACTTTATTACGGGCCACGGCCCATTCCCCGATTATTTGTTCTCTTTCAAATGTAAATCTACTTCCTGCTGCTCCTGCGGCGCTTTCGGCGACGCCGATCACTACGTTTTTTCTTGCCCCCTTACCAAAGCTTTTCACCTTTATAAACCTTCACCCCATAATACGGCGACCTGGTTCTCGAGTGTCTGCTCTAACCCTTCTTCAATCAATAAAATAAAAAACTGTGTTCTCATAGCGAGAGAAATCTCTAATAAAATTTCATAATCAGCCTGGGGATCTCTGCTTTTAATTTTTTCGGTCGGTGACTCCTCTTCTTGTTGTTTTTTTGTTTGTTTTTTATGTTGTTTTTTATGTTGTTTTTTTATATGTTGTTTTTCTCGGTGGTGTCGTCTGCTTTTGTTGTGTTGTCTTTAGTTGTTGCACCCCATTTTATAATATATAGTCAACTTCAAAATGTTTTCAACTACTATCATAATACTTATATTATCTCAGATCATTATGTCATTTGTAAATATACTATCAAGTCTTCAATAATGTAAATAAGTCAACAAAATGTATTCAAGTCTACAAGAGTATAAATGTAATCAAGTCTTCAGATATATTTTCATATTAGCAAAACTATGTTATTAGCTTATATCCTTGTAACCACTCCTGTAAAAATTTTTTAAAGATTCAATAAATTTGGTGTTGGTTGTTGTGGACACCCGGACATCGGCCGGACGCCTGCCAACTCCTCTCCCGGCCGTCCAAATAGATGCTCAAGTCCTCAGGACGAGTCGGACGGTCTGGGTCTTCAACACCTTTCTGGTAGGTCGCGCCAGCGAGTTTGCAACGATCAGAATTTGCCACGGTCAGAATTTTCAAGGGTAGCGAACAGGCTGGTCGCCAAAGGCGGCTAGTTAATTAATATAATACTAAATGGATCACACCATTTTAACTCTAACAATAAAATATTTATTAACAACATAAAACACTTAATTATTTAATTGCAACAATTATTCTTCTCATTAATTATTTCGGCGGAGGGACCATGTGAGACCAGTACGAAAATACCTAAAATGTGATTAGGACCAGATATCATATTTGAAGAACACATACCTTCAAGTCTGTCTTGGATTTTGTTAGCAGCACGTACTTGATATCGTCCTTATTACTAGCATTAACCCGTAGTGTAATGCATTGACAGGTAAATTCGTCGATCATTTTCGTAGTCATTGACATTCTCGTAGTCATATCTGTATTCGCTAAGTCATACGTATGTATCTTTAACTGAGTATCATCATCGTTATATCATTATGTCGCACGAGTATATATCGCCAACTCGTATTCTCTAAGTCATAATATCCAACTAGTATTGTCGTTCTTACTCACAGGTTATGGCTCTTTTGCCTCGGGACTGTCACTCCCCCTTTTCTCTGATTTGCAGCATTCAGGATGACCCAACAAGCACTTTCTCAATTGGATAGCCTTTCCGTCCAATGTCATTACTTCCCATTTTCTTAAGATGGATTCCACCCCTCTTTTGTCTTGACACCCCTAAATTTATGATTTTCT
The DNA here is from genome assembly GCA_951213105.1 of Amaurobius ferox. NCBI lineage: Eukaryota > Metazoa > Arthropoda > Arachnida > Araneae > Amaurobiidae > Amaurobius > Amaurobius ferox. Next base: position 111,980,301 of record OX578149.1, on the reverse strand, counting down.
GACCTTTGAGTTCACGTGTCGTAAACACTGGCGTCATTCAGACTGGAAGTATTGTTTGACGCTTGAGACACAATAAATAATGTAAATAAAACTATCTCACCAAAACAAGTGTGAGAATTATTTCTGGTCTCACATCTTGTATTAAGGTACATTATAAGCAGTAAAGATAAATGTAGCATAAAGATAGATATATCATAAAAGAAGATAGCATAAAGTAAAAAATAGCATTAAAGATACATATCATCTACAGGAGAGACAAAATACTGATTCTAAAACTGCGAATGCCCTTAATTTACAAATATCCAATTAAAGTCCAACGGTATATAACGGAATTGTGCTTATACCCCTATAGAGCATGAGTGCGTGACGCAATACGGAAAATGTTGCCTTTACGTTTCAAAATCCAAATACTCGTATGCTTAGTATGGAGATTTCAGTTATTTTAGCATTAAAAATGGTTATTTTTGAAATTTATAATCATCGTTTTAAGCCCCTAATTTAAGTCAGAAATATGTAAATGTATCTTCTTCCATGGATACTTTTTATTTACTGGTGAATAAATTGCTCACTTTTAGTAAAATATATACATAAGTATTTTTAAAAAATTAGTTATGTAACTTTTCTTTCTCGTCTGTTATGTATACATTTACCAACTGCAGAATATGTTAGTAAATGAATACATATTTAGAACTCTAGCTAGAGACAACTGTAAAAAATGTGTGGTAAAGTACACTCAATTAAAATAACTTGACGTGTACTTTAACAAATGAAATATTTACATGTATATTGTTACTCATGTATTTTAAACAAGTTTATTTTACCAGAAAGAAAAAATCCAAAGTTTATTAGGTTTAGTTTCAAATTTTATATACCATCATCGCCAAGTTAGCATTACCCACTGTGAAAAATATGCCATTTTGCCCTTACTTTTCTACGCATTCTACTACGCAGGCTATTTATTTACATTCGTACCCATGCTCTATTCAAGGATTAACCTAAAGACAGAACATTATGCGTTAGAAGGCAGTTTTCTCTACGACTGATTAGCATCCATCGGTCGCAAGGATTAGCATGTGACAAAGCTGTTATCGATATTAGACATCGTGAACTCTTGGACTATTTTATGTTACGTTCTATCATATACGACATATTGAAGTGTAACTTATTGACCTGGCCTTCAGCAGTGATTTGGCTATTAAAAAACCCCGCCAAAACATGACTTCAAAATAAAATAAAAGAGTTATAGTGGCTTCGCTTCATACAAGATCAAAATTCCGCTGAATTGAATTTGACTATCTCATAATACAGAATATAGTATATATTACCATGATATAGAATATAGTATCATTATAACGAACATTTTCGCTTTCGAAATTTTAATGCCAATATATATTTTAGGACTTCCTGAACACGTTTTTACTATATTTACAGTGATACCAGTCTGTCTGTCGTGTATCCGTGGCCAATTTCTTGTGTACAAAATATCTGCCACAAACATTATTGGATTTTCACGAAACTTCACATACAGCTTTGTTAATACCAAGTCTAGAACTAGATAGAATGTTTTTGAAATTTAAACTTAAAGTTCGACATTTATTCGGGATTTTACATTTTCTTAATATGGTTGCATAGAACAAAATTTGACATAAGTATACGTAAAAAGAATTATTTATGGATCAATGAGCTTGAAAATCAACAGTTTCAATCATTATTGTGAAAAATAGCCGTCATACAGTTTCATGATCGTGGTTTTAATAGTTCCCTCGAGGGGGGAACAATTTACCTTCCAAACCGAGTGTATATATTGTTAAACTTGGTATAAATTGAAATATTTTTCAATCCCTGTAAAATGAAGTGCAACATGCTACGATTGTGCTCATTTGGACCAACCATACATTTTTATCAGATTTTTCCTTGCAAAATTTGCAAATAAAAAAACAATTCATAAGATAGTCGATCTTAAAAATAGATTCTGGTATTGAGAAAGTCGAGTTGCAACATTATCCACTCATTCATCAATTGTAATTGTTAAACATTGTTGTTGTTCTTCATTGATTCACTGTTGCAAAACATCTCCAAGAAATGACTTTATAGAATAAAATATAATGTGGAGAAATGACTTTAATAATAAATGTAAACTGAATATACTATACTTTAATACTAAAGAGGAACTGAATATGAGGACTCATACTCAGTTTGTCTTAATTTTTGTCATAATTCATTAAATTGAATTTAATTGCATAAAATAACGCTCATAATTATTTGAAGCTATACTGAATTTGCAGATTAAATTCAATTTTTGTTTTCATTTGGTAAATGTCCGTATCTTCAAAAAGGTCTCGAGGCAAAATTTCAAGGAAATTTAAATACCTGGAGAACGGATAACTTTAGAGTAATGGGGTTTGTTTTATTCGTCGTCAATAATGTTACATATAAAACAAGAATAAATTGATACATTAGAGCATACGAAATCTTTTATTTTCAATTTTGAAGATTTTTGTGGGGGTTAATTCTTAAAAAAAACCGTTTTTTTTTTCGAATTGTACCAAACTCTAACTAGCACCAGGGTAATACACAAGTGACTTATATACACAATTTAGTAACATTTGGTCAATTCGTTTTCAGCTAGAGTAAATGCATACGATATTCTTGGGCCATTTAGAAAAAATCTGGTAATTATTTCTGAATTTTACTAATTGTTTAATCAGCACAAGGGTAATCCACAAGTGACATATCTACAAAATTTTGTTAAATGTTGTGTGTGGTCTACTACTTCTTCAGTTACAGTGAATATATGTATTGCACAGACAGATACTCAACATACACAGACGTCACATTAAAAAGAGGTTTTTCGGGTTCTACAGGGCTAGAAACTTTTAAAAACTCGATTATGACTCGACATTATTCCTATATTGCCTTTATATATAGGGTGGCCATAATTAAACTAACAGTGCTCAGATTGTTCTGTAGCGCGATCTAGTTGCAAGAATGGCGCCAAATTTTGTAGGAAACAAGACGGGGGACGAAGGAGTCCGAGAAAAAAGATAGTTCCAAAAGTCGCCGCTAGGGGAATATGTGGCGCTGTGTAATGGAAAATAAAGTTTTAAAAAATGCAAAATAAATGCTGAAATAAAATTAGCTTTTATTTGGCACATTTAATAATTTAATTCAAGCTCAGTATGGCAACAATTTTAAACAAGAAAGATCAATCATGCTTAAAGCATTGATTATGAAACACTTTCCAACTTCAATGCAATTTTATTTAAACAAGTCTGAAATGCAATACATTCCTCGGTAATATTTTAAAACTTATCACAATACTGCATTAATTTATTATATTTGAAAACTTAAACCTTCATCGAAAAAAATGAACTTCATTCAAATGGCGGCATTAAAATATAAATTGCCTGGTTTAAACATCTCTAAAATGTTATACATTCCTCGGTAATAGTTTTAGAACTATCATAATACTACGATAATTTATTATATTTGAAAACTTCATCGAAAAGAACTGAAATTAATTCAAATGACGTCATAGAAAAAATAACACGCCTGGATCTCTATAAAAACAGGATTTCATTCATAACTTTCTCCCATTCATTTCATTAATCACAATACTATAATAATTTATTTTATTTAAACATTTTATTTAAGACCATGGAGCTACAAATAATTAAACTCTATGCTTAAAACTTCATCGAAAAAAATCGTCCTTCTCTTTATAAAATCAATTAATATTTCATTCATATCAGCTATGCAGACTCCATGGACTAAATTATTTTGTATTAAAAAAATACAGGAATTCTAATACAACTCATTCTACATATTTTTCTGTTTACATTTTACATAGGAGAAAAATAGGCTTAGTTGTAGAAATAATCAAATTTAGATGAGCATTTAAACTCAAATATATTGTCATTGCGTTGTTTCAGTATATAGATGCACAGAATTTAAACAAAAATAAAGTAGTTTTAGGACGGATACAACACTCAATATGAATTAAAAATGACTTTAAAAAATCACGATTTTGAAACAAGATGGATGCCATATATCATTTTGAAGTGGGTCATGTGATCGTTTAATATCATGGTCACGTGATCGTTTCATATAAGAGGTGTAATTACTACTTTAATTTTTATTTAAAAAACTACTGAATATATTTCGCAGAATTTTTTTTTTATATATTTTATGGAACAATTTGAATATTACTTAAAATTTTCAAAGCAATTTGTGAATTTTAAATCCGCTTAAAAAATGTTTGAAAAATTAGGTCCCATAGGGCTCAATGTATTTCATTTTTTCAACCCGGGTTTAATCCAAAACTAATTGGGTGATATTATTCATTTATATTCCCATTGGTCCTACAGACCGTCTGAACAACATACTAAAATTTCATTGTGATTAAGTCATTTTACGGCAGTTATCGTGCTAACGGACAGACAGACAGACAGACAGATTGAACAAAGTCATAAACATCCATGGACTAAATTATTTTGTGTTAAAAAAATACAGGAATTCTAATACAATTCATTCTACATATTTTTCTGTTTACATTTTACATAGGAGAAAAATAGGCTTAGTTGTAGAAATAATCAAATTTAGATGAGCATTTAAACTCAAATATATTGTCATTGCGTTGTTTCAGTATATAGATGCACAGAATTCAAACAAAAATAAAGTAGTTTTAGGACGGATACAACACTCAATATGAATTAAAAATAAGTTTAAAAAATGACGATTTTGAAACAGGATGGATGCCATATATCATTTTGAAGTGGGTCATGTGATCGTTTCATATCATGGTCACGTGATCGTTTCATATAAGAGGTGTAATTTCTACTTTAATTTTTATTTAAAAAACTACTGAATATATTTCCCTGAATTTTTTTTTTTTATATATTTTATGGAACAATTTGAATATTACTTAAAATTTTCGAAGCAATTTGTGAATTTTAAATCCGCTTAAAAAATGTTTGAAAAATTAGGTCCCATAGGGCTCAATGTATTTCATTTTTTCAACCCGGGTTTAATCCAAAACTAATTGGGTGATATTATTCATTTATATTCCCATTGGTCCTACAGACCGTCTGAACAACATACTAAAATTTCATTGTGATTAAGTCAATTTTACGGCAGTTATCGTGCTAACGGATAGACAGACAGACAGATAGACAGACAGAATGAACAAAGTCATAAACACTTTTAAACTTTGTTGTAAAGTGTTAAAAAGCGAAAAATTTACATAAACACTGATAAAGTCTCTATCTACAATTTCACTTACTGAGTCCCAAAGAAAGCAGCAGCAGAAGAAGAAGTTACATACATGTTACTTTCTGCTGTTGTGAATGATGTGCACAGAATGCAATATGTGGTCCACAAAAACGGCGGCTACATTGAACCTGATTTGAATGTGCTAAATAAAAGCTAATTTTATTCTAGTATTTAATCTGCATTTTTTTAAACTCTCTTTTCTATTACACAGCGCCACATATTCCCCTAGCGGTGACTTTTGGAACTAATTTTTTGTTTCGCTGACTTCTTCGTCCCCCGTCTTGTTTAATCTTCCTACAAAATTTGGTGCCATTCTCGCAATTAGATCGCACTACAGAACACTCTGAGCACTGTCAGTTTAATTATGGCCACCCTGTATTAGCATGTATTGTATGGAAAGAAAAGAAGTTTCATAGTTTTTCCTACGCTGCAATAACAAATGAAAAGTCAATTCTATGCAGATTTAATAAATCAAGAATATATATAAAAGAAATGCGATATACACATTTAACAAAAGGTAATTTACTGATGTGCTCTATTTTGAAAATGGAAGAAATTCGCATCTAAATATATTTAAATAATTTAAAACTTTTAACTAAATGTAGATTGAAATACTTTTCAAAATTAAAAGTTTTGCATATTTAAAATAAATATGCAATTTTTTTTTATTTTAAAATAATTTATACTAATTTCCATAAAGAAATATATATCGTCAAAAATTGCTTCTTGACAAAATTGCTTCTCTGTTTTTTTAGGAAAATAACACCAGAATATACAATGAGGGGAGGAACTGTGGGATGCTTATACGCAAACTACGTGATACGTATCTTTACCCTAAAATTGTGACGCAACTGACGCTTAAACCCGATATCATCTGCTACCGATGTCATGAGGGTGAATGGAAATGGTCCAGATAACGTTTTATGCGACGTCTTTACCGACACGTGTCAGTGTCGAAATATTGTAAGAGAGCATTTCTGTGTGGAAAGTAAATGCTTTGAAGGAGACGTGAGAGTTTCAAGGAGAGGTTTTCTTTGTTGTGGGAATAATATAATATATAGTTTATAGGATATTTGAAACTTTATTTATTGTATTATCGATCCATTAACAAAGTTGCTTATTTTGGAGATATGTATTATATATATATATATATATATATATATATATATATAAAGTATATACTGTAATGTGTATAACATATATATATATATATATATATATATATATATATACAGGGTGTCCCAAAAATGACTGACACATTTGCAAAATGCATTAAAAAAAACAGAAGTCGATAAAAATATAGCGTTTGCTGCATTGTACTTGGGGAACCAAGGAATTTTATTCAGCCAATTTTCAAAATTTGTTACAAAAGTCACTAACAGATGGCGCTGCTGAATAGGAAAACTAATAAACGGTATGACCATGTTGTAAAACTATACAATACGATGTTTTCAAAATAACCACCATTTGCAGAAACAACATGGCGGAGTCTGAGAACAAAATTCGCAGACACCTGTGCACACATTTCAGCGGGAATTGTCAGGTCAAGAAATATCCGCTATTCCAACGAATAAATCATTTTCAACGAATAAACCAACAGGAACGTGAAATTCTTGAGAAACATACGCTAGCAGAATGCTGGGCAAAGTACAGAATGGAGATCTGACAGTATGCGTTTCCCTCCAGTTATTACACAACTGTAGCCATCTATTGGTGACGTTTATAATAAATCTTGAAAATTGGTTGCATAAAATTCTCTAGTTTCCCGAGTACAATGCAGCAAACGCTACATTTCTATCGCCTTCTGTATTTTGTAATGTATTTTTCAAATGTATCAGTCATTTTTGGAACACCCTGTATATATATATATATATAGTAGCATTTAATATTGGTCTAATATTGGACCAATATTGTATATCTTGGCATCATATTGGAAATATTTCCAGTGTAATTCCAATATAGGAAAAATATTGAGGTTACATTGGTCTCCAAAATTGGCTAATATTCTCAGTACAATATGACACCAACATTGGTGTTGCATTGGAATCCAATGAAACGCCAATATTTCTATAATTCCGTCGAAATGTCCACTTTTTCATGTTGGTCCAATATTGGCTGCAAATATTAGGCTAATATTGGATTGCTACTAGGGATACTATGTATTATATATATTTAGGAAAAGTAAAACTATATTTTTTATTTCCTACAATACATGGTATTATATGGGGAATATATTCGAATCGTGTCGAAAATCGCAACTCAAGTTTTCGACGAGTCTACACGTTTTGAGACCTCTCTAGTGTGCATTTCTGTCTGTATGTTTGGTCTGTCCATTCCTTTAGTCTGTCCAATCCTACTTTGTTAATGTAACGTATAAACGAAAAAATGATGGTGATGACTGTTGTTTGTTTATTTCCATCTTTGATTTTTTCATTTATATCTTCTTATATCCCCTTAAGAAATAGTTTATCCCATTTACAGCATGACACGCGCTATTATTCTGCATACTATCCTATTCTTGTGATAGTGGCCGGTACCGAAAATATTTTTTTGTAACTCAAATGGAGCGACCATTTCATTATTTCTGGACGAAAAATTACCTCCCAGTCTTTTCCAGTGTCTAATTATTCACGACTTGTCATTACAGGTATAATAAGGGACGACAAGATGTGAAATGTAATGAGATCCGGAGATGGACGAAAGAGCATGATGAATATTCATGGATAATTCCGGATGAGAATTATCCCTCTGCACGCAGTTTCATGCTCAGTGTGGCGAATGAAAACGCAAATCCACCGCAGAAGATATTAACTTTTTAACTGGTAAGTCTGTATCATTAATTTACTTGGTAAGTAAAACGATAAAATATATTGGTTTGGGGGCATTGAAGGAACGATATAGGTTCGATATATTCATATTTTTTTGTTTTGTGATTTTTTTATAAATTTACATTAATTATATAATGTCGATAAATTAATAGTATGCAGATTATTTCTTTCGAATCGGGCCATAAACGACGAAGTTATACGACGATGAAATATTTACAAGTAACGATTGTAGTCAGTCAGTCCAGTGGGCGACGTGCTGTCGCTGCAAGCGATAAGCGCATACTGACGTATAGCGCAGATGTTTATGCACAGATGCCGTAAATCTAAAATTTACATTTTTTACATTTTCCCACCAGTATTGTTTTTATTAAGTTTAACATATTTAAGTTTAACATTGGTTAAAGAAATAATAAAATATAATCATGAATTCAAATCTTTAAAGTAGTGCAATCAGAAGAAAACCTATACGTTAGATTATGTATTGCGTTCGTCGGATGCTTTTCGTATCACGTCAACAACCCAAATGAATGATTGCAAGCTTGCATGACATACCTTCCGAGGAAAGGTCTGGAAAAAGACATATAATTCGTGAATTTCCTAACCACTCTACAAAATTCCAGAAAATTTTATAACTCGCAAAAATTAATAAGATGGCGATATTTCGCGAAATTCGTAACCAAGGTAGCGAATTTGTCGCCAAGATCAAACGATTCTGATCTTTAATTCAGATCAATTGTTTTGTGTTTCGTGTTTGTAAGAACATGATGTCACTCTCATTACGTACTTTAGTAACATTTCCTCCAAGATTTTTTTTATGCCGTGTTTTTAGGGTACTCACATCCAAAAGCATAATGAAATTATTAGGTCAAGAATGTTAAAGTAGCAATTTCATATGCAGTGCTTTATTTAAACATAAATGACTTATTTTTAGGATCAACATTTGCCGTTCTTAAGATATTACACGTTTTCGTTATCTAAAACGTAAATAAAACACAATTTTTACTCTCATATGCTGTAGAATTTATTTTCTCATTCTACATAATATAGGGAAATTATTGATGTTATGAAAATTGTCGGTTTCCAGATTTTAATCTCAATGTATGTTTTAAGACCGCCTGATGAATACATTTTGAGTATATTTAGAGTGATGCCCGTTCGTCTGCCTGTAGGCGATTTCTTTTGTATACGATAGCTGTCAAAAATATTAATGGATTTTTACGAAACATTTTATCCGGCATTGTTAACGAAACATGCAGAAACTTTGTTGTAAAGTGTTAATAATAAAACTACATACAATATAATTGAAAAGTGTTTCAGACTTTTAAACACTTTACAACAAAGTTGAAAAGTGTTTTAAACTTTGTTCATTCCGTCTGTCTGTGTCCGTCTGTCTGTCCGTTAGCACGATAACTGCCGTAAAAAAGACTTTATCAAAATGAAATTTTAGTATGTTGTTCAGACTGTCTGTAGGATCTATGGGAATATAAATGAATAATATCACCCAATTAGTTTTGTATTGAACCCGGGTTAAAAAAATGAAATACATTGAATCCTATGGGACCTAATTCTTCAAACATTTTTTAAGCGGATGTAAAGTTCAAAAATTGCTTCGAAAATTCTAAGTAATATTCAAATTATTCCATAAAATATATAACAAAAATTTCAGCAAAAATATTCGGTAGTTTTTTAAATAAAATTAAAATAATAATTACACTTCTTATATGAAGCGATCACGTGACCACGATATGAAAAGATCGCGTGATCCACTTCAACTTATAATACGGCATCCATCTTATTGCAAAATCGTGATTTTTAAAGTTCTTTTTAATTCATATTGAGTATTGTATTCTTCCTAAAACCTCTTTATTTTTGCTTAAATTCTCTGCATCTACATACTGAAACAACGCAATGACAATATATTTGAGTTTAAATCATCATCCAAATTTGATTATTTCTACAACGAAGTCTCTTTTACACTTATGTAAAATGTAAACAGCAAAATATATAGGATGAGTTGTATAAGAATTGCTGTATTTTTTTAACGCAAAAGTATTTAGATCATGGAGCCTGCATAGCTGATTTGAATGAAATATTCATTCATTTTAGACAGAGAAGGACAATTTTTTTCGAAGTTTTAAGCATAGAGTTTAATTACTTTTACCTCCATGGTCTTAAGTTTTTAAATTAAATAAATTATTTTAGTACTGTGATGAACGAAATGATTGGCAAAATGTTATGAATGAAATGCTTCTTTTATAGCGAGGGCCAGGCGTGTTATTTTTCTATGACGTCATTTGAATGAATGCCAGTTGTTTTCGATGAAGTTTTCAATTATAATAAATTTTTAACACTTTACAACAAAGTTGAAAAGTGTTTATGACTTTGTTCATTCTGTCTGTCTGTCTGTCTGCCCGTTAGCACGATAACTGCAGTAAAAATGACTTAATCAAAATGAAATTTTAGTATGTTGTTCAGACGGTCTGTAGGACCTATGGGAATATAAATGAATAATATCACCCAATGAGTTTTGGATTGAACCCGGGTTGAAAAAATGAAATACATTGAGCCCTATGGGACCTAATTTTTCTAACAATTTTTAAGCGGATTTAAAATTCACAAATTGCTTCGAAAATTTTAGGTAATATTCAAATTGTTCCATAAAATATATACAAAAAATTCAGCGAAATATATTCAGTAGTTTTTTAAATAAAAATTAAAATAATAATTACACATCTTATATGAAACGATCACGTAATCATGATATGAAACGATATCATGACCCTCTTCAAAATGATATATGGCATCCATCTTGTTTCAAAATCGTGATTTTTTTAAGTTCTTTTTAATTCATATTGAGTGTTGTATCCGTCTTAAAACTACTTTATTTTTGCTTAAATTCTGTGCATCTACATACTGAAACAACGCAATGACAATATATTTGAGTTTACGTGCTCATCTAAATTTGATTATTTCTACAACTAAGCGTATTTTTCACGTATGTAAAATGTAAACAGGAAAATATGTAGAATGAGTTGTATTAGAATTCCTGTATTTTTTTAACACAAAATAATTTAGTCCATGGAGTCTGCATGGCTGATATGAATGAAATATTAATTGACTTTGTAAAGAGAAGGACGATTTTTTTCGATGAAGTTTTAAGCATAGAGTTTAATTACTTGTAGCTCCATGGTCTTAAATAAAATGTTTAAATAAAATAAATTATTATAGTATTGTGATGAATGAAATGAATGGGATAAAGTTATGAATGAAATCCTGTTTTTATAGAGAGATCCAGGCGTGTTATTTTTTCTATGACGTCATTTGAATTAATTTCAGTTGTTTTCGATGAAGTTTTCAAATATAATAAATTATCGTAGTATTATGATAATTCTAAAACCCTTACCGAGGAATGTATAACATTTTAGAGATGTTTAAACCAGGCAATTTATATTTCAATGCCGTCATTTGAATGAAGTTCATTTTTTTCGACGAAGGTTTAAGTTTTCAAATATAATAAATTAATGCAGTATTGTGATAAGTTTTAAAATATTACTTAGGAATGTATTGCATTTTTGATATGTTTAAATAAAATTGCATTGGAGTTGGAAGGAGCTTCATAATCAATGCTTTAAGCATGATTGATCTTTCTTGTTTCATTCTGTCTGTCTGTCCGTTAGCACGATAATTGCCGTAAAAATGACATTATCAAAATGAAATTTTAGTATGTTGTTCAGACAGTCTGTGGGATTTATGGGAATAAAAATGAATAAGATCACCTAATTAGTTTTGGATTGAACCCGGGTTGAAAAAATGAAATATATTGAACCCTATGGGACCTAATTTTTCAAACATTTTTTAAGCTAATTTAAACTCCACAAATCCCTTCAAATGTTTTATAAAATATCTAAATTATCCCATAAAATATATAAAAAAAGATTTCAGCAAGTAGTTTCTTAAATAAAAATTGAAATAATAATTATACCCTTTATATGTTGAGATCGCGTGACCATTATATAAAGTTATCACCTGACCCACTTCAAAATACAATATGACATCCATCTTGTTGTTGTTGAAACCCAGACCGTCCGACCTACCAGAAAAGACATCCATCTTGTATCAAACTCGTGATTTTTGAAGTTCTTTTTAATTTATATTTAATGTTGCATCCGTCCTAAAACTACTTTATTTTTGCTTAAATCCTGTGCGTCAATGTTCTGAAACAACGTAATTACAATATATTTGAGTTTAAATGATCATCAAAATTTGATTATTTCTACAGCGAAGCCTACTTTGCACTTGTGGAAAAGGTAAATACCAAAATATGTAGAATGAGTTGTATAAGAATTGCTGCATTTCTTTAACGCAAAATTTTTTAGCCCATGGAGTCTGCAATATAGCTGATATAAATGAAACAGTCATTGATTTTACAGAGGAGCAAACGATTTTTGGATGAAGGTTTGAGCATAGAATTTAATTGAGCATAGAATTTCGAAGCATAGAATTGAGCATAGAATTTCGATGAAGTTTTAAATTTTCAAATACGGTGCATTAATGTATTATTGTGATAATTTAAAAAATATTACCGAGGATTGCATCGCATTTTTGAGATGTTTAAATGAAATTGCATTGAAGTTGGAAAGTGTTTCATAATCAATTCTTTATGCATGATTGATCTTTCTTGTTCTTATTATTTTCTCACGAAATTTGTCAGTTTTTATTGAAGTTATGGGCTCAATACAACATAATTTTGTAAGATAGTTTACATCCAATGCTAATAAGTATGTTTGTTCATTGATATAAAATGCACGGTATAAATGATAGAATGAAAAAAATAACAAAAAATGTATGAAAGAGCCTTTATATGGTAGCAAGTAATATGTATGTATATTACTTGCTACCATACTGAATATACGACTGAAATATACAGCGTTTGTACTCTGTTTTGAGCATATTTCGGACAGTCATACGAAATTTCTGGAAAACTGGAAATGACTCGGCAATCGGAAGTGGAAATTCCCCCTTCCCCCCGAAATTTGTTTCTGAATTCATATTAGTCATCACTTTAGCTCTATTCATAACTGAATATGAGAAATAGATGCTTCAAGGATAATGAAGTTTTTGAATTAAAAACCGAAAACTGATTTCTATGTAAAGTGGTTGCTGAAATACGTTATTGTTTGCTGCTAGTGGCGTAAATTGAAAAGATTTGGGGATAGATTTTGTGGAGGAAGCAGATTGCCTTTGGGGTATAGTATTCAACCAAAATTCTCCAAACTGTAGTTTAAGATAGTCGTTTTACGTATATTTACTTAAAGATACTCCGTAGCATCTTTAATCAGTCCATAGAGCGAAATATTTAGTGATTTCCTATACCCCTTTCAGAGTTATTGCCAAACTTATATCAGTTATAACGTAAGCTCTATCTATTGATCATTCTCAAGTACTTCACAATGTGACCTCACGCCAACAGCCGTGCCGTGCTGAAAACATCGGTTCTCGTTAGATCACCGAAGCCAAGCAGCATCGGGCGCGGTAAGTACTTGGGTGGGTGACCACCTGGGAACACCGCGTGCTGTTGGCACATTTCGAGCGCGGTAGCCCGGTGGTTTACGCGCTGGATTTGCACGCTGTTACAACTTCCGCCGTGTTCATGCGAAGTGCGATCACGTTAAACATGTGGGTCCGTAAGTTCTTTCGAGAGGTTGGTGGTAGGTGAAGGAGGGTACGGTCCCTGTGGATGCCTCCTCCACTGGGTTCCGGTCTAAATTGGGTGGCACTTACCGGTCGTCCAAACGGTTACCCTTCACCTTACTGATAGGTCGGTCGGTCGGAGTCTCAACAACAACAACAACAATGTGACGTCACGGCTGTCTACTTTGCCATCTTGGACGGGATAAAGGCCTATGTAGTAATAGATCCAGACACAATATCTCTAACAAATACGATAAATATTATATGAATGTACACCTTCCAGAAATATATGTAGAGAAATTACATGTAGGAGGTTTATATACAGACCCATATTTGCTTGTTAGAAGTAAGAAAAAACAGCAAGAAAATCTTGGACAGCAAAATAAGCATACATAACATGTGACAAAGAGAGGACAGCGTTCATGTTGTCCAACATTAAATGGATTTCCAGTAGTGAGATCACATGCATATGATCAGTATACAAGCCTAGGAAAAATGTATTTCAAGGAATAAACCTGAAACTGAAATGAAATATAAACCGGATGCGAAAAACTTTAGTGAACCATCCTACCTCCTCCAGAATTTGATGCTAAATCCGTGTCTGTTATAGTCTAACCTATATATATATATATATATATATATATATATATATATATATATATAGATAGATATATATATATATATATATATATATATATATATATATATATATATATATATATATAGATATAACTATTAACCTCATCTAAAACAATCTACTGAAAATATACCCAAAGGCGCTAAGCTGCTCAAATAAGTACCTTTATATACTACAAAAGAAATAGAAAATTGAAGGAAGACAACGTATCAAAATTTCGCCGGGGGGGATTGTGACCCCCACTTCCCGGTGTAGCCAGCTTCATGTCATGACGACACTCCCGGAAGCGGATACAATGTCGCAAACCTAATACATATACTAAAACTAAAAATGTATAAAAGTTGAAAGACTAATATTGACTTCACACCTAAACCTAATCAACGAGATTTACAATATCCAAACAGAAACTCAAAATACATTGTAAATATCAAATATCTTGCACCAATTTCAAGATAAACACCAATATCAAGATAAACAGGCCCCGCATACACTTCACCACTCTAACCTCCAAAAAGTAATAGACACATACTTTGTACAAACTGAACTCCATCAGACTGTTAAACAATGACATCCGCAAAGCCGCGCATCTTCAGATCAGACTGAAAGAACATCTTACCTTAATACTCTCCAAAAATTAGATGTTTTAATAGAACAAATTTACAATATGGAAGAAATAAGTACTAATTGGATTAAAATTGCAGTTTTTGGCATTCGTAAAAGATATGTCAGACGTATCTGGGCACACTATAGTGTTAAACATTATGAAGATACAAGGCAAAATCAATCTGACAATAAAACCAATAAATATGCTATATTTCTGGATTTAATTAAATTACGAGCATCACGATTTAACATTAATTTGAGTTATGAAGAGAAAAAACCTGTTAATAAGGAATTCTTTATTACAACCTTTAGTAATAAGACTTTTGATGATATACCTTTTAATCGAATATTTGAGGGTCAGGCTCATTGTTTTCCCATTTCTAATACGAAGATCACTATCACTCATCGATATGTTGTTCCTTTAGGACGTAAAGTTTTTAACTATAATCATATTGGTAAAAATCTGAACCTTAACGATAATCCGACCTGTCAATGTGCTTCTAGCCTCTTTGTTGATCACGATCACGGTCATATTATAACTGGTAATTTGGACATAATCACCAATAATGACCTTAAGGATGCATTGAAATTGGGAACGAAATTTCGTATGCAGGATTTTAAAGGTATAGACATGAAATTTTGTCATGAATTGAGTGATTTCATATATAAAATGGCAGTGCGATACAGCATGCCTTTATCATCTTTTAATGAATGGAGCGATCATATTATGGAGAATTTTTATTTTTATTATCATCATTCTTGTGGACAAGATGAACGTCACACAATGAATAGACGCATCCAGGAAAATGTATGGAAAATACTCGCAATTACGTATACCGATAAGGTAATATCGAATTTTACCTTTACTTGTATGAAATATTACATCGATCAACTCCATATCAGTTATAATAACGAAGACATGTATGTTTTGTTGAAATCAAAACGAAGGGAAATCGAAAATAAAATAAGGGCTTTACATAAACGCATAGGTATCAACATCAATCATATTCGATATCCGTACTTGGTCTTGATACCAAAACTACACAAAACACCTGTAAAGTTTCGACCAGTAACGGTAGCCTATAAAGCTTATACTACTACAGCAAATACGAAACTTATTACACTTTTAAAACCTATTATGACTCAAATTATGCAAGGTGGTTCAGTAATGATTAAAAATAGTGGAGATATAATAAAGTATTTGAACAAACATCCCACAAACCTGATATACAAGTCTTATGACTTTAAAGATCTCTTTAATAACATAGATCTGAAAGATCTATATGATATTATGATAGAAATCCATAGTCAATATCACCTACATAAATACATAGCTTTACACAAATTCAAGGCTATCTTGGATATTGTGCTTTTTGAAAACGTCTTATTCAATGGTATGAATTATTATAGGCAAGTAAAAGGTATACCTATGGGGGGAGGCTGCTCCTCGATGATGGCAGATCTATACCTCCATCACTATGAAAAAGGCACACATATATTAAACGAAATGCCGTATTTCCGTTTTGTGGATGATATACTTGTGGCACATCAGAAAACCAATATTAAATTTAACTTCGACTTTTACCCTGCACAATTGGATTTAATCGAAACTCCTGCAGATTCTGCCGATGAAATTAATTACTTGGATATTATCATTCACTTCGCTGAAGTTGAACCCTTGTATACGATACTTTATGATAAAAGACGTCATTTCAAGATTAAAGTGAATTATATTATCAATTGGAGGTCTAATTTAACTCAGAAAGTTTTTCGTAATATCGTAATGAATCACTTTATACGGAACGCCCGCTTGCATACTTATAAAAAAGACCGTATAAAAAGTGATGTTATATTTATCAAGGAGGCTATAAAACAAGACTATCCCATTGGATTCCTCAGACATATTTATAATACCTATCATAATAAAACAGTCAACGCATTTGAAAATGATTTTGGCAAACGTTTAGTTTTGGGTTTTAAATGGCAACGATGGTGTTAGTCCTATACACTCTACTCCCTTCTCTCTTTTGACTGAGGGATTTCAGTTGGACGTTTTACTTTTCTTGTGTGTTGTCACTCTGGATTCTGACTTTGTATGTATATCCTTGCTTTTACAGATTCGTAATGGAGTCCATTTGTTCCTTGTTCGGATTGTTTTGTGCGTCTTTTGCTTTGACGTTTGTACGGAGATTGGCCTCAGGTATTTTTCGGCTCCGGGAGTGTTTCCTTTGGAATAAAAGTCGACTTTTAACCGGGGAACTAGGGGTCACCACCCCCCTAGGCCTTTTCAAATTTCCCTGTTGGCTTTTCTCCACCCCCCCCCCTTTTTTGAGATTTCTTTGTAGAATTTTTCTCTTTTATTATACTAGACAATTTAGAGCAGCATTGCGCCTACTTGTCTCGTTGATTTTAAATTTTAAATTTTAAATCTTATATTCGTATCTTTTATATGACATTAATATATATATATATATATATATATATATATATATATATATATATATATACATATAAAAATAAGTATATCACGAACGGAACTCCTATTTAAGTAAAGGAGAAAACAGAAACCTTACAGAGGATGTGGCGCTTAGCAGCTCTGCATCCAGAGTGGAATACAAGGATATAAACAAGAAGAAAAAATAAGCGAGAACAGGATTTTACGACCCGGGCAACGCTCACGGCACCAATGTAACTCAATGGTCAATCTCCCACATGTGCAAAGACAGAAGCACCCGAACGGACAAAAGAGCAAAGATGGAACCAAGCATGGAAGAGATACACCTTACTATCCAGCATGAAAACGCAACATTTTATAAGGGAAAGTCGCACATGCGCGAAAAGACTTCAAGATGATAGGATCGCAGATATGAAAATATATATGATTAAGAATTCTCATTTAGAATCAAACAATGTACAATTTCTTTCTTTGAAAAAGGAATAGTAATAATGTTGTAAAAAATATCTAGGGTAATTTCTTTTTAATGCATCATTTATTATTTTATTACATTCATGAATGCAGTCTTTTTTAAAAGTACTGTAGTTTCTGTTTCTTCTGAAGTACCCGATAATAATATTTCTGAATATATTTTTAGTGAGGTTTGAATTCCAATCAATAATATTATTAATTTTGATATTGTATGAATTTCTCTTGTCGTGTATGGTTGTATAAATTCCATACTGTTGGTGCTTTCTTATTGACAAATCCAGGAAGTCTGTCGATCCATCCTCATTGATCGGGTGCCGTGAGCGTTGCCCGGGTCGTAAAAGCTGCTTTAAGCGGGAAAGGGGTGTCGCAATCCACCCCAGCCATTCTATGCAAATCATATGGTCACTCCTGTTCTCGCTTATTTTTTCTTCTTGTTTATATCCTTATATATATATATATATATATATATATATATATATATATATATATATATATATATATAGATAGATATAACTATTAACCTCATCTAAAACAATCTACTGAAAATATACCCAAAGGCGCTAAGCTGCTCAAATAAGTACCTTTATATACTACAAAAGAAATAGAAAATTGAAGGAAGACAACGTATCAAAATTTCGCCGGGGGGGATTGTGACCCCCACTTCCCGGTGTAGCCAGCTTCATGTCATGACGACACTCCCGGAAGCGGATACAATGTCGCAAACCTAGTACATATACTAAAACTAAAAATGTATAAAAGTTGAAAGACTAATATTGACTTCACACCTAAACCTAATCAACGAGATTTACAACATAAAAAAAGAAACTCAAAATACATTGTAAATATCAAATATCTTGCACCAATTTCAAGATAAACACCAATATCAAGATAAACAGGCCCCGCATACACTTCACCACTCTAACCTCCAAAAAGTAATAGACACATACTTTGTACAAATTGAACTCCATCAGACTGTTAAACAATGACATCCGCAAAGCTGCGCATCTTCAGATCAGACTGAAAGTGTACTCCCATTTTAAATACAAGTTGTAACTCTCAGTTACGGTTATGTTGAAAAATTATGTTGAATATATATATATATATATATATATATATATATCGAATTGAGTAATACATGTGTAAAATGAAATGAATATTTTTACACAGAAATTAAAAAAAACAGGAATTAGAAATCCATAGTGAGCCTTCCCCCCACCCCTTATTTTCCTCTGGATTTCGATTTTAAATCCAAATCAGCCATAATCTGAGCTCTATCTACAGCATATAATGGAAAGGTGGTAAAAGAAAAATTTACAGGACAATTCAAGCAAAATATTTTCGTTACAAAAAAATGGCAAACTTTTTGCCACCAGTAATAATAAACTTCCTTTGATTCTTTTCGTCTTTGTTTTTTCCCATTTGCATATTCTTATTCTCCCTTAAGTAATAGTTTATTCCTGCGTGAACACATTACCATTTATATCACAACCTCCATCTGAAGTTATCCTCAAGACCGCAAATACTCTTTCTTAACTCAAACGGGGCGACCGTTTCGTTCTTTCCGAGCGAAAAATCATCTCTCGTGTCTTTTTCAATATGTAATTATTCACGACTTGTCATTACAGGTATAATAAGGGACGCCAAGATGTGAAACGTAATGACATTTGGCGATGGGTTGAAAAAAGCATAATGAATATTCATCGAAATTTTAGAATGAAAATTATTCTTCAGTTCTCAGTTCCATGTTCAATTTGCCGAATAGAAGCGTCAAACCCATTACCAAAGGTGATATATTATTTTGTCGGTTATTGTTAGACTATGGGGCAGTTATGATCAAGTCGAGCTGCAAAATTATAGATTTATTGTGCGAAATATCTCTGTATTAAAACAAGAAAGATTAATGATGCACAGCGCAAAAATTATGAAACACTTTCCAATTGAAATTCAATTTTATTTATACATCTCTAAAATGCGATACATTCAGAGCTGATATTTTTTAAATTATCTCAAAATTATAGCAATTTATTATATTTGAAAACTTCAAACTTCATCCTAAAGTATAATACTAGTTACACAAAATGGACTTTATTCAAATGACTTCATCGAAATGTAAATTATCTGTCTCTCTATGTAAAATAAATTAATATTTAATTCACATGACTTATATTTTTAACACTTTACAACAAAGTTTAAAAGTGTTTATGACTGTCTGTCTGTCTGTCTATCTGTCTGTCTGTCTGTCTATCTGTCTGTCTGTCTGTCCGTTAGCACGATAACTGCAGTAAAAATGACTTAATCACAGTGAAATTTTAGTATGTTATTCAGACGGCCTGTAGGACCTATGGGACTATAAATGAATAATACCACCCTATTAGTTTTGGATTGAATCCGGGTTGAAAAAATGAAATACATTGAACCCTATGGGACCAAATTTTTCAAACATTTTTTAAGCGGATTTTAAATTCACAAATTGCTTTGAAAATTTTAGGTAATATTCAAATTGTTCCATAAAATATATAAAAAAAAATTCAGCGAAATATATTCAGTAGTTTTTTAAATAAAAATTAAAATAATAATTACACCTCTTATATGAAACGATCACGTGACCATGATATGAAACGATCACGTGACCATGATATGAAACGATCACATGACTCACTTCAAAATGATATATGGCATCCATCTTGTTTCAAAATCATAATTTTATAAATTCTTTTTAATTCATATTGAGTGTTGCATCCGTCCTAAAACTACTTTATTTTTGCTTAAATTCTGTGCATCTACATACTGAAACAACGCAAATAAGATATATTTGAGTTTAAATGATTATCCAAATTTGATTATTTCTACAACGAAGCCTATTTTTCACCTATGTAAAATGTAAACAGCAAAATATGTAGAATGAGTTGTATTTGAATTGCTGTATTTCTTTAACACAAAATAATTTAGTCCATGGAGTCTGCATGGCTGATATGAATGAAATATTAATTGATTTTATAAAGAGAAGAACGATTTTTTCGATGAAGTTTTAAGCATAGAGTTTAATTACTTGTAGCTCCATGGTCTTAATTTTTAAATGAAATAAATTTTTACAGTATTGTGATGAATAAAATGAATGGGAGAAAGTTATGAATGAAATGCTGTTTTTATAGAGAGATCCAGTCGTGTTATTTTTTCTATGACGTCATTTGAATTCATTTCAGTTGTTTTCGATGAAGTTTTCAAATATAATAAATTATCGCAGTATTATGATAGTTTTAAAAATATTACCGTGGAATGTATCGCATTTTAGAGATATTTAAACCAGGCAATTTATATTTCAATGCCGTCATTTGAATGAATTTCATTTTTTTCAATGAAGGTTTAAGTTTTCAAATATAATAAATTAATGTAGTATTGTGATAAGTTTTAAAATATTACCGAGGAATGTATTGCACACATTTTAGACTTTTTTAAATAAAATTGCATTGAAGTTGGAAAGTGTTTCATAATCAATGCTTTAAGCATGATTGATCTTTCTTGTTAAAAATTAATGGGAAGTCTATTTCAATAACGTATTTACGGATGCTATTTATTCAGTCTCAGTATTCTCCACACTGTTGCACGCGGTACGTTCATTTCTGAAGCAGCGGTACCAACACTACTATGTGGATGACTGCAAAAGTAAGCCAAAATATCAATTTCTACATCCATTGAGTGAAGTCGGGGCCTACCTAGTCCACCTACACGATGTCCGCTTCCTCTTTCACGCACTCGTTGCAGCAATGGGGAAATAAATCTCCCAGAAGGATGTCGAGAATTGAGAAAAATACGTTAATATTCCCGTGCAGTTTCGTTAGCATTGCGATTGCATAAACTGCACAGCATAAGCGTTTCAAAAAATTCTTCGTTGCTGTACTGCGACATATTGTCGGTACAGGCTAACTATACTCTCAAAATATAGCAGAAATGTCAAATACTTAAAGAGTCTCTCAGACTGCCGGGTTGCACGCGCTACGCTTGCGTAAGCGAGTCGATTGATCAGAGGTAGAGCAAAAGCTACTGTCTCATGTGCTGATGTGTCTGTTGCGATTCTGTGACGTACTGATCAGAGGCAGATATTTGCATATGCATAGATTTCTAAGCTGTTTTAATGTTCATTCTGACTGTGCCATTTCCAAGTTTTATTTTGTAATTAATCATGTAAAATTTTAAGATATTTTTCAGGAAGCATATGCTTGAAAAATTGTAAACAAATCTAAAGAGGCAGATATTATTTGCCTATAATGCATTTCTGCTTTGCGTCATTTGCACTCTTGCTGTAAACATTTGCATTTTAATTTAAGATTAATCCCTCACCAAATTTGTTTAAACAAATCTCTGGGACTTTTTATGATAAAATGCTGAAAATTTGTACATCACCTTATTAGTGAATGGGGCGCATTTTACTCATTGGAAATGTTTTTGTACGGGGGCCGTATAAAATTTTAAATTTTGTATTTCTTCAAATTTAATCCCTTAAAAATTTTTATCGATTTCATAAAATACTGTACCTTCTGTTACGTAACTCTGTAATTTATATATGCCTAAGATCAATATTTAAGAATTAAAAGCCGAGGCCAATATTTTTGGAACACCCTGTATATTATATACAAGCCATGGATTGAAAGTCTACCAGAAAGAGATAATCAGAGAGCTGAATGATAAACAGCCAATGTATAACAATATACCCAAATCGTGGACTATAAATTCACGAGTTGATTCTATATTAGACTTGCAATGCCGAGCGTTTCTAACAATCCCGGAATTTCGGGATTAAGAAAATTTTAATCCCATGATTGGGGGGTGTCATTTTACATCGTTTAAAGGAAGCCGAATGTGTTATTCTGACTTTCATTTTTTTTTGTTATAAATATTACATGTACACAAAATATAATAGCGCTTCTGGTAAAAATCATTCGGTCTAATGGACCGTTCAGTATAATGGACAAGCATTTGTATACAGGGTGTCCCAAAGAAATTGAAACTCGCTTTAATTCTTTACCTGTTGGATATAAGTGGGCAATGTAAATTGCAAAAATTTTAAAAGTAAGGTAGGAAATAAGACTACGTTAATGAAATAGTCCTCCCTTTAATTTTCAAAAAGTTACACTTTTCAAATTTTATACGACCTACTTAGACACATTTGGTCAATCCGATTTTTTTTATTTTTAAATCATCGAGATCATTAAAACACCCGCATGTCTGTAACTTTAAAATTGGGCGAGTTATATTTAATTGAAAACTGAACATTTTGAATGGGTACCATATATCAAATTAGAAATGTAAATTTGTGGCATATCACAAAAAAATTAAACATGGATGATAATACATAGCATACCGAATTGCGTAGTGAGTACCATTGCTTTATATGACATCTGTCAGTATAATGCTTTATTGAGATGCATTTGTGATAAAAATTTTGACACATATTAACGTATTTTTGATTTAAACAGTTTCCATCGTCAATTTGTTTATGGTCTCTATTTTCACTGATGAAACGGTCTTTCATGTGGTACGGAAAAGTGGCATTAATCAGATTTTTCCTTTATCATAATTCAGTTGTTTTTAAACATACAGATATGCAGATGTTTTTTATGATTTTGTTGCATTAAAAAAATTTGATTGACCAAATTTATTAAGGGGGTCGTATAAAAATTTAAAAAGTGTAACTTTTTGAAAATTAATGGGAAAGCTATTTCATTAAAGTAGTTTTATTTCCTTCCTTACTTTCAACATTTTTGCAATTCACATTGCCCACTTATCTCCAACAGGTAAAGAATTAAAGGGCGGTTCAATCTTTTTGGGACACCCTGTATAATGGACCGTTTTATAAAAAAAGGAATATAAATTAGTACTTTTTCGGTTTCTAATGTGGACGGATCATTCTAATAAAGACATGAACAATAGTGAATCATTTGAAGTTATATACATAAAATTAGACAAGAGGATATATGTAAACCTCTAGTAACTTTATATATAATAGATGCACATGTTTATATTGACATATATTAGATTACGGTAATTATTAGCATACTGTTAGTTTTATTACAAAATAATATATGTGGTACATTTCTTGTTGACTTCCCTCGAATTTTAACGCCTGTATGAGAAACAACTCTAATTCTAAATTCTCTACTTGAACGTGATACATTCGTTTTACTTTAGTCATTTATTTATTAGATCATGTTAATGTAGTATATTTAATATGGTATGAAATTATTTCTCAGTTTCTTCTTATTAAAAAAATCAATGCGCATGAGAATATAGCATACATTTAGTTTAAAGAATAAATCCCATTCAAATCACAGAAGCACCTTTACAGCCATGTATGAAAATAAAAACCGCTTTATTTACTGAGGGAACTTTTATTTTACCATCCCGGAAATGAAACTGAATGAAACTTCTATTAACCGCTTGCAGTCAAATTTGTGGAATTGGAAACATGACATTAAACTTTTCCGTACATTATCATTGTGTATAGTTATTATCCCATATATATTTATATTAAATATAAGGTATGTTATATTTTCATTTTTTTTTTATTGAATTATTAAAAATTTTCAAATTTCTTGATTTTGTTTCATTTTTCATGTCTTCAAAATTTTTAATATTTGCTAACAAAACATGATAAACATATTGACATTCATATCTAACATATCGAAAATAATTTAGAGTATGCAATTCTGTGTGATTTTTGTCTGAATAATTGTGTAGGTTTTTGCGTAGCAAAGAGAAAATTTATATAATAGAATAAGAAATAGTGAATTATGCTTCCAAAAGTTGAAGCTGGTGCTTTATATTGCTAAATAAATCGTAGTAACGGTATTTAAAAAAGCTGCTGAGTTATAAATAAAAATAAAAAGCTTAGCGGTATTTTATGCATTATTGAGGGTAAACATGGAAAGGAATTTCCAGATATGCTAACTATATATTTGCGATTTCGGAACTCACATTGAACAGAGAAGATGTAAACAATGTCTAGTTGACTGTAGATGTTGCATTTATACATCTAGACTTAACCAACTGATATATCTAATAATATAACTTCATTTTTTATTTTCATTTTCATAATTAGACAAAACGTGATATTAACATGTTGTGTAAATGCTTTCTTTCAACGTAAAAAGTGTTTCAATATTTTATAATGAAGGTAGACGTAGTAATGGTTCTTATAAACATTATATATCAGGGTAGTTCAGCTAGTTCAGCTCTGGCCAATCTATATCTACATTATAGGTCAAGATTTAAAAATGCTTATTACGCATTTTATTGTTACATTGATGATATCATTCTTATTAAAAAGGTTTGCTCTTCAAATACAATTTATTTAAAATGCTATCCTTCTGATTTATTTCTTAATAAAAGCGTTATCTCACTCACTTTTTAAAAATTAGTTTTAGAAATTTGCAAAAGGCCTGATTTATGTTGATTTTAATTTGAGTTATATTCATAGCGTAGTTGAAAGTGTAATTTGGCCGCATAGACGATTCTACCATAATTGTTCCGATATTTACTTGAATAATACTTTGAAAATTGAAAATTTGAAATTTTGAACAGTTTGTGTTCAATATACCAAAGTAAATAAAGAATTTGAATTGTTCGCGTTCACTTTTGTCAAATTCTAAAAGAATCTAAATTATTCGTGTTGAATCTTGTAAATCTGTTAAAGAATTCAATTGTTTGTGTTTAGTCTTATAGAGATGAAACTGAACCAGAACTGTTCGAGCTGAAATTTGCAAATTGGAAAAAGAATCTGAATTATTCGTTCGCAATCTTTCAAATTAAAAAAAATCTAAATTGTTCGTATCCAACTTGGAAATGTTAAAATATAATCCGAATTGTTCGTGCTGAATCTTGAGAATTTAAAAAATAATCTATATATTTCTAGTTTTGTAAATTATGTATCCGCTCATGTTTCGTTGCAGCTTTTTTTATTTGGCTTGGACTTAACTTACAGATAGATATTCACACATGCATGTACACAGATGCACAGAAAAACAGACATGTTTTCTAAAGTGCTCGAAGTGTGTTCACAAGATTTTAGAACAGATCTCAGATCTTATCTCTGGTGCTACATATTACTTAAATTTTGTTCTTTTGCCCTGTTGACTTTTATTTTTGTTCTCTGACCCTTCCGGTGGCTTTGTATGATTGCATTCTTCGGTTGCTTTTATTTATTGTTATTGTTTACCAGTGTTTTAATCTCATTTTATTGTTACATAATTTGAATTGCAACGGTATATTTTGTGCCTTTATCTGACTTTGTGGCACTTGTTTTGTTTGAAAGCTCTCAACTCGTTTTTTATTGATTTTCTGAACTTTGGAATCTTTATGACATTGAAATTTTTTGTTTTTGCACTTGTCCCTCTCTATTATTAGTTTGTGTTTCCCCTCTCTCGCTGCACCTTACTTTTGCAAGGACTGATGGACTTGTAGTTATTGAATATGTATTATTATTTTTCCGACTCTTCGCCATTTTATTTGGGATGTTGTAATCTTAATTATTTTTGAATTTTTGGTGGGCTTATTTGGTCTTTGTTGACCATCCTCCTTTTCTGCGGTTCTGGCTTGCTTGCGACCTCCCTCCTTTTTGTGAGTCTTTTCCAGCCCGTGCTTTTCAGACTCAAAATCTTCAAGTGAGTTGCAAGGACTGGGTTGCGACAAAGAAGAGCTTAGAACCTATCGTCAAAAGATCGCCAAAATTAAAAAAAATTCGGAAAGCAATTAATAATATAAATACATTGGTTTACCTGACTGTTTCTCTATCTATCTCTGGGTAACGCTGCTACGAAATGTTGCCAAAAGTATTTCAATCACGGATAAACATTTCATTTATATATAAAGAGCAGAACTCTGGAGCTTTACTAGCGTATTTATACTTCTTTCACAGCAAAAACTGCGGGGAAATCATGGAGCTTTATGAGCGTATGGCATCAGATACAGAAAGTGAGTCCATGATGTGGGCCGCCCAATCCCTACATAATGCAATTACTATACATCTATCGCAGTAAGAAACTGCGAAGAAAGTATGGATCTTTAATAGCGTATGACATCAAATACTGAAAGTGAGTCCCTGGTGTAGGCGCCCTTTCCATACATAATGCAATAACTATACATCTTTCATAGCAAGAAACTGTGAAGAAAGCATGGATCTTTATGAGCGTATGACATCAAATACTGAAAGTGAGTCCATGGTGTAGGCGCCCTTTCCATACATAATGCAATAACTATACATCTTTCACAGCAAGAAACTGTGAAGAAAGCATGGATCTTTATGAGCGTATGACATCAAATACTGAAAGTGAGTCCATGGTGTAGACGCCCTTCCCATACATAATGCAATAACTATACTACTACTACTATACATCTTCCACAGCAAGAAACTGCGAAGAAAGCATGGAGCTTTACGAGAGTGAGACCATGCTGTTCTTTTATTTCTTATCATTTTATAAATGTTTATTTGGGATATAAGACTCAACTTGGAAAACAAACTCAACAAAAATAGAAAACTTTCTGGCGTGTTTTTTGTTCATTACTTATAGGCAGAATGCCCGCATTCTACACTAGTTCTTTATACAGAAATATGGCAACATGTAAACGAAAATGCCACTTAAAAAAATGGAAAAATTAAAAATATTTTTTTAATATCCTATACATTTTCATATGTATTCCAACTTCTCTTAAGTGATAGTTTAGTATATTTTCTGCACGAACGCACACATATATGCTGACACATTACTGTTTTACATATCTCCCTCCGAAATAAATTCTAAAACTGCAAATGTCCATTGCTGACTCGAAATCAAACGAGTATTTCCTGTTTTGCACGGTTAATATTTTCTCTGCGTCACTTTTTGCGTCAAATTATTCATGACTTGCCATTACGAGTGTAATAATGAGCGACAAGATGTGAAATATAATGAGATTCGCAGTTAATCGAAGAAGAATCGGGACCACGCATAAAAAGTTTCGAATGCATGTCGCCTTTCAACACGCATGTACATGTTTAATGTAGTGACAGCTGCATTTATTACTATCGGTCTTTTTGTTAGACAATACATGCATTTAATATTATAATAAAATTTAAGTAGAATTCTGGCCGTTTGAGATATATTGAATTCAACTGAGAAAGTATTTTCTCTACAAATTAATATTCATGTATTTATTTATATCAGAATTTACTCCTGGAATAATGATCCCAAAGAGGGGGTTATGGCATATAAGAATTGGTTTGCAGATTACATGCAATTCAGTCACTGGATTCAGTTTTAAATAACATATGACGCATTTAAATGTAAAGTCACCCCAATCACAGATTTTATACAATGGTATTGTATTTTTGTGTGTAGTCACGAGATTAGGACCATGTTGACCATAATTTACAAAGTCAATTAACTAGAGTGTGACTCAACTCGACATTCTCATACCAGAATCCATTTTTAGTAGCTATTTATTTATTTATTTATCTTATTTTATCTCATTTTACAAGAAAAGTTTTGAAACATTGCTATTGGAGATTCAATTGATTATAATGATAGCGTACTGCCCGTTACTTTATAGGGCTTAAAAATATTTCGGCTGATATTATACTTGACGATGTTCCTCGATGGGGGTCACTTGACCTCCTCCCCCGAAGGGGGAAAATGACGCCAAGAACAATGCCATTGTATCTCGGCTATTTTTCACAACAGTAATTCGAACTATAAAGTATCGTGATCATTGAACCATAAATAAACCTTTTTATGAATAATTATGTCAAATTTTGTCCTACGCCATCATGTTACGGAAATATAAAATTCCGTAATATAAGTTTTCGTAATATAAATTAAGGAAATATAAGTTTTTACTCGAATTTCAAGACTTTCAAAAAATTTCATCTAGTTCTAGTTTTTTTCTTTTTTTCGACAAGAAAGCCGAATATAAAGTTTCTTGAGGACCCATTAATATTTGTGGCCACTATCGTGTACACGAGAAATCGATCACAGATATACAGACAAACAGACAGAACCCACTCCAGAAATAGTTAGAGTGTGTTCAGGAGATCTTAAAACCTACATTGTCATCAAAATCTCGATTTTGAAAATTTTCGTGAAAGCAATACCTTTACTATATTACATAGTATGAGAAAATAAGAATTGTTACATATTTTACTGACAGAATTTCTGGCACTGAAAATCATAATCAACATATCCTACTCAGTTGTTTATAATTTAATACAAAACACTATAAAAAATGAAAAAGAACGGGGCATTTTAGGAAAAGTCAGTTTACTTTCTTTTAGAAGACAAATATATCTGAGTTAAACATCCTAGATTTCTTAGAGTCATTAAGCCAGATTTTATAACTATTTCCCCGAGCTGAAAAATGTGCATGTAGTCATCTGGTTCTATTGACTTTCAAATCCATAGAAGTGGGCTTTAAATTCAACATACAAACCGGTACTTTCTGTATGCATACATTCTTAAACTGACTTTGAATCCATTTTATATTGCAGTATATATATTGCAGGTCAAATTAAACCTCATGTGCATAGAAAAAAGTGAGTAACAAAATAATCCAATAATATTCGAGTCGAAAGTTGCAAATACTTGTTAAGTAAATTCTGCTATATTTACCCCAGGATAACCTCCTGATATTACTATTTTACCAAGGTTAGAATTCTGCGTAGTTGTTATCCTCCGGATTGAAAATCGGTGCACATTATCGGGGATTCCATTGAGTTTGTACTAAATGTTTGAGTGTCACTTTCAGACCCCCAACATCCGGTTGGTTACCTGGTCCGCTTGCTCGGTGTTATGATGCCTTATTTTCTTCTCCGCGATTATTTCTTTCAAACCCGTTATTTTTAGTTTAATGTTTCAGTTTTTTTTTATTCAATATGCTCTCATCGAGGTCTTCATTTTGGTGCCTAGTTCTTGTTCCTCAGATTGATGGTTTGTCGAATTTTTAAATTTTTCTCAGTTTAACCTTTGCAAACTATTTATTCAATTTTTAGTAGTATCATTGAAATTTGATGTTATGATGTTTTGCTTTCTCACAGACACTTTTCAATAAAATAACTTTAAAAATCTTAAACTTTCAATAGTAATGCTATTATTTATATTTATATATGTTTAAAATATGTTTTCCGCTCTAATTTACAATACTTCCTATATAATTCACACTTATGTCACTATTATCACATTTAGTCAAAAATGTATTGTTCCCTTGTATTATTGCATAAATATATTATTGCTTGATAATCTTTAAATATATATAAATATAATATGTAAAAAAAGTGTCTTTTATAGTATTTGTTATCGCTGTCATAAGTGACTTATTTAACGTTATTTAGTTCCTATATCTGTGTAATCTATGGCTGTTTATTGTATATTTAACGCTTCGTAATGTTATACTATGTTTTTTTTATTATTTATGGAAGATGTCACTGGTTCTTTTAAAACTTTAATTTTAATTTTATCCTAAAACTTTTATTGTGTAATATTTTTATGTATCCCAACAATGGACGTATTTATTTTATTTATTTATTATTTGTTCATTTTTAGTGAATCCATTATTGCAATGAACTTTTTTGCAACATATATTTTAAATTATTGTGATATCATAGTGAACGTATAAACTTTTCAAGATGAACAAAGATTACACCAAATCACTTGGGGAACTTTTTAGTATAAAGAAACTTAATGACTTTATGAAATCCGCCTCTTCCAAGCCTTCTACCCTTAACCTTAAAGATTGTTTATCATCCTCTTCATATTTTCCGATCATTATTCTTCCAATTCCTCTTGCAAAGAATCTACTAAGCACAGCAAACCTGCCTCTATCAAAGACTATGATGAAAATTTCGACTCCACAAATTCTAAAGATCAATTGATATCAAACATTGATGAAGAATTTCAACCAAAAGTATATAAACGTAAATTAGTAAAATCAGTTGATCTTCTTGACAAACTTAACAAATATATCCATAAAACTCTCAGACAAAAACCTCATCAACATAAATATTTTAATGATCATTTTGAACTCATCCGATCCAGCTGCCTGGAATATGAATATGAAACTCTACTTCAGTCTTCTACTTCTAATTCTTCTCATGATTATAAAGAAACCTGAAGTCAAGGATGATATTTTTTCTTGTTTACCTGACTTGATCAGGTCTACAATTAATGAGTCACTGAACTTGGACGAACTCAAAAAATATGTTTCTTCATACCATGAAAACTCTCTAAAAACTATCAATGATGAAATCCAAAAATTCAAAAAAATTACTGAAGATTCTATTACCGAAATCAAATCACTTACCAATTTCTCTTCGAATTCTACTACAACCATCCAAACGACTAAACGACTAAATCCGGCTAAACGACTAATCCGACTAAACGACTAATCGACGGTCCATCCAAATGACTAAAACACCACTTTTCTCAACCATACTTCTTAAGAGCCTTGACAAAACTAAGAACACTTCTGAGATCAGAAATGATATATCTTCTATTCCTTGCCCTAAAGAAGTGTTGATTAAGTCTGTTCGTTCATTACCTAATGGTAATATCAAATTGTCTTGTAAAAATGAAAACCGCGAAGAGCTTATCACCAATCTTCAAAAAACCAAGCTCACAAGAAACTTTCAGATTGTCAAACTTTATCCTCAAACTATGGCTATTATTTTATTCAATTTAGCTTCCACCTACCAAGAAAATGATGTGAAAGATTTGATATCCTACAATGCTTCATCTGACCAACCCTTTGAGATTAAAGTACTGAAGAACTTTAAAAATAAGAAAGGAAATGTGAACTGGGTCTTATTTCTTCCATACCTCCTGGCTAATATTATGGTGAAGAATAAAATAATTTATATCCACTTCAATAACTTCCTAATCAAAAAATGTATATCCTAAAAATCTGTTACAACTGTCAAGGATTTGGCCTCATATCAAATTTTTGTTCACACAGGTTGACTTTCTGTGGGCATGTGTGGGGAAAAGCATTCTACAGCAACATGAACTTCAACCATTAGATCATGTATAAACTGTGGTGATTATAATTATTATCACCCAAATGCTAATCTTAAAATAGATCACTGTGCCATTGACCGAAATTATTGCCCTGTTTATGCTTCTGCATTTAAAAAAATTTAATCTTTGCAAAAGGACCAGTGACTTTTTCCTCTTCCCCTCATCTGAGCGCTAGCCTCCATGGTCATCTCAGGACTCCAGATTAATACCAATAATTCCCTTTCAGCTCATATTATGCTTTTCAAACCGCAATAGATCTCTCAATAGACTTTATTTGTAGTCATGAACCCTATACTATTAAAGGCAAAATTCTGGATTTCCCCTTTTGGCTTTACTCAATATTTACTCAATAATGGAAAAGCTTCTGGTCTCGATAATTTAGATTTCAAAATTTGGAAAGATCTTTATAAATTTAATCCACATTTCTTGTTAAAATTATTTAACTTATGCTTTAAATTTTGTTACTTTCCGGCCTGCATTAGAAATGCAAAAATTATTTTTCTTTTAAACCCTGGTAGGGACTCTTCTAATTTATTATCCTTTAGACTTATTTGTCTCCTTCCCACTTTTGGCAAAATCATAGAAAGAATTTTATTAATAGATTTAACTTTTGGTTAAAAACTGAAGATATACTCCATCCCTTGCAATTTGGGTTTCGCGAGCTTCACAGTTGTGAAGACGCTGCTCATAAACTTTTACTCACTATTAAGAACCTTAAACCATTACATCATGTAGCACTTACTACTTTAGATTTACAAGGATCTTTCGATAATCTTAATTGGAAAATCCTCCCTCTTACTTTTGTCAAATTAAACATTCCTATTCCTCATAGAATTTTTATTTATACTTATTTTAGCCTTAGAACTGTTACTTTTTCTGAAGGGTCTTTATCTACCTCAAAATTTATTTCGAAAGACGCTCCGCACGGCTCAGTTATCGCTCCCTTCATTTGGAACCTTTACTTCAATGAAATTCTTTCCCTTAATAATGATTTATTTTATCTTCAAGCCTTTGCGGACGACCTTTGCTATTATTACATTTGGCAATAATAGAAATGTCTTTGAAACTAATACCAATTCCCTCCTTAACTCCCTTTCTACTTCCCTCAATAATCTGATATTAGAAATATCTATTGATAAAAGTTGCTTCGTTATTTTCCCAAAAATTTACTGTAGTATGAAAAGAAATCCTATTTTTAAATTTATTAATAGATCCATTAAAATTAAAAATCATTTAAAATTTTTAGGTTTAATCATTGATAATAAATTAAATTGGGACCCTCATAATCGATATCTCCAAGAAAAATGTCTAAAATTTTGTACTACTTTTAGCCAAATTTCTGAAAAAAACTAGGGTGTCAAAAACTGTTTCTTAAAATGCTGGTATCTATATGTTATGGAAAAAGTTATTACTTACGGTTCTGCTATATGGAGTAAAAAACTAAAAAAAAATGCAAATCAAAAAACTTCTTTCACTCAAAAGGATCACCCTTCTAAAAATCTGCCCAGGCTACCGTACAACATCTAATATCTCCTGATTTTCCCTCACTGGTATTCCCCCCCTTCAATTTACGATTTCTACTATCTATAATAAATTTAATTTTTGGAAACAAAAAATTAATTCCTTTTTTCTTCTCCCTCCCTCCCGCCTGCATCTGATTTTGATTTCCTTGCTCCTTTCTCTAACTTTCACCCCTCTAAATGGTCCGTATATTTAGTTAATAGAATGGATAAAAACTTTGTCATTTTAATAAATATACTGATGGTTCAAATATTGATAATATCAAATATTGATATTGATAACTGGTTTTTCAGTCTGTATTTTTAAACATGATGTTCTGGAAAAGGTTCTCTCCTATAAACTTGAGAGTATTTCAAGCCGAACTTACCGCTATTTCCTTTGCTATTGACTGGGCTTCCTCTAATAATACCCTGTTAATATTTTTTTCGATAGCCTTTCTTCCATTCAAGCTCTTAACTCAATAAAAAATAAATCTAATTATCTTAACTCCATTAAATCCAAAGTTCTCCTTGCGAAAAACCTTGTCAATATTTTTTGGGAAAAAGCTCACAATAACATATCTGGAAATGAAATTGCTGATTACCATGCCAAAATTGCTGCTATCTCTGGTTCCCCTCTTACTATTCCCTTTCCTTACTCGCTCCTCTCAAAATTTTTTAAATCTCATATCCTTAATCTTTGCAAAATTATCGTAATGATTATATTTACACCAGGACTGGTGATCCGGCTAGAATGCTGTCTTACCTCCCTATCGTGAATCCTAATTTACAAACTTTTCATAAATACCTCATTTACTTTCTTTCTGGTCATGGCCCCTTTCTTGATTACCTATACTTTTTCAAAATTAAATCCACCTCTAACTGTATTTGCAATAAATTCTGTGACGTTGACCATTACATTTTCGATTGTCCTTTTTCTAAAAATTTTCATCTCTGCAAACCTTCCCCCTAATAAACCAATTTGGTTCTCCAAAATTCGTTCAAATCCCTCTTCAGTAGATAAAATTAAAAACTGTATTCTTGTTGCCATGGAAATTTCTAATAGAGAGACATAAGCTTATGAGTAGATTCTGCTCTCAATAAATTTTGATCAATGAATCCCTTTATTTCATTCTTATTAACTTATATGAACTTATTGTGTTCCCTCCATTTTTTTCAGAAAAAAAAAGCTATGTTAACTGTTCTTATTTTCTTGGATCTTTTCTTTTCTTCTGACCCTTTTTATTTGTATTTTTTCTTATTTTTCTTTTCTAAATTTTATTCTAAATTTATCTTTTTGTTTTTCATATGCCTAATTTTTTTCCTTTTCATATATTTTCTTTTTATATATTTTCTAAATTTTACTTTTAAAATTTTATTATTTTCTTTAATTTAATCTATTTTTCATTATGTTATTATACCTCACTCTAAATTTTATTTTTCAATGATCTTTTTAGTTATATTCGCAATAACCCTTTTCCCATTTTTGTAAAATGGACGTACTTGTCAAGTTCAAATATAATGTAAAACTGTCTGTTTAATCACAATATTTTTCATCAATTGTTATATTTTTAGACCTAAATAAAATTTTGTTTGACGGGATGGTAGACCTTGGGTGCCTCCTGAGTGCAGGAGGTATCCTTTTCCGGCTGTGCAGCTAGCTACTCTAAATCCACTATGTGAGTCGCACGGTCTGCGGTCTTCAGACCACCAAGATCCAGGGAGGATGAGGATGGGACTGGAGGATCTTTCACTGGAGGATCTTTCCTTTCCAGTTCTCCCTACTTTTGTAGGTTTTTCTTTTCTTTCTCTTCTCTTTCCCTTCTTTCCTCTTCTCTCGTTGGCAACTCTCTCTTTTCTTCTTCTTCAGCCAGCGCGGATTCACCTCTTGGTGCCTTTCGTAGGTTATTTTTCTTTTTCTTGTAGGCTTCTGGGGGATTGTCGCAGTCTGTGCTGTTTGTGTTCGGCCACCGAATCTGTGGCCATAGGATACCTACGGTATCACAAGTAGGGTCTTCTCGGTCTTTGGTCAGCTGGGGTATTGTCCCTGCTGCTAGTTAGCATCTAGTTTTCCACCTAAGTTGTGGACGCTTTTGTTAGGTAGTTTTTGGGGTGAGAAATTTAATCATCGCGTTGCTGGGGTATTGTCCCAGCCTTCTGTACTTATGGTGTTCTCCACCCTAGTGGTGGTTTTGGGGTTCTGAGCACTGGTCTATAGCGTGACGTTAACATTTTCTTACTTTTCAGCCCTAATCGTCATTTTCCCTTTCAGGGCCCTATTAGGCGTCCCTCTCTTTTCACATTTATGATTGCTCTACTTCCCTCTTTTCAGGTAGAAGTCAGCAGTCACCCTGGAACGGGACATACCTTATGATGGAGGTGTTTTGGTAGGTTGTTGCGGTCGCCTGGGTTGGCTTTGTCTTCAGTAAGCCCCAACTCGATGACCTCTCTTTCTAACCTTTTCCTTTCAGTTCCTTCGGCCAGCGTTCCTGTTCCTGGGTATGTGGTTTTTAGACTATTTAAGACTGCTTAGTTTTGCTTTTTCAGGTTATTTAGTTACTCAGCTCGGCTATTGCCTTCCTTGAGTTAGAACATTCTTAACCGGGTTTTACCTTATTTGGGTTCCTCTTTCTGCCTGGGCTCTATAATTGGGGCTCTTTCTAGTCTCAGCTCGTAGTCTTAGTTATCCCTTTTATTAGTTATTTCTCCCGGCCCTTCTTAGTCTTAGTCATTTCCTTTAGTTCTTATTTTCTTCTTTTCCTAGGTAAAGTTAACCTGGCAGCAAAGGTTTAAGCCTGATCAGATGCTTACAAACAGCACGTTTTGCAACTATTGTTGTTATGAAAAATTATGATTAAAATGTAACTATTATTGCACTTGACAAGTCTAACTGTTGATGCCATGGAGTTAGAAAGAAGGAAATACAACTCATATGGATGAAACGTTCGTAAATGGTTTAAGAATTATATATAGGTGTCACTAGTGTTATTAAAGTGCCTGCTATTGTTAGTTGACACCACAGAAGGGCGTAGTATTTAGTATATGTATTTTTGATTATTTTAAAATTAAAGGCTCCCTAATCATGAGTATAATTAAGCAGTATTTTTTTAAAGTTGTAGGATATAGAATATATGGAGATAAATATAAATTGTAAGGTAAAATAATTTTAAATGCGTGGAAATATTCTATATTATTTCAGTTCCACTTTGCATTGCGATAATAATTTATTTTTTTAAAAAAATTGACAGTTTTAGTAAATATTTCAGGCCTTTCGGCATAGAAATGCATACAATGGAGGACTACATATCTTATCCCAGTGCTACCTGAATTATTGTTTCAAACGATATTGGTTTTTTCTTAATATGAAGTTTTAACTCCTTACTTTTACCTCCATGGTTGATATTTATCCCTATGCCTCTATGTTAAAAAACATAACGTGATGTTTTGTAACTGCATTATAAATATATGTCAAAACATATAGTTCTGAAATTTTATATGTAGACTAATATGGGTCCGTGGGTATGCAAGATGGGTTTATAATTTTAATTGTGGCCTGAGTTAATGAAATATTAGTTAACTAAGTATTTTGTTGCCAGTCTTAGTAAAGATTTTATTGGATCAATCTCAATCAATATTGGATTATATTTTATTGGATCCAATTCTTTGTTATTGATTGCTGGCAAAAACGTCACGATACATCAGGAAATGGTAGACTATGACGTTAGTTAGAGCAATGTGGACAATGATATAATTATTGATTCTTTCAAACAAACTGAGCATTTGCAGTTATTGTTATCATGACCAATTCGATTACAATTTAATGTAATTATTATTGCACTATAATGATATATCTTGTTGTAAATATACAACTTAATGTTATATATTTACTATTTGCTGATGGAGTGACAGAGCTCTTGAAGAGAGGTCTGGAGGCTGAAGAACATCAGTTACCAAAGGACGGAGTCTTAAAGGACATTCCGCGTATGTAACAGGCTGTACCAAGAGCCCGTGAAGAGAGCCATATTGAGAACCAATGGTCAGGGTACATTACTCCGGATGAATAGTTTGCGAATTTCGGGTATTGGCGAGCGTTAGCAAGCAGGGGGCAAGAGGACTATTTTGTGCGGCTAACGGTTTTAAAAAGCTCTTAAAACCAGATTTAGGTATTGGTGATCATCGGCGAACAAGGGTAGAATCTCCAAGGAACATATTATGCCAATTTAGCAGACGACGTCTGATTCACAAAGCGAGTTTCAAGGATTGACGAGTAAGGTGCGGACCCTTTAATTATTTTAAATATAACTCAGAAGTAAAGTCTACTTTTTTTTATCTCTAGCTTCCTTTTATAACGTTGCAGAATTCATACCAAAGATATCAGTAAAGTTTTATTTTATTTTCCAGATAAAACAAGACACATAGAACCACTAGAAAACACCAGTGATTCCTTTAACTGACTGTTTTCTTCTTCTAAAACCCATGTCCTATACAATATAGTTAATTATTTACTCCCTATATGGCACTTAGTCACGAAAGAGTTTCTCGTGGAAACAAAAACGTATATTTATATCATGGCATTTATGTGGTTACATGGGTATAATGCTGTTTATAAAATTTTGCCAGGTACTGTAGAATCACGTATTACTTTAATATTCAATATTAAATTCTATAACGGGAAACGCAGTTGCGTGCGCTTTCAGCCAGATACTTATCAGGATTTATGTGTTCTATGCATACAATATTTAATGATTTTAAACGCTAGCTTTATGCTAATATCATTTTGTTTTTAGAAATAGAAAAATATAGGGAGTAACTATGTTACTTGATATAGATTGATGTGAAACATTGTTCCTTTACCATATTCCGAATGGGAAAATATTGAGGTGAGTTTATATGTGGCGATGGTAGTATATATATATATTTGCCAGACTCTGAATTGTATAAGTTGTGTAATCCATAATAGTATTATAAGAATACTAATTAGTGTGAAAATTTAACATAGAGAATATAATATAATGGAAATAATATAATATAAATGAAATAATTGCTTATAGATATATTAGTGTAAGCAACGAAGCCCATGTAAAACCTAATCCTAATGTTAATAAGGAGGATGTTACATAATAATAAGAAAATATTTAACGTTATAGTTACAATCAATATATATATATATATATATATATATATATATATATATATATATATATATATATATATATATATATATATATATATATATATATATGTATATACAGTGGAACCACGATTTTACGTGTTTTACAGCAAAAAACAACGTACGACACGGGAAAACGTAAAATCGGGATAGGGAAAAATATAAAAAACAATAAATACCGTAGTCTGCATAATGAAAACAATTTAAATGCGCATTTGATATAATCAAAAATTTCACTTACAGCTATCTTGATTTACGAAAAAATCCGTGATTTTTGCTTAGAGTTTTTTGTTTTATGTTCATAAAGAGCATTCACAATAATTGACAGATTTTGCAAATGTGACCCAAAAAAAGGTTTTTTACTAATTTCAGTCCATTTAACGCTTCGTTGAAAGAAGGCATAGTTCTTCAATTTCTGTGTTGTCATCATCGCTGTAGTCTGACGAAGATTCCATTAATTCAGAGATGGTTTGTACCTCTGTGGTAATCATTGCATTCAATGTAATCATCAAAAGCAATTTCAGGTCCGTTGAAATAACTGCCCTTCAAAAAATCACCATTCTCTGCTAGAACAGAAACTTCTTTCTATGATGTAGGAAATTCGCCATTTATAAAGCAATGAGATATGTAACTTTTTGTAACATTATTCCATAAAGAAGAAATTAAATGTAACGCTTACAATACATTGATTTTGTGTTTACATGCATTCTCAATGTTTCCAGATTCGAGTTCAACCACTGCCTTTCGTACCGTACCGACTGTTTCTTATAGCACACTTTAAAAGATCGAATTATGCCTAAATCACACGGCGAGACGTTTACTCGTGCAGTTCGGAGGAAAACACACATTTAACAGTTTTAAATCCAAATGAGATGTACATTGATCAATAAACAGGATGATTTTTCGCCTTTGCAATTTTATTTTTTTATCTAGTTCGCGCAGAAAATTTGTAAAAATAGTTTGCGTCATCCAGGCTTTCATAGCCTCATTTGCCTCATAGCTTGTTGGGAGACTCTTAACATTTTTTAAACAACGTGGTTTATGAGAAAGACCTATAACTAGTGAAGTTAATTTTTCGCTACCATCGGCATTACAATATAATACGACAGTCAAGCGCATTTTAGATATTTTTTCACCATGGCAGTACATTAAAGAAAATGTAGATTAATGGCCATGTGGATTAAAGAAAAGACCGGTCTTGTCGGCATTAAAAATATCTTTCTGGGCATAATTTGCCACTGAAGATGGTAAAGTTTTTTCTTTCGACACATCAACTGTAACTGGATCGACACTGGCACATTCACCGCAGATTGATTTGATTTATATGTTGGATCATGGCGTTTTTTAAATCTGTCTATCCATCCATTACAAGCAGTAAACCATTTCCAGCCAAGTCGAACAGAAATGTCTAAAACCTTTTCTCTTACAATTGATCCATTTATTGGCACATTTGCAAAACAAGCTTGCCTGAACCACGTCAATAAATTATTTTCTAAATTATCATATGGTGAAATTTTTAAAGTTTTTCTCTTCTTAGCAGTAGTGCCCAATTTTTCGGAATTAGCTTCCACCTTGTCTTGCTGATTTAAAATTGTTTGCAGTGTCGGAGCTGCTAGTCCAAGAGACTTTGCCAACTCAACTTTCGTTCTATGAAATTCGTTTGCTTTTTTATAATGGAGTCTTTTTCACAAACAGAATAAAATTTACGCTAACCAGCCATCGTAAATCTAGCGTTTAGTCGTGATAAAGGACTCAAAAAAGTACTGTATGTAGTAAGGTACATGTACGTAGTTGTGTGCGCCACAAGTGATGAACGGAACACCTGTTAGTCAGGTGGCTCTCCTTGGCAATGTTCCAAAAAATCATGTGCTAAAGGAAAGGGAAGTGTTGGGAACCGGTTCAAACGTCTTGCATCTGAATGGAACAAAAAAACTTGCACCAAATGCATAAAATAGCAGAAAAAATTGGGAAAATCTTATTTTGGCATCTCAAAATAAAAACGTTCGATGCGGGAAAACACAGGATTGGAAAAACGTCTAACGCGGGAAAGAAACACATTATCGATATAGGAGATTTATCCCGACCGAAGAAAAATAACGTACGAAGCGGGAATACGCAAATTGCGGGAAACTTAAAATCGGGGTTCCACTGTATATATATATATATATATATATATATATATATATTTGAATGAAATTTGGTACAAAAATAACAATCCGCGAATACTAGAAGCCCATTGTTTCTAAACGTAATCGAATGTTCAGAACAACCCTAAATTTTCGAGTGAAATTTTGAAAAAAACATCAAATAGCCAAAATCTTTAAAAAAGTTACGCAAATAGACATGTCTTATGTAATTTTTCCTTACAAAACGATAGAGATAAACTTTAGAACGCTAGCATGAACCGTTCTCGAGATATTGCACATATTTTAAATGCATTTATCAAAAAATCCCATAAATTAAAAAAAATATTAACTGCTGAGATAGATGTTTATTTTACGTATGTAATATCATGCGATAAATTGGGTGACATCGTTCTCGTGGATCTAGCTCGTTCCATTCATGGGAAAAGATACTTTGAGTAATACTTTTGTATTTGAACGCCAATAGTCATTTATCTGCTATAAGAATAAATTATTTCTCCGTCTATAACGTTTGGCGAGATTTTGGCGACATATTTGGCGGAATGTCCCCAACTTGGACACTTTTTGAAATGTTGCCAAATTAACGAAAATCTCGCCAAATGGATAAAAATGATGCTAAATCAATTAAAATGAGGACTAATTGTCGAAAATTCAATATCTTGGAAAGAATATAAGTATCTATAAGAAAAACCTTTTTTTTTATTGTAAAAGTAGTAAATTCATTGCATTATATAAGGAAAGTCACGTGTTTCCCACATCAGATTTTTATGTATAAATTTATTTCATTTAATTTTTTCCAACGTCAGCCGTTTGTAAAGCCCTTAAACTGTATCCAAAAATGTTACCCAATATGATTAACATTGTCCTATAAGTGCATATGATTGCAAAATATTAAAATTATAATATATTTGCAAGCATAAATACCGCTAATATTCGTAAGGAAATAGAATATATAAAATATTATTTCGTTTAATTGGTGAGGTTAAATATATTAATATCCGCAAATCCAGGAAGCTGCACCAGGTACGGCTGCGGCGAAATAAAATAAATAAGACCAGTAACCGTGGGATACACATCTTCTCTCGATTACAATGATCTGCTTAATAGGAAAGGTGTTACGTGGTATAAATTACACTAAAGTTCCTCAAAATTTAGCCAATGATATTTAAAGTAATTCAGTTTGATTTCGCTATGTTCAAGACCTTTAAGTACTGCATACACCATATGTCTGTACTTCTGAAAGGTTGAATTGTTGCATTCCGACCTACAGACTTCATTTTGACGGCAAAATTTTATAGCCGGTGAATGCAAGACACTTTTAGATACAACATTTTAATCATCGCGTCAAAATGGAGAACACAGTAAATACGCTTGCTACACATTCCAAATGCCACCAGCAAAGGTTCTCCGTGTCTGTGAACGTGTATGCAAGGATTATCCATGATCAATTAATTTGCCCGTATCTGTTACCTAGACGGACAGAAGCACCTCACTTTTCTCCAGCAGGTGCTGCCAGATTTACTATGTGTTGTACCAGCAAATCATCGACTGATTATGTGGTTCCACCACAACAGAGCACCAACATATTATACAAGGATAGTGCGGAACTATCCGGAAAGTGCTTTTCAGGAAAGATGGATTGGCCGTAGTGATTCTGTCGCGTGGCCGCCCAGATCTCCGGATCTGTTTGTTCTGCCTGGTTTTTTCCTCTGGAGACAGTTAAAACGCGCCGTTTACGAAACGCCCATCGAGTCACCGGAGGACCTTGTCTCCCA
The DNA here is from genome assembly GCA_951213105.1 of Amaurobius ferox. Lineage (NCBI taxonomy): Eukaryota > Metazoa > Arthropoda > Arachnida > Araneae > Amaurobiidae > Amaurobius > Amaurobius ferox. The sequence continues at coordinate 111,937,721 of OX578149.1, read as the reverse complement.
AATTAGCGTCACAGCTGCAGACGTTGGTGAAATGCTAGGAATCTTCCAAAATGTACGCGATTCACTCCCTCGCCGCTGTGACGCCTGTCTCGAATTTGGTGGTCGTTCATTTGAGCATTTGTTGTAAATATTTTGTCAATAAATTTCCATTATTCATTTTCACTGTATTCGTCTTCACTGTATTCGTCTTCACTTCACTCCATTTCGACGCGGCGTTTCATCCACTCTCAGACATAGCGCCCTCTTGCGGCTCGCCGGTTGCTTTCCGATCCCACATTGTATTGTGAAAGTTGTGTGCTTTAGGTGAGTTCTATAACCCCTTACAGTTCTGACCATCAGACCATCAGTTCGTATACACCCTGTACAATACAAGTAAATTAAAATTCTTCAATTACATATATATATATATATATATATGGACATTTAAATAACTTTTCGGTCTGGATTTCTTATTGGCACAAATTCTGACTTTTTATGTATAAATTTATTTCATTTTATTTTTAACACGAAAGGTCGTATTTAATTTTTTCCCAACGTCATCCGTTTGTTAAGCCCTTAAACTGTTTCAAAAACTGTTACCCAATATGAATAACATTGTTCTATCTCCCCAAAGTGTATGTGATTGCAAAAGAATGGAAATTAAAATATATTTGCATACCAAAATACCGCTAATATTCAAAAGAAAATAGAATATAAAATATAGGACTGCGTTTAATTGATGGTCACAAATTGGGAACTCGTAAATCTAGGAAGCTGCATCAGGCACGTCTTCGATGAAATAAAATAAATAAAACAAGTAACTGTGGGATACCCATCTTCTCCCGATTACAATGTCTGTTTATTAGGAAAGGTGTTACGCGGTATAAATTCCACTAAGGAAAGTTCCTTAAAATTTCACCAATGATATTTAAAGCAATTCAGTTTGATTTGCTATGTTCAAGACCTTTAAGTACTGCATATACCATATGTCTGTACTTCTGAAAGGCTGAATTGCTGCTGTCCGATCTGCAGACTTCATCTTGACTGCAAAATTTTGTAGTCTGTGAATGCAATACACTTTCAGATAAAACAATTTAAACGAATTTAATTATTATGATTTATATTTTATATTTTTATATTAGATAAATTATTTGAAAAATTTTACACTACATCGAAATTAGAACAGCTCATCGTCTTGGAAGTTCAACTCTTTTTGTAGAGTAAAATTAAATATATAAAATTGTTGGTTACCTCTTTAAACAACTTTCCAAAAGTAAAAGAAACCCGATAAGCAAAAAAAAAAACCTACTATAACCTACTATTTTTTTTTTATTATTGGAGATAGAAATTGGCAAATTAATTGGTTATTATGGAGAATTACATTATTTTTATAAGGTGGTCGCCAAGAGCCTAGTATACCAGAATTAAAATAGTTAAAGCTGGGCAATTTGATATTACAACATTGTTAGACACAACTTTCTATTTTTTAATAGTGATGTTTCTTTTTCTTTTGTTCAAGCGTGTCGTTTTTTCTTTCAAGTTTTGAGGGGATATTAGTGTTTTTTTAACCTGTGCATATGTAGAGCGTAACAAAAGAGTTTATGACGTACTCCGCTATTGAAGAGATAAAACTGTGAAAGTAAGGCGTAAAACACGGTCGTATTGGGATGTAGAGGTTTGCGTGTCCGGCGCGGGCTAAGAGGCGTATTAAGCATACGTAAAGCGGGCCTGACGAAACCACTTATGCGCTTGAGCAGCGGAAGAAGGCGTGTTTAAGCGCCATATTTACATTTTTCTACAGAATACACCAACATATATATTCATAGTAATACATGCATTCGTTCTTGATCACTTTTGTACATACTTCACAGATACTGATACACGCACTGATACAGATACTGATTACACACATACAGACGGAAATATTTCCAAAAATGTTCGAAATATGTTCAGGTTGTCTTTAAATGCATTTTTTCGTCTAAAAAGTTGGATAAAAATATTGTCGGGAACTTTCTATGCACAGAATTATCAGAAAATAGTAAAAATATTTACGTTACCTAATAATGAATTAATTTAATTTTAATCTAAGAGATAATATATTTTAGATGTGTTTTATTTATTTCATTTTAATTTAAATATTCATATCAACGAAGCGGGAGTATATTCGCCGTTTCAATCGCTGAATGTGTAACGCATAGATCAGATGACTAAGGGTGGGGTTTTGAAATGTGCAGGAATCTGACTAATGCGCATGCGCTTGTCTACAGCTGTGGTTTGTGAATAATGGACGAGGGTTATTAATTATTGAGTGTTCCAATTGTCAATTTCTTTTAATCTTTACTATTTTTAAAAGCGTATTAAATTATGCTTCAAATTAACTTCGATAAAACATGTACGATTAAAGCAGCAACCTTGAAAAAATAATGACATTTAACTTACAATAAAGCACGCAGTTCTAAAATATTTGTCGATATTTTAAATTTATATCTTAAATTAAAGTACGTACAGTACGTATCTTTCAGAATCATATTCACTCGAATCTATCCAGTTTCAAACACTGACTTTATTAAATGTCGAATTTTGTGTTTATTTATTTTTTGTAGTTAAATTGCAAGATTGAACAGATCATATTCAGTTTAAATAACATATTTTACAGGAAATAAAAAAGAAACTTTTTGATGCAAATAAAACTTATTCTGTATCTCTAATACCATTTTTCAGTTTTTAAAGATTCTTTGAAAAACACAATTTCAGCTTACAATAATGAAATTTTATTTTTAAATTGTAATTCTTCGTGATCAGTGTATATCACAAATCAAATATTAAGTTACTGTTAATTGTCTAAGTTTTCTTATGATAATAAACTTATGCTTGTCTGTGAGACATTTTATTAAAAAATTTTGACAAATATCTTAAGCTAGCGACCTAATAATTATTTTGCATTTGCGAATGAATTTTTAGAATTCCACCCGTTACTCAGACGAAGAGGGAAAATGAAATGATGTTACTGCTTTCTAAGAAATTGTATTATATGACGGGTCTTTTGATAATTAAAGAAATAAATAATTTTTGAAATTTAAACTTATAATGGATTTAAAATTATAAAGGACATAAATATCTATCAGCAAAATAAATCCTAAAAAAAAATCCGTAAATTACACACCACTGTAGCTTAGCTTAAATATTTGTTTTGCAAATTAAAATTATAAATTTAATTTATTTTTAAATAAAATTTACAAAGTGTTTTAAGTTAACTCATTATCTGTCAGATAGTTCAATCCTCAAACAAATCTATCAATTACACGCCTCTATAATTTGATTGAAATTAGAGTTTTAAAGAAGAGAAGGAGGAATCACTAACTTTACACAAAATTTCTAACATTATATCTTTTTTTTTATTTCTAACTTAGAAAGATTGTGCAATTTAAAGCTATCGAAGACTTCGATCGAACTAATTACATCTTATGTTTGTACGATGCTAGGTTTGCAAGTTATGTCATATATTACGGAAGACATTTAACATGAGCTAGTTGTGCAGACTACTATTAGTATAGGCTCGCTTCGCTGCTGGTCGCGTTAGCTTCGTTTCTTGCATTGCGCGTTTTTTAACAATTTCTACCATAGTTGAAAAGGGCTTATGACTTTGCTCATTCTGTATGCCTGTCTGTCTGTCCGTTCGAATGATAACTGCCGTAAAATGACTTTATCAAAATAAAATTTATGTATGTTGTTGAGACGATCTGTGGGACATATGGGAATGTAAATGAATAATATTACCCAATTAGTTTTGGATTGAACCCGGGTTAAAAAAGTGAAATACACTGAACCCTATGGGACCTAATTTTTTAAACATTTTTTAACCGAAGTTAGAATTCACAAATGGCTTCAAAAATTTTAGGAAATATTCAAATTATCCCCTAAAATATATAAAAAAAATTACAGCAAAATATGTTTGATAATTTTTGTGAATTAACTTGTCGAATTTGTATGAATTAACTTGTCGAAAACCCAGACCGTTCGACTCATCCTACGACATGAGCAGCTGTTTGGACGGTCGGACATATATATATATATATATATATATTAACTTGTATACAAATTTCAGCAAGGCGAAAATACTTATTGAAAGAGCATTTTACATATCCTGAGGGTTTTTAACAATGTCTTTGCGAATTGCAGCTTCTAAATCGCCAATTGTACGGTGATTTTTAATGTAGAATCGATGCTTTAAATATTTTTAATAAAAGCTAAGCACTTGATACACCATCATTCACCTATACATCGGCCAGCATCGTGAACCATGTAGCCGTCACATGACGTTACCCCGGCTCATCAGTGAGGGAGGAACACATTGCGCCCAACAATACAACACACATGCCCGTAGGTGGGACTCGAACTCACATCCTGGCAGCCGAATGATCATGAGGAAATTCTTAACTTTGACCGCGCAATTATCGCGTCGGCGGATCCTTTAAATATCCCCACAAAAAAAACAGGGAGAGGGAGGAGCAAATCATAGTTCTTGGTGGTTACAGTCGTTTTCCGATCATTCTTTTGGCACAATATTCATTCAGTTTTGTACATATTATTCCAGAAGTGTGACTTGTTGGAAAAATAAGTAGCGGATTACATCCTTCATAAGTTCCGCGACAAATCTGGGAATTATGTTCAGATATCGTCCGATCCCGAGTTGATGGTCTCGTGAAAGAAAATAGGCCCAATTATTTTTTTTTCTAGGCAAACAAACACCCAAATGCAACAAAACGTAACAAATACCCACTTTTGAAGGAAGAATGGGGAGTATCATGATTTAAGTGGGGATTTGTAGTGTTCCAGATCCTATCATTTTTTTAATTCACATACCCCGTCAGCCGCAACAATGCTTTTTGCTGAACAAAATCGTCTGCATGAGATCTTGCTTCCTATTAAACAATTGAAGCATCCATTTTCAGTAGTGGATGCGTTTCCAGGAATCTTGCGACAAATGGCACTACGCAATGTGGACACTTTGCACGGATGCATGTTAAGTTTTTTTGGACACCGCTTTGCGACACAATGAAATATCTGTTGTGGTACTTTTCTTAACGATGTCCAACAATTTCCTTGGATTATTTTCAACCTGCTGTTTAATATCGGCATAGCCATTTTCGTTTAAGTCTCCCGATTGTTGATTAAATGGGAAATCGACTCGATTTCTCATGTTATTCTTAACTGATCCAGTCTATCGAAATTTTATGGTAAACTCAAATATTAAAGACTTTGAACAACCCTTCTGCTCTCCGTATTTTTCATAAAATAAGCGAATGCACTGTTTGTAAGAAGAAATATTCCGAATAAACATTCGATGTTAAATACCCGTTCTTCGATATTCTTGGAAAATTGTGAGAGAATACGCGTGTTTGTTCTTTCATTTCTAAGCCCAAAATGACCACATACGTTGCAAACGTCATTCACCACTCGGTGGCTCCCTCTAATACTATAGAATATTGCAATTTACAAAAATTAAAAAAACGAACAAACATGAACGACATTTAAAAACGCAGTAGTAAAATACATTTTAAAATTAAATGGCACACATAAAAATGTAAATTAGCATGACTCAGGTAATATTTGATGCTCGAGTGTTTATGAAAATGCAGTGACCATGCTCCCTGTCCGATCTGACTGCATCTCACAGATTTGTGGTAGGTTATGGAAATATTATTCTTTGATGAAAATCTATGACTCCTGAGGGACATTCCAAAAAAATGTAAGGGTCTTAAACAAAAGAATTGCTGTCACATTACAATCATGTCTTTCTGTCACCCCACCGTATCTCAAATATTCTGCTCAAATAAGGCATCTACGGCCCAATTATTACCTGCCAAAATTATCACTAAAATTATTGCATAGTTTTATGTTTTATTATTATTACCTTCATTTATTAATTATAATACTGTTCAATAAATTAATGTAATTGGCTCACAAACATTGCTTCGGGCCCTCGAGAGTAAAAAGTTCGCCAACATCTGCTTTAGTAACTGATTGCAATAGCATTCCAGTCTATGGTTTATGGATAACAAAGATCACTGGAAAATGTCAAATACCTAAATTGACATGTTGAAGAATGATATTGAATACTTCCCTCAGTCATACCAACCCAACGTTAATCAAACCCTTATGATTACAAAATATAATGTTTATTGTATCTATGACTATATGGCTCATGAGAATCATGGAAAAACCATGTTCATGCGTTAGAGGTTGAGAAGATACAGAATTCTTACCGTTTCGATATCCAACTTTTATCTCTTCTTACGTCCTTAATGGGGTTAAAAAGTGCATTTTCTTAGTGTTTAACCGTAAACCGTGAAGTGTATTTCTGCAAAAATTTGAGGTTCCTAGATCGATTAAGTTTGGAAATACAGGGCCTATTTCCTTCCTTCATCAAACTAATAATATGACATCATCATTTCAAAAAAACTAATAAGGCGTCTGTTTTACTTAATTACAAAGCATCTAAATCTTTATAATTAAATATAGGAAATTAAATGAATTTTATTAAATACATAATTATCACTGAAGTTTTACTATCCAAAAATACTGCTACTCTTTTTACAACTGTTATCCTATATTTTTGGTGCCGTGACCAGGATATGGGGATTAAAATTGTAAAAATAGTTGTTTAACTTTGGCGTATTAAAGATGTAGTGATAGTTCTGTATTTAAGTGAATAAATTTAATTTCCTACATTTAATTACTAATATCTAGATGCGTTGTGATTATGAAAAAAACCCCACAATATTAGTTGTTTTTAAAAGTATTACAAGCATAAAAACATTAGTTTTGCGTCATCACAGGAGGTTACGAAAAAATACCTTCCTTGCGTAAAACATGGGTAAACACGTATGTTTAACATTTCCACAAAACTCATATTCCTAGTTAAATTTTTTAAAACGATTCGCTGATGAGTGAGTACATATATAAATACTCACATTATACAACAGATACCGCATATGAAAATTAGCATACACTTTCCACATTTTGTAAACTTTATAAACTAACGCAATAACTTCATTCATTTTCAGACGACAACACCGTAATTCATAGTGGTCCAAACGCTCGAAACATCCTAAAAATTCTCGAAACAATCCATGCGGAACAACTTTCAGAAAAGTTGGAAAAATTGTGGTTGTAACCAAACTCCTCCAAGCAAAATCCAATAAGAAAAGGTTCCGAGCAATTCATGAATATGTATCAGAATTTGCAACTGCGTGTCAGAGACAAGATAAACTAACAATCGACTTCATATCGATCCGATTTCTTTTCGGCAACACTGATGGGATACAAAGTTCGGGGACAGAAATTAGGAAGTCAGCTTTAAGCAGTAAATTAACAACTAATATCTGAGTGATATGGTATTCTTTTCAACTGATTCGTAAAATGTTACTTATAATTTGATTAAAATTGGATATTAACATAAAATTCGAAGATGTGCGTGTACTAATAATTCGGCAATAAATTAATTTTGGAATTAATTCATTTTTTTTTATTTTTAACTTTTTACAAACCATTCAATTTATTTTATGTATTGCTAGATTTCTTTTTTTTTCAGGATGTATTTATCTAATTTTATTTACGAAACCAGTTTGTTCTCTCGTTTTGATGCCGCTTTGTTCATTCTCAAGATGAAGAAAAACCAATTTTGCTTCCGAAACCGGGTGTTATTCTTAGTTACATGGTTATGTTTTCGTCTTCTGTTGATATTTGTTCATTCAATTTCTGAAATCATATTTATCAGTCTTTAGTGATGTGTTTAGTTCTCTTTGCTTTTTTAAAGTTGGATGTACAATACTTTTCCCGTTGGTGTAGGTACTTTAGCTATGTAAATTATATATGTCCCTTTATTTCTAAATGCTCCTATTTTCATATCTAATTTTCTACTGCTCCTGATTCTATTCTGAATGGTCGTTTTCTTGTATTTAAGTGCTCTGCTTTTCTCTTTAAGCATAACTTATATTCAAATGATGTCTTTTCTTTAGAAGTTGTCACTGGACTAAGATACACTAGGCGTAACTCCTTCAGGTCTGAAGAACCACTTGACCTTTCGATGTGTATGGGGATTATGTATTGCATCCACATGAATTTATTTTGACTAAATATTAAACACTGGCAACCGTATGACTTAGTCTATTGTTTGAGGTTCACAAAATTTAATGCTACCATCTGGTACTTGTTTGAAATCATAAATGCCTTACAGGCTACAGTCATTAAAAATGCAACAATAAAGATAACTTTCATTGTCACACTATTTACTCTAGCTGAGAAACTAATTGAAAAAAAATTCGGAAAATTTGGTATATAATTGGTATTTTGATACGATTTGAAAAAAAAAAAATAATTTGCCATTTTTTGCGAAATGGACTGATAAAATCAATATCTATCATAAAATACTACAAATGCATCAATTAAATAGTTGCATACATAATTTTTGACGATGAAATGAATAATACCATGCTCATTACTATAAAATGGACCATTTTAGAGATATTAACGTTTTTTTCTTAATTTCGAGGAATTGAAGGCGTTTTTCACTGTAGTTATAAAACTATTTAATGACACTTCTTAAAATTTAGTAGTGACGTTCCTTGGGAATTATTCTAATACTGATTAGATTTTGGAATGACCCGAAAAAATATATGGGTTTTTCAAAGATCATGAAAATGTGTAATAAATGATTAAAAATGCTTAAATACTTAAGTATTTGTTCTTTATGTAATTTTAGACAGCAAAACGAATTAGACGAAATTTTCTCATGACTCTAGGATTAACCGTTCTCAAGATGAATATGTTTTTTGGAATTTTAAAAAGCTGAAAACTTCATAGCGAGTTAAGTTGCAATTTGAAACAACGATGTATTGAGATAGTAAAATGGATATAACATCAGAAAATTACCCATGTTATCTTCTGCAATTAAACTCAATTTACTGCATCATGAAATTGAAAATATGGAAATGTATCTGAGTCTGTAGCGAAAGCCATATATTGCCCACAACATATATTTTGTAATAAGAATGTTACTGGTATAATTTGGCATGTCGTACGGTACAGTGGTGAATTCTGTGGTATGTGTAATACGGCGCCCCCAAATCTTAGAATTAGAAGTATTGGATGTATAATTAAATTATAATATTTTGTATTCACCAAAAATGCAACACTTTGTTTGGAAATTCTGACTTAGATGTAAGCATCTGTGAACAAAAGAAATAGTTTATCAGCACCAAGATTCTTTTCAACCCTTTTAAGATCCAGTCTTTTAACCATTTCGAGACCCAGTCTTTTAACCATTTGGAGACCTAGTCTTTTAACCATTTCAAGACCTATTAGCCCTTTCAACAAAGTGGAAAATGCGATTATCTTGCGATATCTTTAGGAGACGACGGAGTTTATTCCAAATCTTTGACCAAATTATTGATCTGCGCATCTGGTTCTAGGAAGAAGGTTTCGCAGCCCAGCGCTCAGCAACGTGTCAGGTCATACGGCTGAATTTCCGCCCTACTGTATCTCCCATAGCAGGTAGCGTTCGTGAGTAAAATTTATTTGCAGCCTTGCAATATTATTTGTTATACTGTCATTTGAATGATGATAAATCAGCTTAATTTTTTCTGCTTCTAGATTCTCTGCTTTTCTGCTTTTCAGATCTATAAATAAATTATTTAAGAATTATTATAAATACCCTTTTCAAGCAGAAATTTAGCAAACGAGACGAAAATAAGAAAGGACGGTGAATTCAATCTACCTCTGCTAAAACTTAAGTGTGTACATAAGGATAAAAAAACATTTTTGTACTCGGAATTATCAGGTTGCTCAATATAATTTGTACCCATATTAAACAGTATGCAAAAATCTGAACGAATTAATTTGCTGGCTGTTCTTACTGTTTTCCAAAAACTAACATACTTGGAGGTTTCAGAATTTAAAATCTTTACAATTTCAAGTAAAATCTTTATAATTTACAGTGGTAAATTTTTTTGTTATCATTACTTTTAACGCTACTAAATCTCTTGAGTATTTTAGTGCGATTTAGTGACAACATGGGGAGTGAGGAGTAATGCGCACTTCCTCATGATATGCATTCTACACCAGATTTTGCCACTGGTATTGTGGGTAAAATAATTCGTTCTGGAACACCACTTTTTTCTACAGCGTGTCTGCCTATAAAGCGAAAAATTTATTATTTTATGTCGTTTTTATCAGCATAACATATATATATATATTTATATTTATATTTGAAAAATTTTAAATTATAGATTTAGTACCTGCGTACTTGCTAGTTCAACACGTACAGTAATTTCTAAGCAAATAAGATAATATCTGAATTTTAATCATGCAGATAAACTCAGGAAAATTAAAGTTAAGAAACGTGAAACTGGGGAATATTGTAATATACAGAAATGCACTTTTTGTCACTGTATGCTTCATTTGCGTCCGATTTTGATGTAGCTTACTTAAATTCATATTTATAATGTATTTTATAAATACGTAAAATTTCAAAACTGATTTTATGAAAGTTGAAAATTACTATCTTGTCCTAACGCAAGTCGCCTCATGTCAGGTGCGATGATGTCTCGACCCTTGATTAGTATTTTGATCTCTCTTGGTGCTTGTGTTTCACCATCAATTGGAATTGTGGTATACACGTCCTTCCAAAGTTTTGTTTGCCGCTAACCATTCACTTTTGATTGGAACGTCAGCATATCATAAATAAGCTACTTGTTCTCTCAAATGATTGCGTTTTTTTTCTGTGAAGGTCAATTTCCCTGTGTTTGATTTTATCAGGATGCACTCCGATGATAATGTAATTACCATAGTTTTATACATACTGTCCTAAGGTAACTACATCTTTTAGGACACGCCCTGTTAGAGCGCGAAGAAGAAAAAGGCCGTGTTTTTAAATAATAACATTCATTTACTTACAATACTTAAATCTATGTGCAAGTAACATAATACACAAAATGCTCCTATTAACATGAATAGATTGGTCACCCATTCCAATAACAATTCAAAATAAACAATGGTAAGGGGTCTCATAGACTAATTTGGAACAGATGGTAAGCTATCATGAAAACACCTGACTTTTATTAGTAAATAATTTATTTGGAGTTAACAAGTAGATATTTCAACTGGCGTTAATTAGTAGTTATTCAATTGGAGAGGGGGAGAAAGCCAAAAGATACAAATCAGACACTGGCCCTTAAATGTGTAACTCACCAACATCACTTGCAATGGAACAGCATCTCTCTTTGCAGAGGACCATGATGGGGAGCCGACTTTTCTCAATCACAACACAGTTCCTTCTCCTCGCTCCTTCCTTAAATTTTTGAAAACTCTCTCTCTACAAGATTTTAAAACACGCCCCTGAGGCGCACACCACTGTCTCATTGGATTCAGGGTCATAACCCCTTGACCCCAAAGCATCGCCATTGGCTTTAGACCTTCAGAAACAAAAAATCCCCTTCTCAAACCCCTGCGAAACTGATATGCTTTCGGGCACTAATTCAAATAGCCCGCCAGATCTATGATCCGTCCGAAACCGGACAAACGTTAAATCTTTCGGTAAAAATATGATCCAAAGAAAACTAAAAGAACACTCCCCGACATCCCGTCTTCTATTTCAAGTGCAGCTGGCCAAACGAAAAGGCTGACCCCCAAAATAACAAAATACACAAAATGCTCCTATTAACATGAATGGATTGGTCACCCATTCTAATAACAATTCAAAATAAACAATTGTAAGGGGTCTCATAGACTAATTTGGAACAGATGGTAAGCTATCATGAAAAAACCTGACTTTTACTAGTAAATAATTTATTTGGAGTTAACAAGTAGATATTTTAACTGGCGTTAATTAGTAGTTATTTAATTGGAGAGGGAGAGAGAGAGCCAATAGATATAAATCAGGCACAGGACCTTAAATGTGTAACTCACCAACATCACTTGCAATGGAACAGCATCTCTCTTTGCAGAGGACCATGATGGGGAGCCGACTTTTCTCAATCACAACACAGTTCCTTCTCCTCGCTCCTTCTTTAAATTTTTGAAAACTTTCTCTCTCGAAGATTTTACAACACGCCCTTGAGGCACACACCACTATCTCATTGGATTCAGGGTCATAACCCCTTGACCCCAAAGCATCGCCATTGGCTTTAGACCTCCAGAAACAAAAAAGCCCCTTCTCAAGCCCCTGCGAAACTGTTATGCTTTCGGGCACTAATTCAAATAGCCCGCCAAACCTATGATCCGTCCGTAACCGGACAAACGTTAAATCTTTCGGTAAAAATATGATCCAAAGAAAACTAAAAGAACACTCCCCGACATCCCGTCTTCTATTTCGAGAGCAGCTGGCCAAAGGAAACGGCTGACCTCCAAAATAAATACGTAAACTGTAGATCGCATCCCTGAAAATATTGGATCATGGGTTTACCATGCGACACATATATAACTCAAAGAAATATGGAGCGATAGATAAATATTGTATCAGATTAATGAGAATTTTATTTACTTGCAAACTAACAAACATTATGTGAGACCAGAAATAGATCTCACATGTGTTTTGGTGAGACAAGTTTATGCCAGTTATTTATTGATTCGAAACTTCGGACAATAATGCTCCATTGGTTAAATTATTAACCAATGGAGAAACTTCTTGTTACGTCATACTGAATGCTGCAAATGAAAGCAAAGGGAGAGTGACACCCCCAAGGGAAAAAGGGCACCACAACTTGTGACCAAGGAAAGACATCAGAAGCAGAAGATAAGAAAACTTGGAAACGATGACTTGATTTGAATACAGACTTGTAGAGTGTTCCGTAGAGGTTCCAAAATAATGGAGATCTATTGATATGTGAGTGTAGAGTACGAGAAGGAGCCACACACCGAGAGTTATGGCGAGTACGAATGACTGATGCCATCATTTTGATATATGATCATAGTCCAAGACAGCCTTGAAGATATGTGTTCCTCAAATAACTTTAGGTCTAGAAACGTTTAGGCAAATTAAGTGGTCTCAAGTGTTCCACCTCCAAAACTAATAATTAATTGTGTAATGAATTAATAAGTGTTGATGTTGTTAATAAATGTTTTATTGTTAAAGTTTAAATGGTGCAGTCAATGAGATTATAATAATTAATAATTCCTTTACAGGACTCACGCAAAAAGTAAATAATTGGAGGGTTATTGTAAACACAACGCGCAACGTCATGATAAATAATGTTAATCATTAATTTAAGTTCTTGTATTCTATTTGTGTACTTTACATTATACGTAAAGCCATGTTTTGTATTTATAAAATATGTGATTTCAGGAATATTTATATTCGATGGATGCATTTTATAATTAAATTAAAGTTTACTTTAAGAAAACTAAAATTTACTTGAAATTTCTACACTATATATATGATATATTTTAATAAGCAATATTTAAGAAAACATCGCTGTAATATTTTCACGCATTCTCCATTTTAGATTTGATTTAATACATTCGCAAATATTTAAACATTTTCAGAAATCACAATAACTTAATAAACATTTAACTGTACAAATATTGTCATTTCATTTCCCATTCAGGACATATGACTATTTTCTCCTCCTAGTTCAAACCTTATAAACAAACTTAAAGTAACTCAAGCAAAACAAAACATCTTTAGTTCGATAAAAGACTATGGAATACAAATCTTCAATACAAAGTCTAATAAGTAAATGTTCCAAGAATTTCTTGAGTATATATCGAGATTTACAACTTTATGTCAGCGACAAGGTAAGCTAATAACCAACGTCATAGAAGTATCGATTTTGCTTTTCTTTGAAAGAAACTTTTCAATACAATTTCGAAGAAACAGACTGAATTGGGAAAGGCACATTCAAGAAAACAAAATATGGATCAATAAATCCCTGATATGATAATTTTACTGACTCATTTTAAATGATATATCATTTTAAATGGTATATCATTTTAAATGGTATATCATTATCTTTCATTTAAAAATTAAACACTAATTAAACAAAAAAAAATTTGATGTGAAGTATAACAGGGTTCATCGAAAATTATATCTGTACAGAATTTCATAGATGCACGTCGCAAGGACTTACATTCAAATAGCCATTGCATTGTAATTTTCAAGAAAATAAAAAATATTTAATTTTTATTTCATTCATATTCAGATCACCATTGAATACATTCACGAATTCACAACACAATTCGAATCACACATATTAAAAATATATTCAAGAATGGAAAAAACTGAAGTTTTCCTCCAAGAACTTGAAGCAAAGCTTTGATAATACACTTGTTTGAGATAATTTCTTGGTAAAGGGAGAAACAGATCATTTATATGAAACTAGCATTTAAACATGCCAAAAACAGGGAACTGATAATCTTAAATATTAAATCGCATTTTTAAAATATTTTTTATTTTTTAATAACTGAAGTTAGCGTCAAATCCAGTCTTTCTCAGTTAAATTTTATTCCATACGTCTTAATATGTGAAAATATTCAACTTTGTAGGTCAGCTAAGGATGAGGTGGATTAGAAGAGTATGAAAAGCCTTTTTAACAAACATTTTCTCAGCTCCTACTGGAGAAGAAATCGTAAATACGGTTCTTCCCCGTTGTTGATACTATAAGTGTGAAAAGATTCAGGCTTCTAGTTCACCAATAGATATTTTGAAGGATCTGGAAAGACACAGACACGCACAAAATTGTCCTTTAGATATAAAAGTGTTGTAAATATTATCTAATCTATATAATAATTTTCTAATGGGCAGTCTTTTGTAATGGTCAAATGTACGCATCTACAGTTTTTGTGCTGTATGTGTTTCCATAAATTTCTTAAATATATAGCATATATAGCTGCTCAAAAACCAAAATTTCTTTTCAATTTTGGTTAAATTTATAAATGACTCTATAGCAAGCCACATTTAATATTTAATTTTTAGCTTCACAATGTGAAACATGAAATTTGGCAGAATTTTTCGTTAATTATAATAAAAATCACACGTGTTTTGCATTACGCTTACGTTTGAGAAATATGATTGTAAGGTACATTTTTACTAATTACCATGCCCATCTATCTAGAAACTTGAAACTTGGTAGTAATTGCAGTTCATTCATTTTGCCTTTAACCTCAGTCCATCGGATAGTCAGTCATTCGATCGCTCGCTATGTCGCTTTGTATATTTGTGCAAAAATTACTCCAAATGATTATTCTCTTTAACAACTCACCAATAAAAGCCATCTTTTATGTTTAAAATGCTACATGAAGAATATACGAAGTTGAATTTTTTGTAAAACTTGGCATGAAACAGAAAATTTATCATTTTCACAAGCATGCTGTATATAATACTGAAGTGCTTTCCCTGTACTAGATTGGAATATATTGGAAACTACTTAACCGATACGGAGCAAAATAGGTTACAGTAGGTTACATACAAATTAGATAAACACTGAAATTTATTATACTTTTGTCTTATGTACAGTACATCAATTGCATTTGACTGTGATTCCGAAGCATATTAATTGATTGGGTGTTTGCACAAAATAAAGTGTTAAATATGCACTGTTCAAACGGACTACACTGGTGTTCAAATAATGTTTAGATGCATAAAAATAGTAATATTTCTCACGAGGTCGTCGGATCTAGTATGTGGACTTGTTTCTGAGGAGCTCCCAATTGATACACGTGCAGACCGCGTGCTCTTATCAGGATGTGCTTGTACCTGTGTACGGTAGAACATGTCGGACAAAGCTAAATCTGATTTTATATCACCTGAGGAGGAAGTGCAATTCCAAAAATTTAAAGAGGCATTAGGAAGCTTCTTTGGCGTAACTGAGGAACCAGTAGAAAAGTTAGACATAGAGACTAACTCTAACCCTAAAACCAAGGAAAAGAATATGTTCGAAAGGAACAGAATGGAAAAGGAACTGAAACTTGCTATTGAAGAAGGGGAAAGGCGTATAAAAGAGGAGGAAGCACTTATAGCTAAGGAAATGGAGGATACGGCTATTCCAAACCCAACTAGGATAGACTGGACCTGCGAGGACTCATATGCTGATGCTCTGAACGCAGCCAGCAAGTTAAAAAGCACGGTAATAAACCCAGTTGTAGGGAATTACGTGCAAACAGTCGATATGCTGATCAGGCGCTTTACCAACGAACTGGAGACTTGCAACTTGGAAAGAAAGACAAGATCAAAGCCATCATCACAGGTATACATTCTGACGGTCATTCTATTATTGAGAATCCCAATCTTAGGCATCTAGAATCCTTAACGTATCATGGCAATCTCTTAAATTTACTAGCTTCACGCAGTAGTAGCGAGCGAGCGAACCACCCATTGAGTTCTTTCTTTTTGATTGTCTCGAAGGTTAGTGATTCCGAGGTTAACGAGTTCAAAAAACCACCTAAAAGGCGCAAAAGATCCAATAAGCCGGCTAAAGAAGCTTCGCCAGTGCTAGAAATCCCTGTTCAAAACTCCTTCTCTCCTCTACAACAGGAAACTGTTGAGATGAAAAGAGGCGGGACGAATGAAGAAGCCCCACCCCAATCAGGTATAAGGTCAGCCCTTTTTATCTGGAACCCACAAACTGGAGAGGAATTATTTCCGATTTAAACAAAATCATCTCAGAATCCATAGACGGAAAACTGACAGGTAATTTAATCAATATTACCCCTGTTAACGAGGATGACTATAAGATAGTTCAAAAATTCCTAAAAGATAAAAACACTAAATTCTACTCGATCAACTTAAGGATAGATAGGCCAAAAGAAGTAGTTGTTAAGGGACTTCCTGTCGATCCCGATATAGAGGAGATAAAAACCGCGATAACCGAACTTGGGCTTAGACCAAAGAAGACTTTGCAATTGAGGAACTGCCGGAACCGTAAACCCCGGCCCTTCTTTCTCGTCTTCTTGAGCCGACGTAGAAGTGGACAGAGATTTACGCGAACGGGTCGTTACTCAACCTGCAAATCAAAGTGCAAGATTTTAGGCAAAAGGGTTTCCTACAATTTTATAATTGTCAGTTATTTAATTATTCGAGCGAGCTATGAGGTTTACCACCAAAATGCCTTAAATGCGGAGAAGACCACCCCACAAGGGAGTGTAAAAAGCCTAGAGGGCTAAATCCCAGAGACCGGTACGGTAGTTTTTTTCCTATCTGGCTAAATCGGCGATAAGTAGAGTGCTATGTTGTGACATTGGTATCCCTTTAACCCTTCGTACCATGGTAAACTTGCGATATTACTTCGGCGATAAGTAGAGTGCTATGTTGTGACATTGGTATCCCTTTACCCTTCGTACCATGGCAAACTTACCATGGTAAACTCCCTTTAACCATGGTAAACTTGCGAGTTGATAACTCTGGCAAATGTTTCAATTTGTGTTATTCTATGCTCATTTCTGAATTCTTCTGCTGATCTTTTCAAATTAGATGTTTTGAAACAAGATTTAAATGCAAGTATCGGTAAAATTTCTTTAATTTCTTTTGTGTGTGCTAAATGGCTGTGAAGAGTGAAAGACTTAGTATTGTTCTTTTTGATCGTTTGATTGATAGTGGTAAAGTGAATGCGATTAAATGGTGTATGAATCAGCGGTTGATTGCAAGTGGGTAATGCGATTGTGTGAGAGGAATGATAGTAGGGAAGAGTTTGATGGTTATACGTGGGCTTGCCGTTTTTCTTTGAGCGAATGCGTATTACGTGAGGGAGTATAAGGAATCGTACGTGGTTTGAGTATTCTAGATTGAGTTTGATTCAGATTTTGAAGCGCGGACGTAACAGCCTACGGACGTAAAAGTCCGAAAGAGCAAAACCATGGGTTTTAAAGCTTCCCCCGCCCCCGTCCGATTTACCCTGTAAATCACCTAGCTTGTTAATATCTTAATTTAACTTTAAATTTTTTCATTGGTTGCAATTCTAACCTTAAATTTTTATCTATTTTCTGCTCTCATAAAGACACTTGGTCCCCTGCTTGGGGTTACTTAAATAATATCAAAGCGCTTAAATAATATATAAGAAGAGCGCTTTACGTAAACGCTTATTTTCGCAGTTCTAACAAGCAAAGGTTTTACGTCAAATTAAAACCACGTGCTATCAAAAACGCTAAACTGCAGTAATGCCACATAGGGTGGTGAAGAAAAGTAAAATGCAAGAAGAAATCGCTGTAGTTGTACTTAATATATACAATTTTAATGAAATTGACGGCTTAAAAAGATGAATGTCAAGGAATGTAGAAATATGATAGCAGATAGAAAAAACATTACTGCATTTTGTTTAAATTGTAATGCACCTCATTATGATATAACTTTTAAAAAGGGCGGTATTTTACGATATTTTCCATTATTTCCAATGCGCATCTTTCACCAGTATCGTCGTTATCTTAATATCGTTGGTAGTCACATTCATCAGAAAGGCACATAGTTTATCCGTGCATACTCAGTTGCGTTCTTAAGACTGATATCGTTGGTACCCAGTGACGCTCAACTCTGTTCTTTTATGTGGCTTGATTATTTTGGATCTCATTAGTCCTACCCATGTTTCTATAGGACAAAGGACAGCCAGGGAAGATTTGCTTCCAGCCAATGAGCTCGTTAATTTATACTGCGTGTTATACTCGTATCCTTGATGGTGTTGCCATCTGGACAGTTGTCCACTTGACTCTGGACAGTTGTCCACTTGACAGTTGTCCACTGCATAAAATCATAAATATTTAAATCTTATAACGTCACATATACAGTCAAAGTGGCACCACCCTTGTGTTTTGCCAAGCTCATGAATTCTTGAATGCAACAGGGTACATAGCTCAGCACACATTCTAGATTGCATGTCTATATTTGGAAGTGTTCTACTTCTGACATCATAGCTATAAGTAATGCTAAAGTGCAGCATTGGTGGTGCCAACGAGCGTAACAAAGGATAAATAAAATAAAAATAGGAATTACTGCAAATGATGTTAAACTATACCACTGGTTGTGCCGCAGAGAGTGACAAAAAGGCAATAAAACGAAGTCATATAAAGATATTTAAAAATATGTATAGAATTGTATTTTTAAAGCTGTTACTTACAAAACACTTTGATGCATACAGTTATTATTTATTTAATTTTAAATTTATATGGTGTAATTTTAAAATACATTGAAAATCATAATTTTTCTGTATAGCTTCATTCATATTCATTAGATAGAAATGTACTTCCTAGTGTCTCAATGCGTAGAATTACAAAAAGCATTCTTCAAACAGCACGAGTGAAACATATCTAAGAAAGTTAGACAAATAAATAGCTAGGATCATAGTCCGTCAAGCAAAATTACATAGATAAATATTCCATTCACTTCGTGAATATGTATCAAGATTTACAACTGCATGTCGGCGGCGATAAAAATCAACAATCGACTTCCCTCGATCTTGTTATTCTTAGAAAGAAATTTGCTCGGCTCTGTGTTGAACAAACTGTCTCTCGAGTAGAACTTTGTGAACTAACTTACTAATTAACATTTGAGAGATACAGTATTTTGTTAGTCTCATATGTGAGACTAACATAATTTTCATTATTGTGCATTGTAAGATGGAAAGAGAAGTAAATTTATTTTTAATTTGTTTATATTCATCAAAAGATTAATCTTATAAAATTATGCATTCAATCGAAAGTAAATATTATGCAAACAAGTAGACCAATAAAATGATAAACTTATTTCAGACCAATTCAACATATTATACACGTATGAAATGCAGCTATTTGGAGGATCAAATTTGTGACTATCGACGTCCTTTAAAATGAGCTATACATATCATTGTTTATATTTTTACATTTATCCTTGTTATTTATATTTTCATTGCGTAAATTTAGATGACTTGGGTAAAACACCTAATGGTGTTGTTGTTTGCGTTAGTTAAGGATTATTGAAAGACCAATTTTTTCATCTTGGTCATATTGATCCTTATGCAGGTAAAATATTTTGTAAAAGTTTAATTTAATCCAGACAAAATTGGTATCTCAAATACATCCCTGATTTTTACTCATAATTTTTTACATATATGTGTCAATTTTCCTTCATTTATAAGAATCAGTGAAGACCACTTTTAAACTTCGTAACCTTCAAACTTCAAAAATAAGCATGGCTTTGTTCATTCGGACACATTCAAAGATCAACATTATTTCTACGTGTCCACCACATAAGTGCAAAATCAGCTTAAAAGTGTTTTTATGAACAGTATACATTTGAAATCTTTTATTTTACTATACATTTGAAAGTTATTTTACTATGTTTAGTTCCATTATAATCGATTCGCATGTATGATGAAGGATTTGGAAAAGGATACTTTAATTACAATCAGTCTGTATACTAAGGAAAACTTGAGCAGAGTATTTAAGCACAAATAAAATGATAATACAACATACAGATGTTCACAGATACACTAAATTCGCTTCATCGGTGCTAGAGAACCAACAAACCCAAAGTCAAAAATAAGAAATGGGCATAAATAAAAAAACATAAGGATTTATATACCCAAGTCCTGGTTAAGAGTCTACCTGAGGGAGCCGATTAGAGAGAGCACAATGAAATAGAGTCTAACAAATCTGATACAAGAAGTAACACATAAAATTTACTTGCGCCTAAACACAGGAGAAATATCCCAACAAGGCAATGCAATCAATTCTCATAATGCTATCTGCTATCTATAAATGATATGCTATATATATATGCTCATCAATCGAATGCTCGAATTTCGTTTTTTTCCCACAGTTGGAAAACTGCCATCATTATTCTTTTGGCCAAAAATAGTCGAAATTTAACCTTAGCAGAAAGCTACAGACCAATAATACAAAATTTACGAATCGATATTGTTAAGACGTTTGGATAGTTTCTGCAGACTGAATAATGTTTTAATTCTAGACCAGCACGGATTTCGGTCTGTTCATTCCACGCAATCCCAACTTTTGGTGAAGTCGATCCACAAAAACTCTTCCAACAGGCAGTATACCAGCATAGTATTCTTCGACATCACCAAGGCATTTGATAAAACGTTTATTCTTGGAATTTTTTCCAAGCTGGTGAAATTTGGCATTTCGGCACAACTTTTGGCGATCATCAACTCGTATCTCACTAATCGTTCTTTCTGCTTACGAATTGATAAAACTCGATCAATCAGGGCCGATCGATCAATCAGGACCGGGTTTTCACAGGGTGGAATTCTCAGTCCACTGTTATTCACCATCTTCTTCAACGACTTACCGAAGGTATCTTTGTTAAGCTGACCTTCTTTGCAGACGGCACAGCTCTGATTGCACGAAGCTGTTCATCATACAACGCTATCAATACACTACAAAGTTACATAAAGCATAACCTTGCGCACTGGCTCGTGACCTGGGGAATCAAAGTAATGCTTCCAAGAGTGCAGTGTCGAAAGCCCAGGCCATCCGTCTCGTCCGAGGACTTAGAGAAACCATTTGGAGAAAGAGTGCAGTGTGTATATTCAAACTCATCTACAGAGAACTTAGCCATAATTTCATCTTAAATATCTTTAACGAACATATCCCATTTTCCCACTCTAAAATATTTGGGCGTCACTCTCGACGTCCATATACTATTTTCGGGGTATATGATTGATAAATTGAGAAACGTAAATAAATCATATTCTGCCCTTGTCCCACTTCTGGGTAGAAAATCCCACCTCTTTACCCATAATAAGTTTATTGTTTACAACCAAATCAACGCACCTGCGTTTCTGTATGCCTGTCCTGTCTGGGAATCGGCTGCAAAAACGCACATTGGGAAATTGCAAGCATCCCAAAACAAAGCATTACGATGCATTGCGAATGCTCCTCGATTTGTACAAAACGAAGTCATTCACCATGACTTCAAAGTATCTTGCGTGGAAGAGCAGATTCAACGCTACATTCGAAATTTTTACATGAAGAATTCAAGCAAACCATGTTTGAGAGACGCAGATCAAATTTACGACAACACTTCTCTTAGTTATCTAAGGAAGCGTCGTCTCCGCAATCTTCTAGTCGCCCTTCTAGCGGTCGCCTGGAAGAAACTGAGATTTGCGTCTTTCCAACCCGGTGTAACCTTAGCTAAATTCGGTCTACGACGATAGATGGCGCCACAGCTGCACTTGTTCGCATTTAGATCAAAACCCACTGACATGGCACGTTTGCTTATTAGCTAGTTGTTTTTGACGCCAGCCAGCAGCTTGCAATCAACTTTTACTTCTTAATTTTCCTTATTTTTTTAATTTTAATTTATTTGTATTCTTATGCTTCCTCGTCGTCTTGAAATTTTATTTCTTAAATTGAACTAATGGTATATTCTACCTAGTCAGAGCTTTTCCTTCACCCCACCCCTTTATTACCTCTTCTAGCCAGTCGGCCAATATCAAGACAACATCACCGTCCAGCAACATCGGGAAAAAACCATTGCAACTACATCCATTCAACAGGAATGATGACATACCATCAATTATGTTAACATTAAAAAATTGGACATTTTTCTGTTTTCGATGTGGGAATAAGTGCTCACGCACAGACGCCCCGAAACATATCGCCTTGGCCTGACCATGTTATCTTTTCTATTTTGGATTTACTGGTTCTATAGCACTAGCTAAGGGTATCCAGCTTATTTTCGAAACATCTGTATGCAACATTATTATTTTATTTGACCTTACATACGTTGCTCAAGTGTTTCTTTTATTTTGCATGTATTTGCTTATTGACTTTGTATAATATTTCATTCGATTCTGTGGTTTGTTGCCATTCAACATGTTCAACAGCTTAACTGAGAAAACGAAATTCTCAGAACTTGTGCTCAAGGCAACCGTATATACATCAAATAACAGTGGCGGGATGAATGCCTGAATTAAATTTCTTGTAGGTAAAGACGAACATTTTGCTATATATGTTTGATCATTCTGAAGACATTATTTAAAGAAGTTTATACAATGAAACTTCTAATCAGACATACATAATTATAAATATAAGCGCAGGAAATTATAAGAAATAGATTTGTCTTTGACGGTATAGAAACAGTGTTTCAGTCAGTACTTCAGTGATGACATAAAGTCATCTCTCTGATTTTGATTACCATGGGTCAGCATTGGTGAACACATGATTATAGCCAGATGTCAGCTCGTACGTAGATTAATTTTAATCAGTTTCATTTGAATAAAGAACATTTTTATTAACAACAATTTCAAGGATTATTCAGCTGGCACTACTAAATCTGTGATTGCATGTATCTATGAAAACATTTATATTAATCTTCGATTATACTTCGCAAATGCATTACGTAAGAAGCCAATGTTGGACTAAAATTTGATCTAAAGACATATACATAATATATTTCTAACATAATAAACGGATATGCCTCTCTGTGTGTATGTGTGTGTGCTGTCAGTAGCGTCAGGCAGGCCACAAATAGACGCTTTGGAACAAAATGTACGCCGTGCATTGCGTCTCGTATGTTGCTAAAAGCATATACTCGTCTGCGCTAGAAAACAGTTTTTCTTACATTGTTTTGCATCTCTAGTGTAGCTATGTCTCTACAATGGGGAGTGTATGTAGAAACCATTGGTTAAAACGAACCACATTTTGTACAATGCAGCATGCGTCCTCCATGATTGCTCTCTCTTAAATCTAAGCGTCGTAGGAAGATGACATTTGGTACACAGGTACTTCACGATGCAAATAGATGCACCTCTTCATTATCTTCTTAAATTTTGAATTAGTTTTTAATTTAACCCGATTTAAGCAGATATTTACACAAATCGATTCCTTACCGACCTAAAATATTATCCCAGAGTTTTCAACCATCAGGAAGATCAAAGAATTTATTTCTAGTAATGTTTGAATCAAATGAATGGAACAATTCCTTCATATTTATTTAATTTTTAGAACATAAATCAAAATTAGTATTTTTTTCAGAATCTGATATATAAATCTTCGCATTCGAACAACTAAGATTAGCATAATTCTATAATTTGGCTTAAACGTCCCCATATACATAGAAGCATTCTAACAAAAAAAAAGGCTTTTCGATAAGTAATTTTAATTTTTGTAGTTTATCAGTGATCGCATTCAGTCATAGCAATGGGCCGTCTGCACTTTCTCGTTGGCTCCTTCTTGATCAAATCTATTTCGAAAAGGGCTAAGCGGTTGCGCATAATAGGTGGTTTTTTGTTGTTCGGAAAAAACTTCCGAAGATAGGTTTTGAAATTTTTACATTTTTCTGCTTTGCGGAGGTAGGAAACGTCCTGATATGTAATTATAGATGTAAATTGTGATTGGAATATTTCATATTAGGATGCTGTGGTGATAAGAAATATAAACGGCAAGTCGATGCCTGCGTAATAAAATGTTTGCTCCTATTAACATAACGGCAGACCAGCTGACGTCAATACTTGACGTTAAATTCAATTTTGTTTATGATATGGCCATAAAGAATGCCGCCCATACATATTGAAAGCGCACGTGGTCCTTAGAGTCTCAAGCAGTTATACCCAAGCTATCTCCGGCCAGTTAAAATTTCTTCGCTCAAGCTCAGAAGCCAATGAACCCAAAGGTGAGAAATGAAGTCGGAGCCAGTAAAGAGAATTAAAGATATATAAGTCCAAGTTAGAAGAGAGACAACAGAGTTCAGTCAGATATGACATAGCGACATTCATGCAGATGGATAAGACTTAACGTGAAAATGTACCAGTATAGAGTTCATAGGAACTCGTAACGAAATTGCCGACAGCGACTGTGTTTAAAGACGTCTTTGTATGACATGGAAAGCAAAGACGAAATGTGCCCTTTTATCAAGAACACCCAATATTGCTTATGCAATGATATAGGAGATGTAGAGCAAACAGTACGTTTTTAAATGCATTCCCACTAAAAATATCGCTTATTGAAACCTACAGATGGGAATAAAGTAATTTGGTTTAAAAATATTATGAATAAAGAAAATTCTGTCAAGTAAATTAAGTATTGCATTCTTGAGATGGGCCAATTCTCTGACACACATTCTATATACACACTCTTTCATAGCTTTCAACGTTTTTCATTGTCTTTTACCTAAACAACATAATTGTATCTCTGATTACTTTTAACATCATCTATCTTATTAATCTAAACCCTTGAGTGAGCCCGGCGGCTTGGGTTGTAATAAAATAATATTGTTGGATATTTTTCAGATGTTATTGCTTGACAGAAATTGTATACACATTTTTGTCAGTACTAAGTTTTTCTGCATCTACTGTAGGCATTTCAACAGTGATTTTTCACAACTGAACTTCAGTGAACTTGTAATTGGTAGTTGTTCAGATTAGTCAAGATGTTTCTCTATAGGACCGCAATATGTAAACAAGTATGTAGTGTTTCTATCTAGATGTCATGTCAAATGACTCACATGTAGCTCGTTAGCAAGAAACTGTCGTATCAAACACTGTAATGGTCTTCTTACATGCAATTCAGAGAATCATATCAACCCACCTTTCACTCCAGTGTTGACAGCTGTTGTTCCATTTGACCCAATTGTGATAAATCCATAATACATAACTTACTTTTTTTTCATGTAATCTGGAATGCTGGGCAGTACTTCATTAGAGGTGTAATCTTCTGGTGACACATAGCCGAGGAAATTACTTCCTGGATCTTTCAATAACAATATGATCTTCCAGTTTAATTCTTCTGCAAAAAGCATCCAATAATTCCACAATATCCAGAGTTTGGTCTTTCTGTTCATCAATAGTGCTTGCAACGCTGCTTTCTATTTCAATAAACTATTCTGCAAGTCAAGGTAGCCTTTCTTTCTTTTGCGGTCTGTTTTCCATTTATCTTTTGTCTTACGAAGTGTACTTTATTTATGGGTTTTTATAACTCATGTGGATTGATGCTATCCTTATTCAAAACCAAAATAAACTCTACTTTTAAATGATACAGAAAGAGCTGCATTAAAATGTCTAAAAATAGCAAATAATGTGAATTTTAAAGGTTCGGTGGAGGCTTAAATATTATATGATATCAAAATTATTCCAGAACAGGTATTTCCAGAACAGGCCATTAAAAAATGATAAGTAATAAATATATGTTTTTGTACTGTATAATTATTAGCGAAGTTTTAAGAGCCTGAAACGAAATCTAAATAGATTTGAATCTGATACAAACATCTGACAGTTGCACAGATTTACACAGTTTTTTTCCTACCGCAAGCAATTTCATTAGTATTGACCTAAGGGTAGAGCAAGAATTTCGACGTCCCTTACTATAGAGAAAATGATTCAAAAAGAGGTCTAAAATTGATTCCAACGCCTTCCAAAGGCACTTTAGATGATCTAGAAAGCCGAATATTTACCTCCTCATAGTATCTACAGCAGTGTAGAATCTAGCTGAACTAATTTTTTTATTTCTGTAGGGATCGATTAAATGAGTTGGTATCAAAAAGTCATTCCAGGACTACAAGAGGCCTGAATAAGAAGCCTGAAATTGCACATTTATAGTATTGCCTGCGGGGCAGAATCTGACGGGGCCAATTTTTATTGGGACGACTACTTGGAACTCTATGCAACATACACTGTTACATAAAATAAAACATAATAAAAATGCAACTTAATGTATTAAAAGTGTTAGTTTTCCTTTCTTAGGAGGGTTAGATACAAGTGTAAAAACAATATTATCAGGATCATACCTTCAGACAAATCGGTTTACAATTTGCCTTTTTTATGGAATGCGTCACAAATTCATTGCATTTGCACAAAATGAGGATACTATATAAAATTTACTTAAAATGAATACTGCACTATGATGCATATTAATTCGCAATTCTAAAATATAAAAAATGCGATTTGGGTAGCACATCACTTTCTTTACATAATTCAAGTACTTTATTTCTTTCAGCGCGAAATAATGATGTGACAAGATATCTGGCACAATGTGAATGAAAAGTACACTGGCATTTGGCAATTTTCTTGATGACAACATGTAAAATTAGTACCAAATTAACTTACATTTATCGTAAGTATAATTTGACAATTGTAAATACCGCTAACACGAAAAGAATATACTCCATTATGTTAATTATTAGTTTATCATTTAGGCATAATTTCTAACAATTTGGTGACATATTCGTCAATTCTCAAAGCTATTAAATGTATAGACAATTGTTACTTATTTGATGATACTTAATATTATTTTTTTATTTTTATGTCATTTTATATACATTTATTTGAAAAACGTGAAATATTTTGAGAAAATATCAGATTAGCGTTCTAAAGTTTGTGTCATTTGTTTTAGAATAAAAAAAATGCGCATAAAATGATTATTTATTTAACATAATTAAATGAACTTTATGATCTTTTCAAAAACATTTTCGAAATTTTTTAGGTCTTCTGAACGTTCGACCGCGTTTAAAACAAATGGGGTTCCAGTATTCACGGATCTAAAAATCATACCTAATTAAAGTCGAAACGCTCCACTTGTTCCCAAGATATCGTATCTGTAGGAATTGATGTTGCTAGTCCCGAACTCGGGACCCCGTGCTTAGGAAACCGACATCATAAGGTTACAGAAAAAGCTAGCTTCTTCTCCGAACATATATTTCGGGTACTGATACCTAGCATCTTCGACCGATGTCTTTTGGCAGAAGCAAAGTCGGCTGCTGCCACACACGCCACCACCTGATGAGAATTTCGGAGAGGAGGGGGGGCCCGGTCAAATTTCGTGTAGGAGGTGGGGCCACCCAGTGAACCCCCGCAGTGTCCCCGTCTCGAAGTTCAGTCGAGGGCTGGATAGCCAGGTGGCGGTCGTACCTCGGCGTCGTGACGTCAGTCGTGGTTAACCAGGAAGGGAGTGGTTGGCGTCTCTGGCTCAGCGTGGTACTGCCATCTCGTGTTGTTTGCGTGTATCAATTGTCCACTTCAGCTTTGCAGGATTTGATGTTGCTAGTCTCGAGCCACGCTCGAAATCGATGACCGACATTTTAAGGTTAGATCAAAACCTAGCTTCTTCTCCGAACTTATCTTTCAGGTACTGATTCCTAGCATCTTCGATAGATGTCTTTTGCCAGATGCAGAGTCGGCTGCTGCCACACATCCATAGACTTAAGGACCCGCTCGTATACGCACGCACATACACACATACATCATTTCAACGTTCAATTTGAGTTCATAGATGCTTGACGTGCTCTTTCGTCGAAATCCGAATCCCGAATTTTTCACCTCGTCGCTATAATTTCCTTATATATTATACAATGTATATATGGAAAGTAATAATATTAATGTACGTATAAATTAAATCTTATGCGTAATTTAACATCCTTAAGCTTAAATTCCTAAAATTGTTATAAGATGTTTTGTCATTGAACAAGAGAAATAAACCACAAGTATTTCATAGAAAAAATTAAACTTTTTACAATTCTTTATTGGAATTTTAACAGAAAGTGTCAATTTACTTTTTATGAGAAGCATACATGAACATATATTTAGCAAAATAAAGTCATAATAAATAAATAATATTTTGGTACATAATACTATTTGACATTGATACAGAATCTGTTGCACACTTTCCTCTTAAGCAGTTCTATTCGGAATGTTTAAAAATATTTTCGAACATTTAAATACGTTCCATAAACAATCTATTTCATTTGCAAAAATTACAATTTATACTTTTGAAAACTCTCTTTATCATAATATATTTTTAATTATCATATAACCGGATTTATATAGACTCCTTGTGAAAATATAACTTCCAATGTCATATTTCAATAAATATATTCGTTCTATTGAATATCACGAATGATGTTGAAAAACTTAAAAATGTATGTGAAAGCAAATGTTGAAATTGTTTAGAGAAATCATTTCAATAAAATCATTTAAAATAATCTTAAATTGGTGGATATAGTCAATTTATTTTATAAAAAGAATTTTACATTCATTAAAATACAAATAAAACAAAAGGTTGCAGTCATGTTTTGTCTTCTGAAATAGCTTTGCTAAATTGTAGAACACAACCATTTACAAAATAATAAAATAAAACATAGTTTTATGTATAATTAGTTATTATAAAATATAATAACCAATAATGCATAATATTAATATGTATTTACGTGTTAATATGATATATTTTATATCAAATAGATGGAATTTAAAAATCGTCATTTAATAAAAAATGGGATTGTGTATATATTTATGGAAATAACAAAAGGTATATTTATTATTTTTATAAAATAATTACATCTAAATGATAAGTTAATGAGTTTTAATTAACATTAAATGAATTTTTAATAGTTGCTATTAGTATATTACTACATGTTTTGCTAATTATATCATCCGTATCTATATAAAAAATTATTTTTTTTATTTTGCATAGCATTTTAAAAATAAAAATGATTTTTCTTTGGTAGTCAGCAAGAAGACAGAACTTCCCCCAAAACATTAACAAAAAACTAAATAGGGCACAATTTGTTCTTTCTGTATAAACCATCTTTATACACGTGTAAAGAAATTCATACATAGTTTTAAATAACAGTAAAATGGGATTGGGATTGTGTATCTATTCATGGAAATAACAAAAGGTATATGTATTATTTTTATAAAATAATTATATCTAAATGATATTTTAGGGAGTTTTAATGAACATAAATGAGTTTTTAATAGTTGCCATTAGTATATTACTACATGTTTTGGTAATTATATCATCCGTATCTATATAAAAAATTATTTTTTTTATTTTGCATAACATTTTAAAAATAAAAATGATTTTTCTTTGGTAGTCAGCAAAAAGACAGAACTTCCCCCAAAACATTAACAAAAAACTAAATAGTGCACAATTTGTTCTTTCTGTATAAACCATCTTTATACACGCGTAAAGAAATTCATACATAGTTTTAAATAATAGTAAAATTAGATTGTATAGTGCGTTGACATTACAAGGAGTTTATTTTTGTATAAATCATCCAAATCAAAAACAGACATGTGCATAACTTGGAGACTTAGTTCTCAATACTCTCACTCTAATATTCCTCTTGTTCAACATTTTCTCAGAATTATCACTTAACAAGGCTGCAATACATAACCAGAAAGACAATGGTTGCGTTCTGTGATGTTTTAGTTTAGAAAAGAACTCACAAAATAAACCACAATATTACGTCTTCTCGTCTAATGTCATTAACATACGAAGTCAGTTCGCTTCATCCTTGTCTAAGTAACCATTCATTGGTTATGCAAAGTTCACACTTTAATGTTCTTATCAAAGAATAATCTTATTCAGTTTGGAATGTTTCTAATGTGGTGCAAGCGTCAAATCATTGTGACGTTGGTTTTTTTATATACACTCAATAGGGCAGGATACCCGGACATCACAAAATATAGATGTCACATACAGGGCGTAATTAGCTCATGCCGGACGTCGTGTTATGTAAAAGCTATTATGTACCGTCAACTATTTCACAGTATGAAGTACATTTATGCATCGAATGTTCCACCAACCAAAATGCAGCAACTGTTCTAGTACCATTTATATGTACGCTTGTTGCTCTACGGCAGGATTTTGGTGGTAATTGTGTCTGGAGTACTCTGAGTGATGGTGATGGTGGGTACTTGATGTGGTACTGCGATCGTGCGGGTGTACCCTGATCCGGTTGTTGACTGTTGCAGCAGCGGTTACTATCATTTGATTCCTGTGATCTGGCTCCAGAACACTGGAGTCCATACTTCCGAAGCTCAAGCCATCCTTGTTGTCGTTTCTATCTGCCTAAAACAGGGAAATACATTAATGGAACTTATATTGTTGGAAAACACTCGCATTAATGCTAATACTTTAAAAGCAAAAGCTAATTGCAGGTAAGTGTTTTATACCTGTTACATGACAAATGGCTGTGGAAGAAATGGTTTTCAACAGAATATGTATACAAGGTAGAATCAAATAGTTCGGAGACTGTGCTGATATCTCCAACCCTGATTGAAGGTGAGGGGGGCAGTTTTACTGTGGGTTAGAGGCACATGTGGCGCAAGATATGAAAAGGAAGAAGCAGGTGTTTTGCCTGCAATGCGTGTCGGTGAACTATAGTCGTTCGCTTTCGTCGAAACGGAAATGGCGTTTGAAAAACAACTTCCGAATATCAAATTCTGCCAGCGTTTGAGGAACGCTGGCAGAAACGTCGGCAGAATGCCGGCAGAAGCATTGTACTTGCTGCAGCATTGTACCTGCTGCAACATTGTACCTGCTGCAGCAGGTACAATGTTTCTCTCGGCGATTTTCCCAAATTCTTGCAGAATTTGATATTCGGACGTTGTTCTTCAAAGGGCATTTTCGTTTTCGACGAACGCGAACGACTACAGTTCATCGACACGCATTGTTCAGAAAACCCTGCAGCAGGTGCAATGCTTCTGTCGGCGATTTCCCCAAACGCTGTCAGAATTTGGTATTCGTACACTGTTCTTTAAACGCCATTTTCGTTTTCGACGAACGCGAACGAACGACTTCAGTTCACGGACACGCATTGTCTGGAAAACCCTACAGCAGGTGCAATGTTTCTGTCGGCGATTTCCCCAAACGCTGGCAGAATTTGATATACGGACGTTGTTCTTCAAACGCCATTTCCGTTTTCGACGAACGCGAACGACTACAGTTCATGGACACGCATTGCCTGGAAAAACCCTTCACTGCAAACCTGCTTCTTCCTTTTGACATCTCGCGTCACATGTGCCTCTTCGCCACGGTAAAATAGTTCCCTATCCTTCAATCAGGGTTGGAGATATCAGCACAGTCTCCAAACTTTTTAATCCTACCTTGTATTTAGAATTTATTAACTCTGTCACTACCGCTACCAGAAAGGCAGAAACAAAAGTAATGATTTTTTAATATGGTTTTACTGAAGTATATATGTAAAAAAAAAACAGCTTTAAGCAAATTTCGGTGTTCATTTTTATCGAGTCAATAGATGGGTATGACCAGGATTACTTCATTTTTTTAAATATGAAAATTTCTTAAATTAAATTCTTTGGCAGAAAAGGAGATACGTATGCTTTGAACTGTAGATTAATAATTAGAGTGGTTTTCATTTTTTTGGAGGTAAAATGCATTTTTGGTTTAATAAGTTCCGGTTTCGTTTTCAACTTTCAGTGACTTTCACACAAATATAAAATATATATACTATTACCTGACAAAGGATGAACTGACAGCACATGCAATTTTTACTTCCCCATATATCGTATTGAGTAAGTAAAGTCTTTACGAAAATTTTCGATTTTGAGATTTTGATGAAAAGGCTGAGTAAAATAGCCCCGATTTAATGTTTGTGTTCGGGACTTTACCAGTCCCTATCGGGAGGGGGGGGGAAGGGGGCAATTTACCAACGGGGTTGTGAATTTTCAAACTTTATCAATCGAAATATTTTTCAAGCCGACGACTATTTTTCAAACGAATACTATGTTATAATATTAACATTATTTTGATAATTTATTCATTTAATAATAAAGGTTGCTTTTAGGAATTTCAAAATATATTTCACAGATTTTTACAGTACGTTGCTTTAAAACACAAAAGCAATAGCATAATTTTTAAGTCATTGTTCTGCATGCGAATAAGGTTAGCCATTGATGATCACAATTTACATTATGTTTTCTTTATTAATTTAAGTATAGTTTGAAAGTAATCTAAATGATGAACTTTTTAGAAAACCCTTATATTTTGGAGGATTATTTTTTAATTTTATCCGTCAGCGTACAGAGAAAATAAGTTTGATTAAACTATTCCATGTAACGGTAAAACAACGTCCTTGCAAAGTTTAAGAATTCCTAGTGGTAAATTTTTCTGATTTATAATGTACCAAAATAATAGTTTGCAGGTTTTTCGAAACAATCAAAAATAAAATCGTATTTCAAAATAAATTTCTGATTTAAAAATTCTGTTCCACAAAAACTTGGGCAGATTAGGAAGTAATGTAGAAATGAATAATTAAGTGGCTCTATGTTCATTATAATGAATAATTTAAACATTTTAGCCTCTGAAAATGGATTTCTATGTATTTCTATATTGTTTTTCTAATAAATTTCATCATTCACTTATACTTTTGAGAACAACGTGAGAGATTTACTTTTAATAAAAACTTTTGTGTTCTTGTAACATTCAGCTTTTAAATATTGTAGATAAATTGTAGCACTTATATAGTGGAGATATTGCTTTTAGTACTACAACATTGTCAGCCTTGATTAGGTTTCGACGGCAGGGATAAAAATCTTTGTGTATTCTCAGAAAGATAATATGCAGATCGTTTCCCCATAGATAATAGTGCCAGTAATATCTTTAATTATTGAATAAAACTAATTATAATATTTCAAGTTTAAAATAATTACGTTTATTCTAAATATTCACATAATATTTCAAAAATACATATGAACATTTATGATTATATTTGTTTCAGTTTGTGAGTTATCGTGTTGACCTAGTGACCATACGTTAAATAAGAAAGTGTTAAATAAGAAAGATCAATCATGCATAAAGCATTGATTACGAAACACTTTCCAGCTTCAATGCAATTTTATTTAAACATCTCTAAAATGCGATACATTCCTCGGAAATATTTTAAAAATTAAATGTTTTATATAATTTAATATTTTTAAAACTTACTTATGGGCATGATAAAAAAAATAATTAAACTCTTGGAAAGATATTTATTATAAAATATATATCTTTTTCCTTTCTGGAGAATATAGCAAGAGTCAGAATTTAATTGAGTTTGTTTTTCTCCCTATATTAAACAATTTTTATTTAAAAAACTACCTAACATATTTTATTGAATTTTTTTTAGATATTTTATGGGATAATTTGAATATTTCCTAAAACTTTCGAAGCAATTTGTGAATTTTAATTTCGCTTAAATAATGTTTGAAAAATTAGGTCCCATAGGGCTCAGTGTATTTCATTTTTTCAACCCGGGTTTAATCCGAAACTAATTTGGTGATATTATTCATTTATATTCCCATAGGTTCCACAGACCGTCTGAACAACATACTAAAATTTCATTTTGATAAAGTCATTTTTACGGCAGTTATCGTGCTAACGGACAGACAGACAGACAGAACGAACAAAGTCATAATCACTTTTCAACTATGTGGTAAAGTGTTAAAAAGGCCCAAGCGGCCAATAATACCCAGTTCAATCTCGAATTCAACCTAAATGTTTAATCCGTAAGCGTTACGTCGTTAAAGAATCAAGAGAGGAAGTGCTAACGACGTTGTTCAACCGATAGAGTTTAACATATCAATAACGGAGTGATATAAGGGGACGAGTTAAGCTTCTGGGATAAGTGCTAAAAGACCAAAAATTTCTAAATTCTGTGATTACAAAGTACAAATTGTAACGTGTCTGTATTTTCTACTTCAATGTCATGAGTTTGGTAAAAATTAAACTCTATATCAAATTTCCTTGCATTTTTTCGCAGATTTTCCACAAATATTTTTTAACAGTATCATTTTGTAAATGATCCTTCATTTGTGATCACGAGCGCATCCACCAGCATAAAACAACTATTTATATAATTTCGTATTTTGAAAGTTAGATAAACTTTAGTATTTCTCGAAAATTAAAACCATTAAAATTTGTAACACAAAATATAGTAATTTTTTATCACTTCTTATTTTTGTAGGAATTTGAAGAATCGCTTTTAGTTTTACAATCATATTCGAACTCTTCATCAAATAAAAAAAGTCATAATTGTCCGAAATTTGTAAGACTTTAATAATCTATATTATACATTCAAAGAGTTCGTACTACAAACGAATTTGGAGTCACTTGTTCACTACAAGATGTAACGATACATCGCAAAGAATCACAAATCCACTATCATAATCTGTTCAAAAATGTTCAATAAATGTCTTATCTCAAATTCATAAGTTCAGCTGATTCTCCGACAATCTGACATTACATTATAAATGACAAATTGCTCATACATGGCTCCATCAACAAGGCAAATGCGTATTCACGTGGCCCAAAATATTCGTGCTCAGCTCATAAAGCGTTGAACAAACATACAGCTAATGGTAGATTGTTCTATTGAAACTACGCTTAGCTGATCATCCGACAAACTGATATTACATTGCATACTACACGTTGCTCTTACAGGGTCCCCCAAAAAGGACTGCAAAATTTTATAAACGAATTCCTCAGAAACGGTTACAGATAAAAGGGTGAAATAAACTGTATGTTTATTGGAAAGCTAGTAAAATTTACATACGGTAGTTTTCAAAAAGTAGTTAACATTTTTGCCAATAGATGACGCTGCAGGCGACTTTTAAATGTCCTTTAAATTGTGGTGTGTTCAACGGTTCATTTAGTTTTCTTTGTGTTCCGCTGTCGAAACATGAAAGAATATTTTGTGCAGTGAACGAGGTGAACAGAGACATTGGAATATAGATGTATTCGTCGGAGCAAAGTATTTTCTTTGTGCTCGAATATCATCGGTTGAATCGCAGCTCAACGGAGCAAGGCGTAGCTTTCAACGCAGATTTCAAGTAACAAATGAGTCGGATCGGAAAATAATTCAATACTTGTTCACAGAATTTGAAAAGAAAAGAAGCGTTGAAGAGAGATTTGAATATATATGTCTATCAGCGCCATCTGTTGGCAAAATTTTCAACTACTTTTTTAAACCACAGTATGTAAATTTTACGGGCTGTCCAATAAACGTACATTTTATTTCACTCTTTTATTTGTAACTGATTCCGAGAAATTAATTTTTAAAGTTCTGGAGCCGTTAATATGGCAATTGTGTATCCATATGGCCCAAAATATTCGTCCTATGCTTTGAAAGTGTTAAACATACAGTTAATGTTAGATATTTTTATATTGAAACTACGCTCAACTGATGCTTCAGCAAACTGATATTACATTGCATACGACACGTTGCTCGTGCATGGCACCGTCAATATGGCAAATGACTATCCATGCGGCACAAAATATCCGTCCTTATCTCTGAAATTGTTAAACATACAGTTAATGGTAGGTTTTTAAAAATTGAAACTACGGCAAAAATGCATGCACCTAAGCTTCTATATCTAGGCTTTGGGCTACGCAGAAAATTTTGAGGCTCCCCACCTTTACATCTTTTGCCTGCTCACTGCTATCCTCAAAGCTCGACGTCCAGTATTCTGACGTTTCCGGACGTGAATCGATCCGGCGGCGTCCGGATCCCGTTTGTGTTCTCCTGGAATAGCAAGCAGCTCTGGAAAGCACAAACATATTCATAAGTCCGAAAACACCATATCAGAATACGTACTCAACTGCGAAAAATTCGCCAATAATTGTGCAAAGGTGAAAATGAAAAGTGCAGCTGTGCTGTTATTTATAAATTAAACTCTAAAGATGTGTCGTTATATGTTCATGTTCATAAACATAAAGCTTGATTTGAAATGTATTAATCTTACAGTTAGTAGCAGTAACATAAATTTTCATATTTTTCAAGAAGTTGAAATTATCTCTACGTCTTTCTTCTGATTTTACCTTATTCCATGCTATTTCCTCTAATATTCCGCTAAAGACGTTATATCGAGTATAATCTGTTTCTAGTAAAATGTGCAGATTAATGCATTTGATATTGAAATTGGTTTTTTGCGAACGTATAAAGAATCTTGCTGCCCCAACCGGGAACCGAACCCTGGATCTCCGAACTGACCAGTCGACAATCTATCGTTGAGCTACGGGGGCA
This sequence comes from Amaurobius ferox, assembly GCA_951213105.1. Taxonomy (NCBI): domain Eukaryota; kingdom Metazoa; phylum Arthropoda; class Arachnida; order Araneae; family Amaurobiidae; genus Amaurobius; species Amaurobius ferox. The sequence continues at coordinate 111,901,027 of OX578149.1, read as the reverse complement.
GTATTGCAAGCACTTAGCTTTGAAGTGGATTTTGCATTCTCCACCTTCTAATGTCAGATTGGCGTGCAACTGACAATCTGACTGACCACCTCCGGCTATTTTGGCCCTCCTAATGCTACTATCATTCTCCAGGTTAGCTTCCTGCTTGGTCTTTATCCTTTTAATTTGAAATCGGCTCTCCATCTCCCATAGTCCATTGAAAACTTTCTAGTCATACTAAGGTTACTTTCAGACCCCCAACATATTTGCACTAACATACAGAGTTGATTAGTTCGGGCGCCATTGTAAAGAACCTTGCTATCCCAACCGGGAATCGAAACTTAGATCTCCGAATTGGTCAGTCGATGTTCGACCGTTGTACTACTGGAACAGTATTACGAGCTCTAATCTTTGAAGTGGACTGTAAACGTTTTAAATTACTATTCCAAGAGCACAGACAATGAAATAAATGTACATACATTATGCAATGCCATCACATTTTTGATGAGTTCTGCTCAATAATTTTAATTAATTATTAGACCCTTTCATGAAACTTAGAGCGAAATTTTCTGAATTGCATTTCATCTATTAAAGGTTCATAATTGGCATAGGTTGAATAAAAATCAACTAGATAAAATAGACGGTTCATGTTAGCGTTCTAAAATTTATGTTAATCGTTTTCTAATGAAAAATTACATAAGAAATGTCTATTTGCTTAACTTTATTAGAAATTTTGATTTTTTGACGATTTTTCAAAATTTCACTCGAAAATTTCACTCGAAACCCGGTAGGGATGTTCTTGAACAATCGATTGCGTATAAAAACAATAGGCTTCCAGGTTTCACGGATTGTAATTGTATCAATTTTCATTCGAATCGGTCCATTAATTCGTCAGTTATCGTCTCCACAGACTCACTGACACACACACACACACACACACAGATATCACCTCAAGAATGTTTGATTCGTAATCAGGGATGCTTGAAACGTGCTCTCCCGCCGAAAACTCGAATCAGAATTTTCGACCCCGTCACAATACTTTCCTTATACATTATTGTATATAAGGAAAGTGAAAATTAAGACGGAATCTCTTGAATTCGCAAACTTAAAAAATAACGTTGTTAAAAGTATCTAATACCTATTTTATATTTTCTCTTGTTTTCCCATTTTAATACAAAAATAGTTTTGTTCTTTTTCTCGCAACACAATCCACGCAATTTTGTAGCACACACTTTCAGAATCGTTGATATAATCATAATGGTACATAATTGATATAAAATTAATATGTAAATAATACAAAATTAATGAGTAAATAACTAGTCATAGCTTCCATAGTATAATAATGTTACTAGCCTGAAATATAAGCAATAATGTGCAATTAAATCTTGCTTAGTAAAATATCCTTTTCCCCAATATGAAAAATGTTTAATTAAGTCTATTAATTAAAAAGTTAAATGATTGAAGCTACTTGATTAAAATTAGAATTTATTTGAGAAATGAATTAATTATCTTCTCAAGTTAATGGAAATGCAGTCATACTACTAGTGTGGCCAGGTATAGGATTTCTCCCTATGAATAGGGACTTTTGAGTTCAAATTATTGATGCAGGGACCAAAGGATTTTTAACCAAAAATCTCAACTTACGGTTATTTAGATTTCGCTAGTTTAAAATGATTAAATTCGAACACTTTTACATACTTCATAAAAAGTACTTTGATAATTTAAAAGTTTATTTGCAAAGATTATTTTTTGAAAGATAACGTATATATTTTATGAAATTATTTTAAAAATAATCTTTAAAAATAAATGTACTGATTCCTAGAATATAAAAGGTGGTAGGTAAATAAATGGAAAAAAATAACAAATTATATTTCTAACTTCTGAAATCAAAATTGATAGCATATTTTTTCAAAAGTGTTTACATCGATAAGAATGAACCCACTAGTTTTTTCCAACATAATATCTTTTCCTTCTCTAGCTAGGCTTAAAATTATGCACCATCTATAACGTAATAGTCCAGTTTTTGAAATTCTCATTTAAAATGATTTTGATTTTGTCGCCATTTTAAGAACAGATTTAAAAATTTGACCTTATATACTTTATATATTTTATGTATTTTATAGTTGTATATACTTTCTTGTTCATATTCACTCAGCTGATGAAGAAACTAGATGAAAAAATTACTTTATAAAATGAACGAACGTACAGTATATAATTATGGAGAAGCAAGGCCGTTAGCTTTATACATATGCATTCAATATACTTAATACTAGAAACTTCATTTAAAGTTGATCCTTATTTTAATTTGATTGAAAAAAATAAATGCATCTACATTGCTACATTCGCATCATCAAGTTAAAATATAGTTTACTATTAAATCTGTTTAACATTCAGTTATTATTGTTACACATCACATTTATAAAATCAAGACAACTATCAAATCTCTTATTCTTTTTACCACCTGATTTTGGGTTACAGTGTAAAATGATACCAGGATATATAAAGTAAAAGGCTATCGCTTTCAATGGGAGTTTGAAGTTCAATTGAGATTGAAATGACAAATTCAGCACATTGCTAATAAGATTTTAAAAATAGTGACGCCTACCGAATACATTTTTCCAAATGTGTTAATAATTTTCCAGCGTCAAAATTTACTAAATTATAGCGATTCTTAAAAAAAAACAAAATAAAATACACTTTCTCGATATTAACCACGCCCACTAAATTTCAGCTAGATTGAATATTCATAACAAATTCAAATAAATGTTTTAAAGACTGTTACAAAAGTGAAAAGCGAACATTATGCGCGAAGTTCGGTTTCTATTCTTCAAAAAATTAGTTTCCCTAGAATAACCACGCCCACTGAATTCACATGAGTTTTGAAAATTCAGAAATAAATGAAAAGTGAACTTTCGTAGGAAAGAATTGACCGTTTTTAATTATTTACAAGAAAAATGTGGTTTCCGGAGGAGTACCCAGTTGATATTAATCACGCCCACGAAATTTTTGTAGGATCTAAAATTTCAGAAAAATTTAGACTTAAGTTTTGTATTTAAAAAGTTTTTCTGAAAATAAAAAGCAATTTCAATTAGTAATGAGCACAAGCCCATTCACAACATTTTGGAATATACAATGCATTTTTACAGCATGGGGTTTTTTGTAGAGCATTTGTGTTAAACCACATGGCCACACTGCATATTACAATACAATTTTTTTGAAGCCATACTTATAGCTTCAGATTGTTGAACAAATTTTTTATTAAAAATAAATTTCTACATTAGTATCGATAGATAAAATAATATAATAAATTTTTGTTTCTTCATTTTGATTTCTTCATTTTTAATCTAGCATATTAGTAAAAAAATTAAATGTGTAAAATCCCTTGATTAAAATTCTGATTTATTTGAAAAATTAATTATCTTCTCAAGTTATTGAAAATGTTGTCATACAAAAAATTAGCTTCTCCAAAACCACATAGAAATAAGACATATACATATTTAACGCTGAAATAGTAAGAAAAATATTTTAATAAGCAACTTTTATATTAAAAATAAATTTCTATATTAATGTAGATGAATAAAATAACATACTTTTGTTTTATTTCTTCGTTTTTAATTAAATATATATAACAAAACGTTTAATGTCTGAATCTACTTGATAAAAAATCTGATCTAGTTGAGAAATTAATTACCTTCTGGAATTACCGAAAATAATGTCATACTAAATATAGGAATTTATCCAAAAGCACATAGAAATTTAGAAGTAAATACAGTTTAATCTGAAACAGTAAAAAAGCTATAATAAACAAATTTTTCATTAACATAAATGTCAATGGTTATATAGGTAAATAAAATAATATAATATTTTATTTCTCCGTTTTTAATTAAGCACATTGATCAAAAGTCGAAAATTTGAAGCTACATGATTAAAATCATGAGAGATGTCTTCACAAGTTAACGAAAAATGAGTCATACTAAAAATGTAACTTCGCCAAAATCACATGAAAATTAGAATACAAATACAAAGCTGAAACTATAGTTTAAATTAGGATAACAAATTTCTATTTAAAAACATATTTCTATAGTTATATGGGTAGATAAAACAATGATTTTTAGATTTCATTATGTTCTATTGTGTCATTTACGAAAAAGGTAAATTCTGAGTAGAAATGGTCATGACTAATATTTTGATATAAATAAACTTAAAAACCAAAACAATATTTTCGAGTTATTTCAAAAAGAAAAATTATAGTTTGCAACAAAATATTATTTTAAAGTAGGAAATGTCCCCATGATTAACATTTTTGTTTTCCATATTTGTTTCCAAGTGGTTATTTTAAAATATAACAATACCGCATAGATAAACTAATAAGTCATACGCAGATCGTTCTTAATTCGAATGTTCGCCATTTTAAATCTCAAGTAGCTGTCTTCCATTTGCACATAATGCATATACCAGGTAGCCATAAAATAACGTGAGGTGTTTAGAGGTCTCTAGCGAGTAATGTATTGGACGAAACGTAACAAAATTCGGTGTGCGTACACAATGTAACATGCGGTTTCGATCTCTAAAAAAAAAAAAAAAAAAAAAAAAGCAAAAGTCGTCTCCAGGGGAAATCTTGGCGCTGTTGGAGAATTCTCATCATTCGAAGGCGAACTACGTAGTACCTTTTGGTGGCCCTTACTTTATGTCACTGCTCTTTATTAGCCAAACTGTATTATCAGCGGTACGAGGATGCCAATGCTGCCCTTCGTGAATTTCGGTAGTTAAAGAAGTTGCGATGAGGACCGAAGAGCTTAACAAACTTACGAAACATGACTCAACGATTTGAAACTACTTTTTTTTTTTTTTAAGAAATCGAAACCGCATATTCCACTGTGTATGCCCACCGAGTTTCAAGGGCGGATCCAGAGGGGGGGGGGGCACATGCCACCGTGCCCCCCCCCCAGACGAGCTAAGTAAAGACTAGGAAAGATCGATATTTTTCAAAATTATATTTTTTATAATTATTTTCAAAATTATATTTTTATATTTTTTAAAATTATATTTTTATATTTTTCAAAATTATATATCCTCTCTTCGGCTTCAAATGCTCCTACTGAAGTAATTGAGGAACATTTTCGCGTGACATCGTGGCTGCCATTTTTGGATTATCTTATAAGCGAAATTACAGATAGGTTTCCGAAGGCCAGTTTTGAGGTCATTACTAATTTGCAGCAGTTAATTCCGCAATATTTTTCGGAATCTTCCATCAAAGATATTATAAAGAGCGCAGACGTTTACAAGGAGAATTTGTCATGTTTTCCAGCATTAGATGGAGAACTATTATCTGGAAGCAAATCTGCGAGAAAGGAAACGAAGAATTAGGATGTCTCATAAAAGCATATAAAAGTGCCACAAATTTACCGAACATTAAAGTTATTTTGCAAATTCTTGCAATCCATCCTATGACAACAAGCACAGCAGAAAGCTCTTTCTCAACACTACTCCGAATTAAAGCTTACCTGCGCAATACCATTTCGGAAAGCCGGCTTAATGGTTTAGCATTAATGAACATAAACATAAATGTATCGTTTACAGAAGAGGTTTCAGGAAGTTTTTTCGCGCAAATTTAAAATGAAGTTAAATTTAAAGTACATGTAAAGTGAATTTGTTTAATCTTTTAAACAGTAAATCTGAATAATTTTTACTCTATTTTCTTATACACATCACATAGCCAGTCAAACCCGTGTATAACGAAGTCGGAAACAACATAATTACGGTTTCAGCGAAAAAAAGATATTAGGCCCTCTCTAGGCTTTACAGCATTACAGAAAATGACCCCCCCTCTAGGCTTTACAGCATTACAGAAAAATTTTTAAACGAAATTACGGAAATATCGAATTATTTTCGGCGTCATTTCGACTGTATTACAAACTGTATAAATTACTGGAATTCGTGGATTTGGCATTGCCGGGCACCCCACAAATTCATCTTTGCGTATGCCACTGGACTATATTGTGCCCCCCCCCCCAGAATGTCACTGGACTTTATTGCGCCCCCCCCCCCCCCAGAATGGTTTTCTGGATCCGCCACTGCCAAGTTTTATTACTTTTCGTCCAATGCATTACTCACTAGAGGGCTCTGACGACCTCACGTTATTTTATGGCCACCCGGTATTACTTACGGAACCTTCTATTCCTCAGTCAGAAAGAGTAGTAGAATTCCAAACAACTACACAGAAACTTTGTGCAGCAACTGTTGTTATTGACAGCTAACAGACCGCAACACTTTCACTGAGGATTGTATTCTTCGAATTAGATACAGGAAATGTTAATATCCGCTCACACTGCACATCTTTGTGGGTAGAAATCAACAGACCGTGATACATCCTGTGAGTTATAAATGAATTGACTTTCATTGATTTATTTAACCCTGCAATTCCGATTATAAACATCGTTTAATAAAATGAAATAAAAATACTTTTACTTTAAAATTCATGTTAATTAAAATGAATAAGGAATTTCTTATGGTATTGTAGTATAATGTAGATGAAATACAGTATAGAAAAATCCGATGAATGAGAAGTTTGTGCAGATCTGAAGGTGCTCTTCAATCAGAAGTCTTTAGGAAAAAAATGGCATATGATTAACATCATCTGTGTTCTCAGAGTGTTTTAAAATTATTGCACGACTAATAATTTATTGATCGATTTGTCGAAGACCAACCATTACGTTTAAATTAAGAAATTATTTAATTGAGGTGTAGGCTATCATCGTATGCAAGTCAAATGAATGTAGGTTGTTGTTGTACACAAATTTTAATCATATGGCACTTTCAGTAAGAAACGTACAAAAAGCAACTTCTTATAATCCCCTTGGAAAAAATCCAATTATAAAATTTTTTTCATAGCTCAATTAGTAAAACAAAAAATACATTATCATTCGAATCAAATTACCGAAGTTAATTAACGTTCTCGTCGGATAATTGAGGATTGTATTGAACTTTTGAAAATACAAGTATGCATGTAATTTTTCGAATATCAATTTTATCTAATAAAATACAATTTCTGTATGACCCCTGAAATCTATGTTTTCACCGTTTCATTTTATTGGATTAAAGTGGTTTGAGTCCTATGAAAAATTGGCGTCGCTCCTGTCCAATGGAGCCGAAATGGTTTAACGTGAATAACATTTTACAAAATAAAACTCAATTTTTGTAATATCGAAAAAAAAAACCTCGGTTCAAAATCTGAGTTATAGGCTTTCAAAGAATTACAAATTCTTGCTTATTTTATAGCTATTACTTTTAATTTTTAAAACATAAGAATTACAAACTTGAAAAACATAAACTTTTCATATTTCTTCAACTTGACACGACGATTACTCGAAAACTCACCCTAGGGTATGAGCAACTGGTTGAGTTGCTCATACCCTAGGGTGAGTCAGGTTGCCTGGATCTTTCACTAATACTCCGAAAACAAAAAAGAGGAACCCCATAGAAACTTGTTGAAAGTGTTGAAAAAAAATCTAATATAGACCGGACAAAAACAATCCTAACTGTGTCGGGGTCGAAAATTCGAATTCGGTTTTGCGATGGGGGTATTAGTGTCGATTTAATATTCAACATGGAATTTTAAGTATTACAAATTTATTTGTGGTTAAAATTGAAGATCATATTATGCGATCTCTATGCGTCTTTGAAATTAACATATATAATATGATGGAATTTGATCTCACCTTCTTTCCATCTTTATAGAATGGGTCTTCTCCTATCGTCGCTATCTTCCCTTTACTTGAGGAATTAGTGGAGAAAGGAATTGTCTTGGCTGTTGTTAAATCTGCTCTGTCGCTATCTGGACATCCATTTTCAACTATGCTAAAAAGCAGAAAAGTAAAATATATTGTCAGTATTGTAGAATAGTATAAAATAATTTTATATGTAGATATAAAAAGGAGGATTGAGAGGTATTTTCCCTACAATCTTGACCCTCAGTTGTCAGATATTTTGTATGTCACAAAAGTTTACTTCAAAATGAATCTACTTTTTAAAGAACCATCACTTTTTTCATCGCCGACAAACAAGGACACAAGTCGTCAATTGAACATGTAAGAACGTGCATTATTTGTAAACAAGGAAACAAAGAGTCTTTGAGCATGCACGAGCGTGAGTTATTTGTTTATCATGTCTTCATTAATAAGGAAGAAAATCAAGAGCTTAAACACCCAACGTTTATCAGTTTGTCACTGATAACAAAACATGTAGTTGTTGTTGTTGAGACCCAGACCGTCCGACCTACCAGAAAGGTGTAAGGTAACCGTTTGGACGGCCGGGAAGTGCCACCCAATTTAGGCCGAAACCCAGTGGGGGAGGCATCCACATGGACCCTACCCTCCTTCCAATACCACCAACCTCTCTGAAGGACTTACAGACCCACATGTTTAACGTGATCGTACTCCGCATGAACACGGCGGCAGTTGTGGCAGCGTGCAAATCCAGCGCGCAAATCACCGGGCTACCGCGCCTGAAATGTGCCAACAGCACGCGGTGTTCCCAGGTGGTCACCCACCCAAGTACTAACCGCGCCCGATGCAGCTTGACTTCGGTGATCTAACGAGAACCGGTGTTTTCAGCACGGTAGGGCCGTTGATTCACAAAAAATGTAGTTGAAGACCCAGACCGTCCGACTCGTCCAGAGGACTAAGAGCAACTATTTGGACGGCCGTCACAAAAAATGTAGTGTAAATATTGTTCGTTCATCAGAAATTTGTTGATGCAAGGTCCACCAAGAGCTTAAGTATAACGTATTTATCAATTAAACAATGATAAACAATGAAATTAAGAATCTAATCAATATATGTTTATCACTTCTTCACAGATAAGAAGGCAAATTAAAAGTCTGAGAATTGAGAGTTTTTCAGTTCGTCAATGAAAAATAAACAAATCAATAGGATAAATGTTATCCTGGAATAATATTTAAATTTCTAAAATAAAAGTATACACTCTCTATATACTTTAAATATCTTATAGAAAACATGTGCTAAGTTTTCTTGGTCACCAATCTTTAACCTTACCAGGAATGAATTACTTTTCTAGGAAAAATCATTCTTAGTTTCATCTAGGACATACATGACAAAAATTATCTGGGAAATAAATATTCAGCCCTCTATATTGAAATAAGGTAAGATACTATATCACAACATTCTGAATATTACATTTCATTGCTAAATAATTCATATAATACTAAATAATCCATTGCGTAAATTAAATTCATATGCATCATGCAGTACATAAACTATATCTACTTGAAACACAAAACCCAACTATAAGGGGGTGTTCCCAAAATATGGAAGACGCCCCATTGTAGATTCATGACCGATTTTGTGCTCATTATGCGCTCGTCAGCATGGAATGAACGTTATCTATCATGGCAGCAAGAAACTTGCTATAAGCTATAATTTTTCGTCATTGGCAGACATGAAATTCGTTTACAATTTAGTTTAAGCCACGTGAAGTGGTAAAGTTTATAAAACACAAAACCCCAATGTTAAATTGTAAACCAATCCTATGCTGCCCACGAAGGTAAAATTGTCATTTCCCATAGAAGCTCACAAAAATTGGACCTTATAGCAAGCTTCTTGCTGCCATTGCAGATATCGGGTATTCCATGCTGACGAGCGCATAATAAGAGCGAAATCGGTCTATGGATGCAGTTACCTGCAATGGAAGTGTCTTTCATGTATTTAAATGACTTATGTCGTCACTCTAAGCAATAATAAAATTGGGGTGAAAACATACCTTTCAGATGCTGGCTTAAATCCAGTTGAATCTGAAAATGGAAGGTAAAAATTTACTTTATATCAACATAAATCTTTATATCAAAATTTCAATTTCATAATCCTGATGGGGTAAGACCTGTACAGAAAATAACAAGACACTAGTTCACATTCTATATGCTAATAGTAATAAGATGTCCAAAGACAACGGGGAACATTTATCAACCCGTTCACCATTCACAAGCTTTCACGATCATTTAATTATTTGCTAGATTCCGCCTTGGGGTAAATAATGACTCTGATATTTATACCTGTCATGTAAGAAAATCAGTGTGATATATGACTATTAAGGTGTGAATGTATTATTTTTGAAGACACGTCTTTTTTTCTCCCCGTCACACCTTAGCACGCAAAAGAGTTAAGTGAAAAAATTTAAATATTCCTTCAGGAGATTGGTTTTTTGTTAGGGATGTTATTAACCAAAGTCTTTTATTAAAAAGCACAGTTATTGTTATTATTATTGTTTCTGAAATTGTAGTTTATAACGTTTGTATTAATGTGCAGTAATGTAAAATGAAATATACTTTTTACTTTCCTTATATACATAATGTATAAGGAAAGTAGTATTGTGGCGGGGTTGAAAATTCGAATTCGAGTTTTCGACGGTGGAGAACGTTTCAAGCATCCCTGATCACGAATCAAATATGTTTGAGGTTATGTCTGCGTGTGTGTGTGTCAGTGAGTCTGTGGAGACGATATCTCACGAAGGAATGGAGCGATTCGAATGAAATTTGGTACAAAAATTACAATCCGTGAATACTGGAAGCCTACTGTTTATAAAAACAATCGAATGTTCAGAACCCCCTAAATTTTCGAGTGAAATTTTGAAAAAATCATCAAAAATCAAAACCTTTAATAAAGCTAAGCAGTTAGACATTTCGTATGTAATTTCTGCTTAAAAAACGATTGACATAAACTTTAGAACGCTGTAATGAATCGTTCTTGAGATATTGTACATTTTTAAAATAAATTTATCAAAAAATCCCATAAATTAAAAAAAAATATTAACTGCTGAGAAACATGTTCACTTTTCATATGCAATACCATGCGATAAATTTGGTGACATCATTCTCGTGGATCTAGCTCGTTCCATTCATAAAAAAAGGTACTTTGAGTAATATTTTGTATTTGAACGCCAATAGTCATTTATCTGCTATAAGAATAACTTATTTCTCCGTCCATAACGCTTGTCGATATTTTGGCGACGAATTTGGAGGAATGTCGCCAAATTGGCGACTTTTTGAAATGTTGCCAAATTACCGAAAATCTCGCCAAATGGATAAAAATGACGCTAAATCAATGAAATTGACCACTAATTGTTGAAAATTCAATATCGTAGAAGGAATATAAGAGTCTACTATAAGAAAAACCTATTTTTTTTACTATAAAAGTAGTAAATTCATTGCATTATGTGCCATGTGTTGCCCACATCAGATTTTTTACAGTTTTGCTGAACATACACTAAAATAGTTTTGTAATTCAATATTTTAGCCTCAGAAGGATATTTTTAATTTAGGCGCTGCTCGTGGGTTAATTCATCCTATAACAAAAGAAAATTCTGAGTGGTCCAACAGAACACTATAACGTCGCATCTGAGCAAATGCATTTGGCAGAGATAAAGTAAGCACTAATTTAAGAAAAACGTTAATTCTTAATAAGACGCCAGGACTCGATAATTGCTGAAAATTAATTTTTCAAGGTATACACAGTTGACTCTTACAAAGGACATATTTAAGAGATGTCGCTATAATATAAGCAATGCACTACAAGTATGCAAGTTTTAATATTTCTCTCCAAGCTAAAGAGAGACGACACTTATGATAGATTCTTTAATACGCTGCTTCTATTTTCTTGGAGATTTTTCAGATTTATAGTCGTAAGTACGACAAACATCTCATGTTCTCTCTGATAGAAATTACTACGGTTGGAATGTTCCACTTCTTCAAGACAATCAGTAAACTATTATAACAGCCAACTTAGGCTCAATTCATCGCCATTAACGTTTCTGTGATTTCAGAACTCATCACAGATGCATGATTTAAAGTATGCTATAATACCAAGATGGATAATATAATGGGCAAAATGATATTCAATCTGTTTCAGCTATGTGTCATGATTTATGTCCGGTCGCGTGCAGTTTATGGTGATTCATATCCTGTCATATAGGGTGTTTCAAGCTTTTGAACCATTAGTGCTAGACACGTACTACCAATTGGAAAGTTGTTTTAAAACGTTAGAGTTATATTTAATCACTTTCAAAACTATGTGACCTATACAGGAAATAACATTTTGTATAGCCACCTTAGCGAAGAAAGTTCAATTACTTGAAGTAATTGCAAAAAATCTGGAGTCCATCAAAATAAAATGGCATTTCTAAGTAAAAATCATGTGGTGATATTCATGAGGCAATTTTTTGGGACCCGTTTTTCAATTGAATAGTGGTTTTCAGCAAAAAACAAGTACACTAAAGCTGTATTTTGTGGAGGGTCCTTAAATTCTTTCGAAAACTGCTTGGTAAGAGCGCAGTGTTATGGTTTAAGTCATAAACCATAAATTTCGTTTTTATCTCCCCACTTTGATATTATAGATACATATGACAAATTAACTAATATCTGTAAGGTTTATAAACAATTTTGAGTAACTGAACATTTTGCCTTGTTAAAGGGGCCATACATAAAGTTAAATTTCGAATTTTTAAGCAAGTACCTCCCGTAGTTTTGAAAGTATTTTAAGCAAACTTTTTTGCGATTCAGAAAATGCTTCCAATCGAAAGTATGCATGCAGCTCTAAGCAGTGTCGTCATATTTTTTTAAAGATAAGGAAGAGCTGTTGTAAAATAAACATAATTTCTTTGATAATCAATAGTGTCCGAAGGCTTCCTGTGGGTTATGACAGCACCATCTCAGATAGCAATAACGGTTCTAAAGTTAGTGATATCATATTTAGCCTTTTAGAAACACCCAGTATTTAACTATATGACTACAGGTATCAGTATCATTAAAATCAGAGCGTTGTTTGCAATATTTGTAGTACAGAACGTCATATGATACATAACTATGGAAAATATTGTAGATTTAATGTAGGCAATTTCTGACTCATATTGCAGAATATGCAATCATCAACAGCATACATAAACGAATCACTTACAAATGTAAAATAATAAATGGGGTTTATACGTTAAAGGACGTGCAAACAAACAGTTTGTTAACAGAAGATGTGCAAACAATAGAAATTCTAAATAAAATTTATGTGCGGAGGTAAGCGAAAGAAAAATGCGAATGGACTGTATATTAACAAAACTTTATTTGCGCAAAACAAACACCACGACAGCACATGACGGATGCAACAGAGAAAACTCCAACTCGCACACAAGTTCTCGCTCTTTTCTACCTTCTTCGGCTGGGTTACAATAACCTAATTAGCGCCAAGGTGGAATGTTCAGTCGCCAAGTGGCGATCGCGTAACAGATACGGAACATCCCGCCCGGCGTTGAAATATTCAATTATTTCAAATATTACATAACTTTACAAATAAAACATATTCTAACAAAATCAATATAAACATATGCAAAGTAAATATCACAATAATTATTTTACATTGGACTGTGATTATCTGGAATTGGCAAGATGCATATTTTAGAAACGCATCTTCTAAAATTGCTTGCCGGAGTGCGTAAGTCTACGACACGAACATTTCCGTCTGCACCTGGCATAACTTTAGTAATTCTGGCCATAGGCCACTTATTGAACGGAAGATTTGAGTCCTTGAGTAACACTAACATTCCTGGCAATATATTTTGCCGAACAGTGTTCAATAAGGCTTGTGGCCCAAAGTGCAAAGTTTTTCTATGATAATACTGAAAGATCATTTTAACTATTTTATTACCAGAATACAAAACTATTGGGTGTCTGTGATCGTAATTTAAATTTGAATTAGCAAGACGACCACCGACCCTAATTAAACCTCTACTGTCCAGAAATGGATGCAAAAATCTGAGCTTACTTTTAGTTGGAACTGATGCTCCTTTCTGTAAGGCCGAAATTTCTGGAGTGAAATAACTTGACTTGCTTAATTAAACATTCTTCAGCCTGTTTACATTCATTTACAGAGAGAGCACCTTTTAATGCATGTGTATTACCCTTACAGTTTTTAATAAACCTAAAAATAAATGCTAGTATTCTAATTAGTTTATGAAAATCATTAGTGCGATCAATTAAATTATCATAAAATTTAGAGTCACTATTCAAGGTTAAAGTTAATTTAGAAGGGACCTTGAGTTCCTCCAGATAGACCTTGTCCATTATGAAATCAGGATCACTCAAAGTCTCGTGAGTCGAAATTGCTAACACAGAAGGATCTGGTCCACACCACCATAGTTTATTGTCTGCAAGAGTTCCTGCGTCCAATCCTCTGGAAATGAGGTCAGCAGGATTAGATTCAGAGGGGATATGTTGCCACTGAAAGTCCTTGGTCAGCTGCTGGATTTGGGATACTCTGTTACTTACGAAGGTTTTAAGCAAGTGGGGAGAGGTCCTTATCCAAGCCAGGCTGATAGTTGAATCAGACCATAGTTGAACAGAGTCCACCTTCTGTCTTAAAGCATCTAAGACCTTATGCATTAGTTGTGAAAGAAGGAGACACGCCGCAAGTTCAAGTCTTGGAATCGTCATGGCTTTGATGGGAGCCACGCGTGATTTACTACACAGAAGTTGACAGGAGACTTGGCTTGCATAGTTTACAGACAGCACGTACACTACTGCGCCGTAAGCCTTAGAGGAGGCGTCAGCAAATCCATGGAGAACAATAGACTTGACCTCGGATTTAAGGACGCATCTGGGCACTTTGATGAATTCTAAATCTGGCAGTGTCTTAATAAAGGACATCCACTGTTTCGAAAAGTCTGGTGGTAATGTTTCATGCCAGCCTAATTTCAGCAACCACAATTGTTGCATGAAAATCTTCGCCTTGGCAATAATTGGCCCGAGAAGACCAATAGGATCATAGATGCGGGCAATTTGTGAAAGCACGTCTCGTTTAGTGAAACTACACTTATTGTCGATTGAAACGTTGTATGCAAATGTGTCCGTTGAGCTATTCCAAAGCATGCCTAATGTTTTTACTGTTATCTCTTCTGAATTTCGATCTAAAGGAAAAATCTGTTCAGAAGTGCGAGTTGTATTGGAACACCACTTATGCAAAGACATTCCCCCTCTTTTAAGGAGCTGTGTTAATTCTAATTGAATACTTTTAAATTCCTTCAAATCCGATGAACCAGAAAGACAGTCATCCATATAGAAGTCGTGCAGGATAACACTCGATGCTAATGAAAAGTCTTTGCTTTCATCTAAAGCAAGTTGATGCAAAACTTTCGTAGCTAAATAGGGCGCACTCGCAGTGCCGTAGGTAACCGTTTTTAACTGATAAGTCTTGAATGTTGCCGATTGGTTGTCTTTCCACAAAATCTTTTGAAGCTTCCTTTGTGACGGATCAATTTCAATCATTCTAAACATCTTTTCTATATCTGTAGTGAATGCATAGAGATGTTTTCTAAAACGTATTAATATCGAAAAAAGATCTTCCTGTATCACCCCTCCTTTGCATATCAAATCATTTAAAGAATTTCTGTTAGTAGTTTTTGCGCTCGCATCGAAAACGACGCGCAATTTGGTCGTTTGACTAGTTGGTCGCAAAACGCCATGGTGAGGGAGATAATAACCTTCTTCAGAATCTTCATCTTCCTTTATTTCCTCCATGTGGCCTAGAACTTCATATTCCCTAAGAAAATCTGAATATAGCTCTTGCATGGTAGGATCGCGTTCTAATCGTTTCCACAAATGTTCCAATCCTTTAGAAGCCATTTCTTTAGAACTCCCCAACATCTTTTCAGAAAGCTCTGGTTTGAATGGCATTTTAACTACATATGTTCCATCTGTGTTCCGATAGTGCGTTTTTTCAAAGTGTTCGTTGCAATATTTTAACTCTTCACTGATACAAGTTTCGTGACTTTCGATGTTTTCTGTTTCCCAGAACGATGTAAGTGTTTTATTTAGAGTCTCCAAATTTTTAGACAAAAAACAATAATTAGTTGACATATCAGAATTATCGTCCGAAACACTGCCCGAAACCACATGTCCGAAAACAGTTGATTGTAGAAATAAATTTTCTCTTAATCTAATTTTATCCGAGTTTAAGAAAGCGAAAAAATATTCAGCACCCAAAAGTAAATCAACCTTTTGAGGCAAAAATAATTTAGGATCTGCGAGTTTTAAGTTCTTTGGAATTTTCAAATTAGAAATCTTAAATTTCTTCGAAGGCGTAACATCTGTTATTTTAGGTACAATAAGTAACTCTAATTCCCATTTTGAATCCTTACTTTCATTCGATATTTCAGCGGTGACCCTTGACCTGACATTCAGAGTAGTGTCATTCAAACCGCAAATTGGTATTTGTATCTTTTCTTTCTTTAATTTAAGTGCATCAGCCGCTTTGTACGATAAAAATGATGACTCAGATGCACAGTCCAAAATCGCTCTAAATGCAATTCTTTGACCACATGAATCCTTCACGTACACGATTGCTGTATTAACCAACACACTTTTCGAATTTCCATTTGTAAAAAAGGAAGAACGAGTCTGCTGCGAGTCAATAAATTGAGCGGAATTGTTCACTTCTTGCTCCTTATAAATAGCCAAAGTGTCTGGCGATGAGATCTGCGCTTTAGTTAAAGTGGGTGTATAATAATACTTATGTAGCAGCGTATGGTGAGTGGATGCTTTACAAACGAAACAAGAACTTTTCGAATTGCAGTTTGATAACATATGAAGATCGCTCAAACAATTAAAACATAGTTTGTGTTTTTTAACAATTTCTAATCTGTTATCCAGTTTCATGTCCTTGAATTTTTGACAATGATAAATAGGATGATATTTGTATTTGCATGCAACACATACTTTCCAGGAATTATTGGATTTAACGATAAATGATTTTGATCGTTCCACATTCGGTTTAGCAATATTTCTGCTAATACTACTAAGAATTTGACATCTTCTTTCTAAGAATTCCAAAAATGCATCGAAATCTGGAACTTCATTGTTTGTTAACGTTAATTCATATTGCTTGCGTGTTTCGCGATCTAATTTGTTAAGTATTATATTTAATAATAATGCATTAGAAAATTTGTCGCGTTCAAATTCCAAAACCCTTAAAGCTCTGAGATTCTTCTTTACAATGTCTAATAGGCTGCGAAGTTCCTTTTCAGATTCGTATTTAATTGAATCCACATTAAGAATATTTTTCATATGCGTATCAACAATAATTCTATGATTTTCATAGCGTTGTTCCAAAGCCTTAAAAAGAGAACTGTACGAATCATCGGAAGTTTCAATAATCTTAGCTTCACCCTTTAATGAACCGCGTAAATAATGGAGTTTTTCATTTTCTGATAAATCTTGATTTTCAGTTATTAAGGCATTAAATTGACCTTTAAACAGATTCCATTCCTCAAATTTACCACTGAATATAAGTAATGGGATTTTGGGTAGTTTGATCGAAGCCCTTTTATGCAGATCTGTATGTAATGAACATACCTCTTGAGTAGAACTCTTCCCAGTCGTTGTAGAATTATCTGAATTATCCTTAATTTTATTTATAGAGGTCCTAATTCTAACCTCTATTTTTTGCATCTCTTCATCAATTAGCGACAGGGCTGCTTCCGTTTCTTCGAATTCGTCATCCGTCACAGTAGCGTAATATTCTTCTTTTAATGCATCAAACTTCACTTGAATCTTTGTAATCAATTCACAGTAGACATTCAGCTCATTGAATGTTGGTTCCTTCCCTTCGGTAAGACAGTTCGTAACTTTGGTCAGTTGACCCTTAATATTACCGCGCTTGCGGTTTAGAACAGTAATTGTGTACTGTCAGTCATGACGAGCGATGAAACTAAAGTAAGATTAAATTAGTTATTTAATCAAATCCCTTACCATAGGAACTGGTAGTACCTCCGGCTCGTTAGGACCATTAAATGTGCGGAGGTAAGCGAAAGAAAAATGCGAATGGACTGTATATTAACAAAACTTTATTTGCGCAAAACAAACACCACGACAGCACATGACGGATGCAACAGAGAAAACTCCAACTCGTACACAAGTTCTCGCTCTTTTCTACCTTCTTCGGCTGGGTTACAATAACCTAATTAGCGCCAAGGTGGAATGTTCAGTCGCCAAGTGGCGATCGCGTAACAGATACGGAACAATTTACATGCACAGATTTCGTCATTTGCCATTGGCTGCGTATGGTGCCTGCAAAAACTTTGAAATTTCTCTGAGATCTTAATTTATCCAAATCTTTATCGCATTGAGAAAACATGTCTGACATTGCAATGGTTTGACATACCAGAAATTTTTTAAACCATACTTATTGATTTAGGCAAACAGGGATTTTTCAGTTTATGCTCATGGTTTGTTGACCGAAATTAATTTTCGTAAATTGACCCAATGAGCAGTACCTTAGTGAGGTAGCACATGGATATTTAAGATTTTTTTATTGAACAATATTTGTCTTTAAGCATAGTTATGTCCTTGAAATCAAGATAAACTGGAAAAAGACAATTTATTGCATATTGTTACGATGTATGCTTTCGAATGTTGGGTGTACTGTCAGGGTACAAAAATGAGTCCAAATTTCTGGATGCTTTTATTTAAAAACGCTAATAAGCGTAAACAGGAACAGTATACCGCGAATAGCTCGAAAACAATCTTATAAGTTCATTAAACAACTGTTAGATACAATAAAACAACAATTAAATGCTCAACTAATTCATAAAATAGCAGATACTTTTTTCAAAACATAGACGTATCTTATAATTCAATTAAACTCGTATTACGTCAACTCTCTCCAACTGAGTTATGACTCATTTATATACTCTCCATAGAAGGTTCTAGAAAATGCTCGGTATTATCGAAACAAGTTGGTATTTGAGAAAGCTGTAGTGGATTCAGAAACTCGCCAAAAGTCACCAAGTTGCGGTATTTAACCTAACATGGCAACCCTGTTCCGACAATCCGTCCAATTCTGGCAACACTATTTTCACGTAATAGAAAATGGTTGTCTGTAGAAGTATTTTCTCCTTACATGGATTCAATATGAGGTAGTAGCATTTTATGCATTCGTAACAATATTTTATCTAGTATCTAGAGGTAAAAAATTAATAATGTTATTATTAATTACTTACGACTGAAACAGCATTTTTCTTTTTTGAACAGACATACTAAGAGTGATATCAAACAGATGAGGACAAGAACTATGACAACTACACCTCCAATTAGCATTGTAAGGACAAAAGGTTCTGAAACAGAAATAAACTTTATTGAAATTATATGAATCAGAAGAAGATTTATGATAAATTATCTGGTGTGCAAAAACTATAATAGTTACATTTTAAAATCGCAAACACTCATAAGGAATGCCGAGGATGACGTCATATATGTAACGACTTAATGTACATTGCTCTTTAATTGAAACGCAGCAATGTACTTGTTGAGATCCCTTTTCATCAACTTAAATAAGTTTCTGTTGTTCAGACACTATTTGATCCATTTGTTAAAAATTTAGAACATTTATAAAATTTTTCAATTTGCACGTCATGGTGAAGTCCGGATTTTCAAATTTGATCTGTGAACACAGATAATGAAGGTCAAAAGTCTCCATGGTAAATCTATGATGAAACTATTTTTTAAGCTTCCACACGTTATGATCCGTACACACCGTTGTTAAAATTTAATGTGCTGATACGTGAAATATCATTTTCACAGTTAATTCAAATTATTTTAAATACTTAATAGATCACGTGACATGTATTTATGTTTATTATTTAATAACAGCGTCGAAGAACAAACTCTCTGATTGCAAGGTTGTTGCCAGAAATGCTTATTATTGAAGGACAACCGTTTATTAAAACCATATAGTTTAGTAGGGCTATATTTTCGGACTTGAGATGACATAATTAAATTTCCATATTTTTAAATATCATTTCATTCTTGTGGCAACGTTCGTCTATTACGGTTAGTTATACATTTGATAAAATTAGTATTCTCTTGTTTTCTCTTAATGTAGTGTTTTCTCTTAATGTATTATATATGAATTATATATAAAAAAACTCTTGTTTACTTCTATCTGTCCGTAACACTTGTCAATAACAACTTAAAATTTTAAAACGTCCGACGATAAAAATTAAATATTATAACTTTTAAAATAAATGAAAGTTTATTTTAAATTTATTTATTAATTTATCTTTATTTATTATCTTTATTTATTCTTATTTTATTATTAGGTTATTTTATAATCCTACTTAAAATAATTAATTACTTAAATATTTAAATTAGTAATTTAATTATATTATTAAAACTCAATAATTTAAATACTTAAATTTTATAGTATTATTAAAAATTTTCATAAGTATGTCTACCTCTATGACCTTTTAATATGTTATCTTTATGAATCT
Organism: Amaurobius ferox; assembly: GCA_951213105.1. Taxonomy (NCBI): domain Eukaryota; kingdom Metazoa; phylum Arthropoda; class Arachnida; order Araneae; family Amaurobiidae; genus Amaurobius; species Amaurobius ferox. The sequence goes on along the minus strand of OX578149.1, from coordinate 111,880,732 downwards.
ATGTCTTTATCTTCTCTCAATTTTTGCATTTACTTGTGGTCGCATGGTATTTGATGTTATGCATATTTTAACTTCTGACTTGGACTACATTTATAAATTTATTGCACTGCCCCATGTTATATGCCTTTGATAAAGAGTGTTTCTGCTGGAAAGCGATTAAGGCGATTTCTGTATATTTGTATTTTAAAACATTTTATGATTTGCAAATAAAATTGATTTATTTTGAAAGTTATAGTATTTGATGCTTGTCAATAAATTACGCGACAAATTCGGCGACTTTTTTTGGAGAATGTCGTCGAAATGAAAATATCGCCAAATGGACAATCTCGCATACTTACGAGAATGTTGCTAAATTAGCAAAAATTCGAGATCTTGAGAAATTAAGTTGATTTGTGACATCGATATAAATCTTTTAATTTTTTTTCTCTCTCTGAAATCTGTTGTCTAATATAAAGCAATCAGCGATTATTTTTTCAACAGATCTTTCATATTTGATCCATGCACGTTAAGGCATTATACGTATATTTCGTGACTTAAAACATTTATCTTCGTTTTTTTTTTTTATAAAATTGACCTTTTATTTGCTGTTTATTGTTATTAAATATATTAATTTTACTGTTCATATTCATTCATCACAGTCATTAAGCAATGATAAGAACAGAGTAGAATTTTATATTATTTATATATTAATTCTAATTATAATATGTTAATTATAATAATAATATGTTAATTATAATTATAATATGCCAATTTATAATAATAGTTTCTTATTAATTATATGAAATTATTATTATAAATTGGCATATTATAATTATAATTTATTATATTATACATTAAATTTCATATTAATTATATGAAAATTTTCAATTGTCATCTAAAATTTTCTAAAAACATTTTCTATAACAAATTGTTTATTATTTCTTCTTTTCATGCTCTGATACTTTCTCAGTTATATATAAGACAAGATGGCAAGCTAACAAAATGGCGAAGTTCATGGGACACTGTTCTAAGAGAGGCATTTTACCGATTAAGGAGCGACAAATGAAAATTCAAAACTGACTATAGACGCTGTAGAACATTATTGTGATGCGTTATCTACAAACAATTTTGAGTTCTTAGAATATTTTGTTCCTTATACCAATACTAATGAAATATTTATCTTCGTTTTATTTTATAAAATCGAACATTTTGACTGTTCACAGTTATTGAACGAAACAACCTGAAAGATAAAAAAACACGTATAATTTTATGTTAAATATATTTTAATTATAATTATATGTTAATTATGCTAATTATTGTGTTGATTTTGTATTTCCTTTTAAGTTTTTCTAAATAAATAAATAAATAATATTAGTTTTTATTAGTTTTTCTTTTTATGCTTTGATATTTCTTCATTTCTTCAATTTTATATAGATATGAGACAAGATGGCGAGCCTTCCAAAATCATGGGACACTGTTCCAAAAAAGGCATTGTACCGATAAAAGAGCGACAAATGAAAATTTAACGCTGACTATAGAGATAACATTATTGTGACACGTTCACTACAGAAAATTTTGTGTTCTCAGGAAAGTTTCTTCATTTTACCAATGGATCTAAGGAAAATATTAACTACTAGAAAATATCTAAAATGAAAATTAGATAGTTGTGTATACATATTTAAACTAATAAAATATGTTATAATGTATTATCATTAAATTTTCAAATGGTTTTTGATGTCTAAATATGTTATAATTATATAATGGGGAAAATAGTAATTTTAACTGTAAAACAAAACTATGTCATTTAATTTTAAAATTATCAAAATTAGTTAAATATTTTATGAGAAATTCGATATTTAAAATATCTATTTCAGAGCAGATTACTTGTATTTAATTTCTGAGATATTTTAGACTTTTTTGTCATTTTAATTTAATTTGTAATGCTTTAAATTGCTGCTAAGAAAAGTATAGTTTTCTGTGGCAAAAATGTCAGCGACCAAATTCACCAAAGAGAAAATAATCTGTTCTGTAATTGAGAAATTCAAAAATGTTACTTCTCTAATATTTAAAAATTTTCGTCGAAAATATTTAAGTCAAGTAATAACATCTTATTTCGTATAAAATATTTTTTTTACATTAGAAAAATCAACTTATAGTCGTAAATTACTTGATGTATTAGCTTTAAATACCTATTAAAATTTAAAGTACTATAACTTCGAAAGTATTAGGTCGAAAATTCGTATGTAGTCGAAAATTCGTATCCTACGTATGAGCGCATTTGCTTTTTTAAAATGTTGTACAGCGTTGCTTAATGGTTTGGGTATAGAGTTACCCCAAACACCAACATATTTCAGTGTGAACCTTATTTTAATTAATCCAATATGTCTTTAAAAAAAGACATGAAATTTCAATATGCAAAATACTGCTTAAAAACAAATAACAATCCTTTAGGGATCTTGCAAAAGATTTTATGAATAATAAAGAACTAAACTTATTACAGCATGTAGGGAATGTCATGTTTTGACTACATTGAAGTTTTCACTAACTGTTCTTTTATCGGCGCATTACAAACAGGCAGACACTAAATGTTTATACAAACACTTATGAATGTAAAATAATGTTCATTGCATGTTTATATGACTACTTGCAGCGATTACCCGTCGTTGCTCGGGATTTACCATGCAAAACAATGATAAAAATTACACCGGAACATATATGGCCGATTATGATATATTACCGCTGAATGTATCGCATTTTAGAGATGTTTAAATAAAATTAAAGTTGGAAAGTGTTTCATAATCAATGCTTTATGCATGATTGATCTTTCTTGTGATTTCGTAATACTTTTCGTTGTTGAGTAAGCCTGTGAGAAATAAACCGTGTTGATAGTTTCCATTTGAATTCATATCTCAAACCTGTGATTTTCAATAGTATCTAACACGTTCAATAAACTCCCACAAAACCCAGTGTTGAGTAAGCCAGTGCAAAATTAACAATGGTTAAAGTTTCCATTTAAATTCATATCTCAAACCTGCGATTTTTAAAATTGTCTAATACGTTCAATAAACTCCCATAGAACTCAGTGTTGAATAAGCCTGTGAAAAATAAACCATGGTGAAATTTTCCATTTAAATTCATATCTCAAACCTCTGATTCTCAAAAGTGTCTAATACGTTCAATAAACTCCCACAAAACTCAGAGATTTAATTGACTTTCACGTTTTAAACCAACAATGTCCAACCTTTTTCGTTGTGAATCATGGAGTTACAGAGTAGAACTCTTAGGAAAAAGTGTCGTTTTTCACTAATATCTCAAGAACCACTGGGCGTAGAAACTCGAAACATGGCCTATGTTTTTGTGGGGTGATTTCAAGACTACCAAGACAAATTTCATGAAATTCGGTTCAGCCGTTCTCCAGTTATGGTGGATCATACATACACATTTTTCTTCTTTATATATATAGATCAATGATTAACACCATATTCCTCTAATTTTAGCCTTACAAGAATTACTCCACTATTTGCCACTTTAACTATGAAATTCACTTTAATTATGATTTTTTCAATGCATCACTTTTAAATATGAAAAAATAAAGTAAAATCCAGTTGCAAAATGCATAAACTTTTAACAACATTAATTTAATCGTTAATGTGTCTCAAACAAACAAGCAAATAAATATTCCAAACACCTTTTCTTTAATAGCATCGTACGTTAAACATAATTCTTAATAAACTTTGCATTATAACCATTTTTAATAGTGTAACATCCGAAACGTTTACAAATTTTGCAATTGTTCCTGTACACACCAAAGAATTATGCACTTTTTTTTTAATTCCTGGGGTAATTTGTTATCAATACACACACAACCTTCCGTGAGTTGTAATTGTTTCCACTCTTTCAATGGTAAAAGTGGATGCAGCGAATTGTTTAAATGTGCTTAACACGATATACTCGTGAAGCTAATGAATAATTTATGAACACAACACTTTTGAAGCACGCGAGCAGAAAAAGAACTACCTTATTAATTCTGGAAAAAGAATTTATGCGAGTGAGAAAATTTTAATAAAGCGAAATGTTTCTTTTTTTTCCCCGCAAACTGGGCATCGAAACGGGAAACGCAAATTGAAAATGAAGTTCTATTTTTTATTATCGAATAATGTGGCGTTCTAAATATTTAACAACGTTTAAAATATACGTTTATTTTTAAATAAATTAAATAATCGCGGTTTATTCAGATATATGTTCGATGAATGCCCAAAATGCAAAAATCCAAGGACTTAGTTTCTAATGAGATTATCGTAAAGAGAAAATGCATTATTTAATTAATTATCAGCTAACTAAATCGTCCGAATGCACTTTATTATGTAAAATTATAAAATATTCTATTCATTTACGCTATATTATCATAATCGCGTTTATTAAAATCATTAGATCATATATTTATTTGCTAATAACCGTGCACTTGATACATTCAATCATTTGACTACACATCAGCCAGAACTGTGAACCATTTTGACGTCACAAGATGTCGCTCCGGTGCACCAGTGGGGGGCGGTACACGCTGTGCCCAACAACAGAATATCCATGCTCCACTAGATTATCAGAAATCTTAAGTTTAGAGGTTTAGAGATGGTTTTTAATCATCATGCTAAAGGTTTTGAATATTCAACTTGAAGAAGAAACACTATTTTCTATATATGTAAAAATTGATGTTAAGTCTTAAGTTTCACACTTTCTTGTATATCACTTATATTAGACCCAATATATCTTATGTACTAGTTTAACAAATGTAAACATCAAATCTTTTTTTTTCCCAATGGCCAGGCATTGACTCTTTCATCTTCGCCTATACATCGGCCAGAACAGTGAACCTCTTAGCCTTCAAATGACGTTGCCCCAGCGCACCAGTGGGGGTGGAGACAGATTGCGCCCAACAACACAAACATCCATGTCTTACGTGGGACTCGAACCCACAACTTGGTGGCCGATCAATCGATGGAAACGCTCGCCTTGACCGCTCGGCCACCACGTCGACTGAAATGAGCCAACAGTACGCGGTGTTCCCAGGTGGTCACCCACCCAAGTACTAACCGCGCCCGATGCTGCTTAACTTCGTTGATCTAACAAGAACCGGTGTTTTCAGCACGGTAGAGCCTTTGGCTGCATCAAATCTATAATGATTAAAATAATACTTATTTGTTTGTTTCTTTTAAACGAATTTAATGACAACAAATATTGAAAGAATACTTTGTAAATGTTGTATTTTCTGATTTATGAAAATCACTTCTACATCTCCCAAGTATTTACACAACACGGTGGCAACGATCACTGATCTTGCTATTTTGGCAGTTGAAGTGGATGTTATAAAGTTGTAGTTGTTGCGTTGTTTGAGTATATAAAGCAAGATTGATGAATATAAGGTTACATACTGGTTTGAACTGGAATTGTGCTGCACTAAACTACACACTTAAAATATGGATAAAAACACACACAAATACGTATTTACTGCCACTAGAATAAAACTTTTAAACAGGTAAAGACAGTACAGGTAAATTCAGAAATGACACTTTTAAACAGAGGCTCTACACTAGCGTCCATCCCTGTGTTCGTTGAAATACGGTTTCTGCAAACTTTGAAAACTGTAAGAATATTTTGTTTGTTTTCAGAGAAAACACAAATCAATCTACCAATATAATAGTCCTTTTGACACGCCTGTCTTAAAATTAAAATAAATACATTTAATAATCGTAAGTGAGCAGTCATTTTGTAATTATTTTCATAAAAAATGAATCGAACTATTTTCATGATGTTGATACTAGTCATTCTCAAGGTATTGCATAGTTTTTTAATTCTAAGTAAATTTTAGACATGCAATAAAGGAAGAAGACTGCTGATGTCTTCAGGAACGGTCGAGAATATTTAAAAATAACAAGAAAGATCGATCATGCATAAAGCATTGATTATGAAACATTTTCCAACTTCAATGCAATTTTATATAAACGTCTCTAAAATGCTATACATTCCTCGGTAATATTTTTTAAATTATCACAATATTACGTTAATTTATTATATTTGAAAACTTCGTCGAAGAAAATGAACTTGATTCAAATGACGGCATTGAAATATAAATTGCCTGGTTTAAACATCTCTAAAATGCAATACATTTCTCGGTAATATTTTTAAAATTATCATAATACTAAAATAATTTATTATATTTGAAAGCTCCATCGAAAACAAATGAACTTTATTCAAATGACGTCATCGAAATATAAATCTCCTCTATATAAAAGCAGCATTTTATTTACAAACATTTTTCCAACCGTTTCCATCATCACATTACTATAATAATTTATTTTATTTAAAAATTTGAAAAATTGTTATCTAACAATTTATTCTAAAATGTGAAACCTCTTTAATATATAAAATAATTAAACTCTTGGAAAGATACATATAATATATCTCTTTTTTCCAATATATCTTATATAATATATCTCTTTTTTCGTAGCAAGTCTCAGAATTTAATTGAATTTGTTTTTCTCCCTATATTAAATAATTTTTATTTAAAAAGCTACCTAACATACTTTACTGAAATTTGTTTTATATTTTATGGGATAATTTGAATATTTGATACAACTTTCGAAGCAATTTGTAAATTTCAAATTCGCTTAAGAAATGTTTGAAAAATTTGGTCCCATAAGGTTCACTGTATTTCATATTTTCAACCCGGGTTCAATCCAAAGGTAATTGGGTGATATTATTCATTTATATTCCCGTAGGTCCCACAGATCGTCTGAAAAACATACTAAAATTTCCTTTTGATAAAGTCATTTTTACGGCAGTTATCGTGCTAACGAACTGACAGACAGACAGACAGAATGAACAAAGTCATAAACACTTTTCAACTATGTTGTAAACCCAAAGTAATTCTACACACCCTGCGAAAAGTGCAAACACCATTAAAGTTACCAAGACTATGCAGGTAACAAGTGAGTGATGTACATGTGAAAGAAAAGAATACAGACGGAAAGAGGTGTTAATTAATTCTTTCTGGCGCCTTTGTCAGTGTTATCAATATCGTTTTCTGATCTGTTTTCATTGCTAATGTTTCTTCCCATTGTACCTGATAGCTAAATGTTTTACAAACGGAAGACACGTATCAAAGTACATTGTTCAATATATTTTAATATTTTTTGACATTTTCATTGTGAAAATCAAATTTTATGAAGCATTATATACAACAAAATCACTATTGAAATGCAATAAAGTGTATTCCCGAGGATTTGACAGAAGAAATCCATTTTTTCTCGCTTATATTACTACGATATTCGAAGGGATTTTCAAGTTTTCAAGTACTTCATCCCCCCAACTTTTGTTGTAAAAAATTCTATAAATGTAGGGTGAAAATTCTTGGAAACAGAAAGTTTATTTTAAAAACAGCAAGTTTATTTTCTAGCATTAAAAAACGTAAAATGACTCTTCGCGTGACATACTTAAGAATAATAAAATATAGTAATTTTATATAAAATATATTAAAATATATTTATTTTAATACCAGTTTAAAAGGCCTCTATTTTTGTAATATAGCCATTTTCCTGGAACAACATTTAAAAAGAAACAACACTCTGTAAGACATACCAAGGATTCCATGGATCTGGGAAAAGGGCACTTGTGGGTATCTCTCGATCGCTGACATTTTGGAAAGGGCTATTTGGAGCGTCTTCTAATGATGCACAACCGCACAAAGTACTCTACCAATATTATATAAAAAGCAATAAAATATCTGATGAACTGTTATTTATATGATTCTGAACAATCATGTACTCCACTAAAATTACTATGAAAAGGTTAAATATTTGACGACTTTGTTTTAAAAGAAACTCCATCCCTAATAATTTTTAAACATGACAAAAAACTTCTTATCAACAGTTACCAGCTTGAAAGTAGTAATCAAACACATGGTAAAAAATGAAAAATATTACATATGTAATACTCCAGTGAGCAAGTGATATATTTTTAATTATTACTTTCCTTATATACATAACGTATAAGGAAAGTATTGTGACGGAGTCGAAAATTCGAATTCGAGTTTTCGACGGGAGACCACGTTTCAAACATCCCTGATCACGAATCAAACACTTTTGAGGTGATGTCTGTGTGTGTGTGTGTGCGTGAAAGTACGTGTGTGTGTGTGCGTGAAAGTACGTGTGTGTGTGTATCAGTGAGTCTGTGGAGACGATATCTCACGAACGAATGGAGCGATTCGAATGAAATTTGGTACAAAAATCAGAATCCCTGAATACTGGAAGCCTATTGTTTTTAAACGCAGTTCAGTACTCTCCTAAATTTTCGAGTGAAATTTTGAAAAAATCATCATAAATTCAAAACCTTTAATAAAGTTACGCAATTAGACATTTCTTATGTAATTTTTCCTTAGAAAACGATTGACATGAACTTTTGAATGCTAGCATGAACCGTTCTCGAGATATTGCACAATTTTAAATAAATTTATAAAAAAATCCCATAAATTAAAAAAATATATATTAACTGTTGAGAAACATGTTCACTTTTCATATGTAATATCATGCGATAAATTTTGTGACATCATTCTCGGCGATCTAGCTCGTTCCATTCACAAGAAAAGATACTTTGAATAATACATTTGTATTTGAGCGCCAATAGTCATTTATCTGATATAAAAATGACTTATTTCCTTGTCCATAATGCTTGGCGAGATTTTAGCGACGAATTTGGCGGAATGTCGGCAACTTGTCAACTTTTTCAAATGTTGCCAAATTAATGAAAACCTCGCCAAATGGATAAAAATGACGCTAAATCGATGAAAATGATGACTAATTAACGAAAATCCAATATCTTGGAAAGAATATAAGTATCTACTATAAGAATAACCTAATTTCTTTTTTTTTTTGCTGTAGAAGTAGTAAATTCATTGCATTATATAAGGAAAGTCATGTGCTGCCCTCATCAGATTTTTTAAAATTTAAATTCAAAAATTTAAAAATGGCCGCAACAGTTTCTTTCACGAGATACAATATTATAAATTGTAGTTCCCCTAAAGTATAAAAATATATTCCAGTACGATCGGTTTGGGGATGCACGTGGAGCCCCTCTGTCTCCCGGAGAAATAGGATGGGTTTTGTAAATCACTTAGTTTTAAAATGACAGATTAATTTTTCCGATTTTGAATAGCTCAATTAAGTTACTTAAATGTACCTCTGGAGTTTAGTTTAGTTTAGCATATTACAAAACATTCATGCGATTAATTGAATATATTTGAGTTTTCAATTCCATATTAGAATAATCATTTTGGAATATTCAACAACGCATTACATAAAGAATAAAATGGGCACTCACCTCTAACTTCGAGAGCAACTGAAAACGATTCCTCTCCTTTTTCATTTTCAATTTTAAGGGCATATGTTTTGGAATCACCGCCTTCTACATTAAAAATTGTTAGCTTCGCTTCGTAGCAGTCTTCTTTGGAATTTATCTGCAAAAACAAAACACAAGGGGACATTTACTATTTCCTCTGGTAGAACAAAAGTAATGAAAATGAAATGGTGCATTTGTGAATGGTGGAAGATCGGGAAACCTTATTCTGTAAACAGGGTGAGTTTAAATACTGAAGTATTATATAAAATCATTTTAACGATTTTGGAGTGAAGAAGGAGGGGGGGGGGGAGTTGAGATTAAAAATCGTTTTAAGCAGTATAATCTCAAACTTCTAAGAATTTTAAGTCTAGTACGATGTATGTAAGACTTTGTTGGTAATTATAGAATTGCATACAATTGTGGAACGCAGAGGTACAACTTTCTGAAAGCCTAGTGATGCTAGCGAAAGCGCAATAATTCATAATTATCTTAAGGTTTTGTGACTGTTATATAGATGATTATCGAACAACTAATTTACCCTATTTCACTGAAATGGCACATACTATCTATAAGCTTTGTAATGTAAGTTTAATAAAACGCAACTACATTTGCTTTCATCAATACAATTAATTGGAGAGTAGCTCCACTCGATATTCTCATACCATAATTTATTGTTATGTAGCTTTTGATCGTTTACTTTTTGAAAATCTTACAAGAAAATTATAAAAAATATATATCGTTGGTGCAAATAATCACAATATTATAGCGTGTTCCCATTCAATTTAGAGTGCTAGAATTTTTTTTATTGATACCGAATTTGATAATGTACCTCCGGGAGTAACTTGCTCTCTCCCCCAAAGGGGCTAAAAACGTCACAAACACAAAAATTGTACCTTGGCTATTTTCCAGAACAATAATTGAAACAATAAAGTTTCGTAATCATTGATAAATGAATAACCCATTTTATACATAATTATGCAGAATCTTATCTTATGACGACCATTTAAAAAAATTATAAATTTTGGAATCAATTTCGAAGTTTTCCCTCGCATTTCTGAAAATTCTGTATAGTTCTAGATTCTTCGTTAGCAAAATCGAAATTAAAATTTCGTGAAAATCCATTAATATTCCGCGTCAGATATAGTATTCACTAGAAATGGAACACAAACAGACAGACGGACACTATTCTAAAAATAGTCAAAACGTGTTCAAGAAATACTAAAACATATACTGACATCAAAATCACAAAATCGAAAATTTTCGTGAAAACAATACTTTCTCTATTCCATATTCTATAGTATGAGGCAATAAAATTCAGCGGTGCCGAATTGGTTGTGCGCGAATAAGGTCCTTTAAAATAAAACTCCAAAAAT